>CM062807.1:85516948-86028599 GCA_031772625.1 Pinus tabuliformis
TCCAGTGTTTACCTGCTCCAAGTCCATCACGAGTCGCCCACAAATGGGTTTGGTATGCCTTCACAGCAAACCGCACCTCTGCAACTTGTTATTCCTAACTCAACCCCATCTCTCGGTACTACTCATCAAGGACCTTTCCTTCAGCTGGTGTCTCTCCTAACCCATTCCTGCCCAGAACCATTCCCCCAGGCCTTAACCATCTCGGAGCTGTTCCTCTAGGCCACTATCCTTCTCGTCATATACCTTTCATATTTCCACCTCCTAAATTTTATTCTACACCTATCATGGCTACGTTGATTCTACCCAACATCACCTTGGGGATACTAGTTTGGTACATCGATTCTCCTGCAAACACTCCACCCAATCAACTAAAAATTTACACTGCTTTGACCATGCTCCAACCTATTGTTCCTACCCTGCCTTTGCTTCAGTTCCTCATCAACCTCAACAGGAGCCTACTCCTATTGCGAAAGCATCTAGCGAGGGGGAAAAAGCCTAGAAAAAGGGAACTAAAGACAAGCCCCCCCCAACAACTCTAGCTCCTCCTAAGCCACCAAATCTTATTTCCTCCTTATGCCTCGTGTGTGCTAGTCATGCCACAAATAATTGTCTTGAAATCCCTCATGTTAAGGATGTGGTCATTGATACCTTCCCTAATTCTAACATTCCTGAGGTCCATGTCACCTTACCCGAGTCAGCTAAGAAGAACATATCATTACGCATAAACCACCCATGTTCTTTGTCTGATAATTATGGCCATTATTCTCATTGTTGTCCACATCTTGAATATTTTCATGATACACTTCAAGTTCTTCATGAATTAGGCATCACTCGTAGTGAGTCCATCTCTCCTCAACCTGTGGATTCTGGTCCCACATACACTGAAACAGGAGGTATCTCAAACACCCATTGTGATCCCTCCCCCTGATGTCGAGATGACAGATAGTACTGCTCCTATTCTCTACCTATCATCATCCATGAGATCGATGCATTGGAAATCCCTTGATGTCTCCTATTGTGATTTTGTTGAACCTTCTTTGACGAACACCCATCTCAACATTGGTAGATATTCCATATACTTGTCATATGTCTCCTAACCTTGATGATGCGTATGTGAACCTTGTCTCTCATGAATATGCTTCAGGTAGCTCTTCGCCATCATGTGATCCTTCTTCCTCCATTCCACCCATCTTCCATTCTGATGAAGACATCATGGAAGCTATGACCACCCCTGATTATCCTTGGGATGATATGCACCATCGTGCATACTTCCTTTCGTAGCAAACCCATGACCAATATGATGTGTAGTCCAAATACTTCATTCATGGTGAAGTCGATTGGTTTAAAAATCTCATTCTTACACTAGATGCTTTTGAAGAAGGAAATATGGCTAACATTTCCCCCACCATTAAAATTAACATTTTGAATAAACCAGGGATTGAAGAAAACATTATCTTGGGGTGATAGTGTACCCCAAAATAAATTGATGCTTACACCAAGTTATTCAAGGAATTTTGTGATGTTTTCACCTAGTCTTATTTTGCAATGACTAGACTAGATCCCGCCACTGTTGAATATCATATCAACACTTGGCCCGATGTCATACCTATCTGCCAAAAGCAAAGGCTTATCCATCCTTCCAAATGTGAAGCTATAAAAGCTGAAATCAATAAGCTGAAGCAAGTTGGTTTCATTTATCCCATTGAATATACCACTGGGTGTCCAATCCTATTCTCATTCTCAAGGAACAAGGCACCATCCATGTCTGCAATGACTTCCGCAATCTGAAAAAATATTTTCCCAAACAAAACTTTCCCACACCCTTCATAGACCAAGTCATTAATGAGTGTGTGGGGCATGAGGCTATATCCTTTATATATGGATTCTTCCAATACAACTAGATACGTATATGTTATGTTGATCATTTTAAAACCACTTTCACTAGTCGATGGGGAACTTTTGCTTACAAGGTCATGCCTTTAGGTATAAATAATGTTGGGGCCACTTTTTAGCATGCCATGTCCTATTACTTTCATGACTGGGCTCACATTATCCTTTCATATCTCGAAAATCTCACTGGTAGTTCCAAACTTCAGTCACAATACCTTCATGATTTACACATTGTGTTTCTCCGATGTCGCAAGTTAACATTCACCTCAATCCCCTTAAGTGTGTCATTTGAGTTCCTGTCAGCCGACTTTTGGGTTTCATTATGTCCAAAGATGATATCACTCTTGACCCGCTCAAAGTTCAAGCCATCCTTGAAATTCCTCCTCCACATACCCTTCTCCAATTACAAAGCCTCCAAGGAAAAGCTAACTTTCTTCCTCGGTTTCTTCCTGACTATGCCACCATGTCTCATGGGTTCCTTAGACTCCTTCAATCTACCATTCCATTCATTTGGGATGACCAAGATCAACAGTCTTTCGATGCCCTCAAACGTGCTCTCACTTCTCCTCCCTTGATTAGTCCACCTAACTTTGAAAGGGATTTCATCTTGTACATCTCTGCATCCACCCATTCAGTTGTTGGGGTCCTCATACAAGAATATTCTGCAGGTATTGAGCATGTCATATACTATGTCAATAAGAACCTTAACAACCCCCTTGTGTCCTACTCCCACGAAGAAAATCTATCATTGTCTATCATGTTCTCTGTTCAAAAACTTCATCATTATATCCTTACACATACCACCAAAGTTGTGACCAATTCCAACCCCATGGATTTCCTGTTGAGTCGACGGATCATTAGTGGGAAGTATTCCCATTGGATCATTATCCTTCAAGAATTCAATATTAAATTCTTCACACCTAAGAGTAAGAAAGGTTTTCCCCTTCTTGAACTCATTTCCAAATTTCCCACTAGTGTGCCTGATCTGCTAGTTAATGATGATCTTCTAGATGAACACTTGTTCACCATTACCTCAAATGATCCATGGTATGGTGACATCCTTACTATTTTCGAACCTAGAAATTCACCCCCCACCTCACTCATGATGATAAACAACGTATTCGACATTAATCCCCTCACTACCTCCTCATCGATGACGATCTATATAATCGCGGTGTTGACATTGTCCTTTGTCACTGTCTCACCCATTCTGAAGCTGAGCAAGTGCTCAATACCTACCATGGCAGTGCTTGTGGTGGTGACCTCTCTAGAATGGCCACTGCCCAAAAAAATCATGTGTGCCAGGTACTTTTGGCCTTTGTTGTTTAGTGATTGTATTGAGGTAGTCAAACATTGTCCCAATTGCCAGTTATATGTCCCTAAGGCATGAGCTCCACATGCTCCCCTCCATCCAGTTGTTTCAGCCAGTCCTTTCTATAAATGGACTATTGACTTTAAGGAGTTTCAATCCCCATCATCTAATAACCACAAGTATATTATCGTGGCCATGGACTATTTTACAAAATGGGTTGAATCCATGCCAACATTAAATAACACCGCAGCTATTGCAACCCTCTTCTTCTTCAACCATGTTATCACTCGATTTGGGGTTCCGAAATAGTTGGTCTCAGACTATGGCTGACACTTTGAAGATGAGATATGGTGTGAGCTATCCTCTCTGTTGGGATTTGAACATCAATATTCGTTGTCTTATTACCCTCAAGGAAATCACCAAGTTGAAGTTGTCAACAAGATCCTTAAGACTATGCTTCAATGGATGGTGAATAAACACAAGACCGACTAGCATTTAATGCTCTTCCATACCTTGTGGGCCTATATAACTTATGTTAAGACCACCACCGCGTTCACTCCTTTCCAATCGAGTGTGAAATCCCTTCCCTTCACCTTCCCATTACATTCCTCCTAGACACCCAACCATTAGAAAAATGATTCATCATGCTTAAGTGCACCACTAAAGACCATCTTGTTGCATTGCAAACCATCGAAGCAGCCAAAAAGCACACCAAAGCTCAGTATGACGGCAAAGTCCATCATCGTACCTTCCATTAAGGTGACCTTATTCTTGTGTATGACCAATATCATGATGTCCTGAAGCGTGGGAATTTCAAACCAATATGGCTAGGGCCTTATATCATCCATAAGTGTTTGGGCAAGGAGGCATACCTGTTACAAGATCTAGAAGGAGAAATCCTTCCCAATCCTTGAAATTCATTCTACCTCAAGAAATTTTACCCATATAGTTTCCCATTGAAATTCATGTATATCTTTCTTTCTTCTTGCATTTAGGTGGTTTTCATCCCCCACATTCTTACACGTCATCTTCTTGCATCTTTCATATGGATCCATCATCCATGCCTTATTTCGCTTTTATCGATGGTTCAAGTCACTTCACTAGGAATCTTGCCTCAACAACTTGGGGCATTTTTACTGCCATGCATTCATTAATCCACTCCAATGGCATTTGCATTGGATCTACCACCAATAACCAGGTCGAATATGATGTTGTGATAGGTTTGTTAGCCGATGCCCTTAACCATCACATCCTTCACCTTCAGGTTTGTCTTGAATCCCTTTTACTTGTCATGAAATTGAATGGCATTTATCTTGTGCATAAGCATGTCCTATTTAGAAAAAATCTACGAGTTAAGATTTTGGCAGGTGAATTTTGTTGGGAGTGGGATCCCCCAAGTGGTAGTTTTGGGGCTAAAAGCCCATGTTTTAGTCAAGTTTTTGTAATATTATTGTAAAGACTCCACATTTTGTGGTCATGGAGCGCGAAGGTATTATATGTCATAAAGGGTAGTCCACCCTTAGTTTTGTAAAGTAAAGTTGGCTATAAGAGATCTACCCATGGTCCGCGAACCAAGGGATTGTATAAAAGAGCTAACCTCTAAGTAGTTAGTGGGAAAAAATCAATCAAGCACAGCACGAGGAAGAGAGTCATAGCAAGAAGTCTAAGTATTGGGTTGTAGGGTAGGTAGAGGCTCTGTAGCTGAGTGCGTAGAGGCCTAGGGTAGAAGTCTGTAGCTAAGTGCACAGACCCCTATAGTTGTGTGTGTAGGGTGAACAGAGTCTGTAATACTAGGAAGATATTAATAAAAGGAGTTATTCTACAATTTCTGTGTATTTGTTCTATTTATGAGTTGGATATCTTGTGTATGAATTTCCTTTATTATCCTTATATGGTGCGCGAATGACTGTAATTACATTGAATAATTGAATGCAATCACGAATATCTACTTATGCGGTGATAACATTAAGCATTTGATAAGATAAGCAAATCACTTAGGATAATTAACGAATCTGCACGGCATGCTAGTATAGCAGCGCAAAAGTACCTAAGCCATAGGATAGAGCTGTGCAAAGGTCGATCGTGTACTTTCATGAAGGTATTGGAAGTCGGAATAGAGGGTTTGTCTTACAAGCCCTAGAGCGAGATCACCTACGTGAAAGCCATAATAGAAGAAATCAAACAACGTCACAAACTATCCCAAGGGTGCAGAAACTTGGTTCCAGCATTCCCCATACTGCTTCGGGTGAGACTTTGGTCCGCACTCCACGGGCTGATGCCAAAAGGGCCAGTAGTGTAGGGATTTGTTTCACCAATTAACGTTGAACCTGGGTTAGGCCCAGTCAAGCCAACAAATGGTTCCATTGCCGGGATCGGAATCTGCATAAGAGATGTGTGATGTCATATCACTGGAATTCAACTAAGAAGGAGATTGGAGAATGGTTGGATAGAAAGATCCATGAATTCATGGCATAGGAGAATAGAAAACCTGTGACTGACGAAGGAATAGTGGTTGGACCGATACCTGTATACAGAGATCCATGAAAAAAAAAATTGTTCTTTCCCTATTGAGCTATACGAGTGGATCGCAAAGCTAGCAGATAGCCAAGGAAGGTGGAAACTTGACGGTCCTATTGTGTGGACCCCAGAGCTAGTGCGAAGGTTGGAAGCATTGGAGGATAAGATCACCTGCATTGTTGATCATTGGCTCGATTGCGTCATAGGAGGATTTGTGACTAAATTTGCGGTCGACACCTCAGTCAGCTATAGCGAGGCAGAGTGACGCTTTTTCAAAGGATCGCGAGGTAAGTACGTAAAATATTTGAATACTTGGATTAAAATGTTGTTGTGTGAAAAACAGGTTATGCAGCTACCTTGATGTTCGGGACTACGCGAAGTGGAAAAAACTTACAAGAACGAAGGAAATAAGGGTCTGAAGTATAGCCCCTTGATTTCACCTCCATGAAGGGACGAAGAAGGGATAGCGAAGGTTTTCTCACGAAGTTCTATTCATTTAATAAGACAAGGATTCATGTGAATACCACCTCTTACTTCACCACCATTGCCTCCAACTTCACCCGTACCACCTCCACCTCCACCGCGGTTCAGTATGGAAAATATAGTGAAGTTGCCTTTGTTCAAAGGCTTGGGAAATGAGGATCCAGACCAATTCTAATTCATTGTGAGGGTTGTACGGGAAGCTCAAGGTGTTACAAATGATCATATAAATAAGGTGACATCGGTTAGTTCTCTGCAAGATCGTACGCTAACTTGGTATATTAAGTACTCTAATGATAACCTGAATGTTGGAGTAGTAGACATCCAAGAAACACTAAATAGGGAATTTAGTAGGACTAAATTTGAGGTGTAGTTGATTGTGGGATTCAAAGAGATCGCGATGCAACCAGGCGAGATGCCTTGGGAACTAGGTCAGAGGCTGAGATGTACAATCCGCGAAGCCAACATGAATTTGACAGATGGACAGCATCATGAGTGGTTTGTGGCTTTGCTACTACCACACTTAAGGAGTGCGTTGTCGCAGCAAAAGATAATAACTCAGGCAGAGGCCTTGGAGATTTCCATAAGACTACATGAGACTCCGATGCAAGATCCTAATCTAGGAGTTCAGTAGATCCATGTGCAACTAAAGAATTTGTGCCTTGAGATGCAAAGTCTTAAGCAAGATAGGACAGTTTGACCAAAAATACGCGAGGAGGTATGGTGCTTGAAATGCAAGAGTCAGGGTCATGACAAAGACCATTTCTTGGTCTTTGAAAATTACCTTGCAGGAGGAGGACCAATGCCTTCAAGGCTAGAAGCTCAAGAAGGACCCAGTGCGGGGCCTGCATTATGGTGCACTATCTGTGAGGTAGCCAGAAAACATGCCAAAGATAATTGCCACTTACTACATAAGTATGTACAAGCACTACAATAGATGCTCTACAACTTTTGTAGGTCGGTAGGACATGTTGAGCATACTTGCAGGAGCTATGAATTGATGATGGATAGAACTCCCGCCTACAGTGTTCAGGCCGAAACATGACCCCTTAATCGGAATGCAGGGATGGCGTGGACAGGATTTCAGGGGTGTGGACAAGGCCGAGGCAGAGGAGGACCTGGTAGAGGTTGAGGATAGTTAGACTTAATACAATTGCAGAGGACCAGCACACTATGCTCCCGATTGCACTAATCCAACGTGTCTGTTGTGAAAGTATTGCACAATGTTTGATCATGATATGGAAGATTGTCCTATGCTAATAGATAGGATACATGACAAAGGGGCGCTATCACCTCCACCGACTCAGAACTTGTAAATGATGAGGTCTGAGCCATGCGACGAAGATCCGAACATAAATGTAGTACTCAAAAGTGGAATTGCGATAGGAGATGACAAGTGGAAACAACTAGAAGACAGTACATGGGTTTGCAAAGCCTCGACAAAAGAGGTTGAGTTCGACTTGGAGCGCTCTCGTGAAGCCTTCATGGAAGCTAAGAAGAGCTTCGATGAGGCCTCCACTTTAGGAAGCAAGGACAAGCCTGAGCCAGAGATGGACCCTTCTATGCTCACAACTTTCCTGGAAACCTATATGAAGTTACTGTGCAATAGTAAGGTTGTGAAAGGGCTACAAGAACTCATCAATAGATGCGCTGGAACCACGCCAGGCGAGCCGCACGTAGTACAAAAGATTAGAAAGCATAAAAGAAGGATGGGACGGGAGATGAGACTGACTGCACAAATAGGAGAGTATGAAATGGATCAGGTCATTTTGGACCTGGGGTCAAATGCGAATGTCCTACCACCCCCATTGGGGGTAGTCTTGTCAGAAAATATATGTCTTGGATCGTGATCTTGATCCTGTGCTCTTTTACTACAAAGCCCTCCTAATCTGGGTCCCAGTAACTCACTATCCTCGATAGCAAGGGCTCACTAGCCCTCATCATGGGGTTCTCTAAGAACTTCAGCATGCCATATTGTGCCAACATCCCTCTCACTGCTTGATTCCCCTGAATCTCAACATGGAGGGACTCCAAGTCTCATTCTCGCCATGATACCTTTAGCTTTTCCATACCTACAAAATAACATTATGTTTTCTCAGTCATAGTCAAAGGCATGCATCTTCAACTCCCAACAGACCACCAGTCCTGCCCATCCTCTCAGCCCAGAACAAAGTTTCTACCTCCAAAATTGTGTTGAACACACTTTTGGGCCCCATCCCTATGCTCCAAAGCATAGATCAAGCCCCCAAAACTGAATTGTAATAGTGAGGATGAGCAGGGGTCCCCCACAGAGAGCTGAAGCCCTAATTTGAAAATCTAAACCACCAAAAATGATGAGTAAGGTTAGGCCACCTACCTCCAACTTGTAGATCCTGATTCTAACAGTCGATTTGTTCACTATGATCTCCACAATATTTAGGGCCTTCTCCTCCTCTCCAAATTCTCCACAGATCACTATGCAAATGAATTGGATTTGGAGGCAAAAATCCCTTTTATAGGAAAAAAACCTAGTTTTTATGTCGCCCATTGTGACCAAACCATAGCTATGTTTGATGAACTGTGAGCACCATTATAAAGTGCTCACCTATTTCTATAATGGGTCTCTCTTTTTTTTATGGTAATTTCAAAATTCACCTCGAAGCCATTTTTTCCATGAGGTCTCACTTTGCCACCTCATAAAACCAAATTTCTTCATTTGAGCCACCCCTACTCTAGTACCACTTTACTTTTCACTGGCTGACTCACGTGTCGATTTTCTTCATGAGTAACCATCATTTACTCATGTTTTCATGGTCCCTTTTGGGCCTCCCCAATGTGGCAGCATCATTGAGTCACCCTTGTTCAGAGCATCCGAGATGTGTCACGCTTATACTTATGGAAACTGTTCCGAGTCCCCTTGTGACTCGTTACATTGTTACATCCGTTGTCGTGTCACATCCATCCCATTTTATTCATATTTCACCTCCAGTTGTGTTGCTCTGAATTTGTTGAACACCCATTTGAGTCATTGACCATCCCCTCTAGAATCAAGTCAGTTGTTGTCAGGTCAACCATCCTTATTATGCTCTGAAAATGGAAGTCATTAGTCCACTACCCATCCTTTTTCATTCCATCATCATCCCTAGTGTTAGTCCATCGACCACTCTACTATGATCCCTTCTACCTTTGATGAGGATTCTTTATTGCCTTAAATCTAAAAGGCCCTCTTTTGTCGACCTCAACACATTTATTCCAGAAGAGTGGTCTAGAGGGCAGTGTACCTTGGTTCCAGCTTCCATTATTGTTCGGTGCCTCAGATCAAGCAAAGATATTCATTATTTCCCTTTGACTTGGTTGTTTCTCACGTGCTCGACATCAACTCCTTATCGCACGATTGAGATCCATACACTTGACAGTTCAATGATCTAGAGATCATCCCAGTGATTCCCAAGTGTGTGTGATATTTTTCAGATCTCATGATGGGGTGACCCTTCAGGTAGGCCCCCACATGCCCGAATGACCATAGATTTCGATCCAGCCTCAAATGTAGTTTCACTGATGTGATGGGTTTGGTCTCTACCACTTGCAGTGCCCATCACATGCTTGTCTCCTTGAAATGATCCATTCAAATCTTCAGAGCCCTTTCATATTCCCAGGGCTTCTTAGTTGTGATCCCCCCTCACCATGTCAGCATGAGGGGCATTGTGTCTCATGTACTCAGATGTTGTTGTTGTATTCAATCCTGGCCTATGTTTTTACAGTCACATTATGTATAAGGGAGCCATTGTATTATGTTCTAGCCCATTGATGCCAGTGTATCATGTATCATGTACCTTGTTACTAAAACCCACATTGTTCATCTTATCCTTATTCTTTGTACGAAGTTATCTCGACGGTTATGGGTATGCCTCCCCCACCTCATTTGAGATCATGTACTACCACATGAAAGGAGACTTCTATCAGTTTAGTAGGTCTCTCCCTCTCCATTATTTGTTCGTCCTTGACTTGCTTCAGTTCTTTCTCTCTCTATTTGACTCCCCTTTTTATGTCTCATGGAAGTGTAATCTACAACGTATTCTAGCCATGCAATTTTCTCTTAACACTCATACGTGTGGTGGAAATTTGTTATCACCAAAAATGATCACCTAACCATTTCTAACTAGATGGATTGAAATACACCATGTAGATTTAATTTTACCATGGTAAAATCACTTTCATTGTGGAAAATAATTTAGTAAACAACTTTTATTAAATTATTTTTTGATTTAAATAATAATAAAAACTCCATGAGAATAATTAGATAAATCATTATTTATTTAATTTTCTCTAGGAATAATTATTAAATCATTATTTAAATAATTGGTCCTTGTCACATTTGACCAAATCCCTTAGGAATAATTAAATAAATCACTATTTATTTATGTTATTGGAATAATTGTTAAGTCACTATTTAATAATTATTTCAATTTCACACCATTCTTAATTCTCGAGAAATAATTAATAAATCATTTTATTTGTTAATTATTTCAAAATAAAGATATTTAGCCATTTTAAATGTCTTTTCCCTCTCCAATAAATATAATAAAGTATTCCAAACGATTAGATCTTGATTTGGTTAATATTATTTTATTATTCTCCATTATTTATATTAACTCAATACTTTATTATAAATAGGAGGGTTTTTCATTAGTTCTTCACCATGATCATAATCATCGTCACTGTTATCATCCTTTTTATTTTGATCTCCCATTTGAGTTCTCCACATTTTGTTTGGGTTTTTCACATATTGAGAGAGATGTTCATTTTTTGAAGCATCAAGGACATTAAAGGATCCATCCTAGGGAGGGGGACTTACAAACCTATCTATAGATCTCCTTCATCGGGTGTTTTTAATAAAATATTTATTCAATTAAACTCTTTCCATTTGGGTTATTGCATTGGATATTTTTACTGTTGCTTTCTATTTGGGATTGTCTATACTTTTTGTTGTAGGTTTTCCATTTTTATTGCAGATTTGAATTGCAAGAAGTCATCAACTTGTTGTTAGGTTCACTTGTCACCTAGTGACTTAAGTGAATTGTTTTTTGTACACCTTCCAATAAATTTCACACTAACAACAGGAATATTAATCTTTCTTAGCAAATTCTCTTTCAACTTCTGCTTTGTCAACTCTTTTGTGGAGGCCGACCCTTGGCTTCTCAAGTTGTATCAAGTGTTCTACTATTGAATCAAGGCCTCACTCAAAGGATGTCCTTCGACACTCATCTTCTTAGCTATGAAAAGAAAATTGAGTATGTTCATTGTGCATCCAACATGTGTAGCTTCTTCAGCTATAGCATTATCTTTCTTCTCTACTACAGGCTCAGTCTTCTTGTTATAAATTACCTTGTCAATAAAATGTGCAACAAGAGAATTCATTCTATGGTTCCATTATGGGCATGTTTTTTCTTAATAATATTCTTGGTGAAATGAGCAATATTAATCCATGCCCATACTCTCAACATTCACTACAACATTCGAGCTTTGTGCATACTTGGACATTTGGTTGCTACTACTGCCAGAGTTAGCATCCCTTCTCAAGATGTTGAACTTGGGAGGCTTGCTGCTCACGATGGTCTCTCTTGACCTTTTTTCAATTTTTACACCTCATTGGACAACGAATTGATAGTGCGGGTCAAGCTCTCAAGATCAATTGCTTCTTTATCCTTGGCCTTGCTTATGGAGACCTGAGACCTTTTCACTGTGTCTTTACAGTCCTTTTTTAATTCGTCATCTGCAATGACTCCAATCGCACGCAGGTCCTTTTCAACTACAATTGCCTTGTTGAAATTCTCAGCCAAAATTGGCTTCACATTTCTTTTCATGAACTACACAATGCTTGTTGGTAAGGCAGATGTGAAATTATTGATAGTGATGGAGTCATGAGTTTTCATGTCTGCCAAAAATATATCCAATATATAGTTAAACCTCTGATTGAAATCTATCAATTTTTTTGTGCTCCAACTTGAGATTTCCTAGCTCTTTTAACAACATGGTAAGGGTTTTTTCATCAGCAAATTCCTGAAAAAACAATTTCTTAAAACCCCTCCAATTTTGGATCAAGTTCAAAGGAAGGTTGTGATACCATACATCTGCTCTTCCATCTAAGGTACATAGAAAAAGCCTACATGAAACATCATTGTAATGCACCTCTAATATTTTCAAATGTAGTTAGAAGTTGTCTAGATGGTCCTCAACTTTTATTATTTTGTCAGGGTCATACTTCGTTAATAGCTTTTCTGGATGTCTTGGCATCTTGTGTAGAACACGCGGTAATGAAAGTGGGCCCTGAGACGATTACTACATATCTTGGTCTGCCATGTCTTCATCACTCTTTTCCCATTCTTCTTCAGAATCTAATTGGTTTTCTTCTTCTTCTCCTTCACTGCCTAGATTTCCGAAAGTATTGTCCGAGAGTACCACATTATCACTGTCACCACTATTGAAGTTTGGAGGTTGCTCTAGTTTTTCTATGTTCTCTTCATAGTCTGATAACTATTTAAGGGTGGCGAGAACCAAAACTTCAACTGTTGAGACCACTATCCCAGTGGGGGTGGTTTGGCTCTTCTTTGGAAAATATGGAAGGTTATGTACTCCGGGTATCAATCAAATAGCCCTTGAAAATCTACGAGTCATAGGGTGAAATGCCTAGATCTAGTCGTAAGAGATTTCACAAGTTTGTATAGTCTCAAGCTGAGAAGGATTTCCAACTTTAGGAATATACACAGGGGAGGTTCTATGGATATTACGGCCTTGACTAGAGGAAGTAAGATTTGGATGGGTGACATTATCAACCATAAAAACCTGGCTACCCTCCTTCTAGCACTAGAACTGTTGATGATGTTGGACCTACCAAAATTCAAGGGGTCTCCCCGATATGTGGTCCCAATTAGACCTCATACCATTTAGGATAGGAGCCCCATCTAGAATATGGCCAGGTTGTCAATTTTCTTAAAGATATGCCTTGGCTCTAACTGTCAGCAAGAGAGAGGAGTGCAAATGTGCCTTCGAAAATCAAGGGGGTGTGCTTAGTGAGTGTTTGGTCGTATGTGTGTCAAATTTATTTTACTGCGGAGGGGGAGGAGAAGTGAGCCTCTAAGAGAGAGGTAATAGTACCATCCTAGTAGAGACACACATAAACAAGAAGAATACGTACAACATCAAGCAGAATAATCCATAGAGATGCCAAGGTCATTGCAACTAGTGTAACAAGGAAGATTTGTCTAATATCCATCGGAATAGTCCATAAGGTTGCGACAATAAAATTTACATCACATTCTCAATATGATAAGCACCAAAATAGTCGAGATAGTTCAACTACTTTAGAACAGATGAAAGAAAACATGAATTACAAACATTCACATAATAGTCTTACAAATATCCATAACCCATGCATGAAGAACATGTTGGCCATAAGGTTTCTTATATTAAGTAAAAGTTTCAAGACACATGTTTAAAATGAACACAAATAGCTCCAATATTGGAGCATTGGAGGTTTGTCTCTCTAATGCTATGTGGGAGGAGCCAAGGTCAAAATTCCCTTTCTCTTACAATGAGGGTGTATATATAACAATGACGAGGTGATGCTTCACCTTCCTTGTGACTCTTCATCTATCCCCATGACTATTTGACTTCCTTTGACTTTTCAACTTTACATAACTCTTCATATTCCATACATGTCCTTTGGACTTTCACTTTACAATAGATTTTCGAAACATGAATTACATAATCCACCATAATGGTGTGGCATGTGAAAACTCATGACATGACACTGTTGACATGGAATTCTTGATGATGTGGCAATGTCAAGGCACTACTACTACTATGTGTTGAGTGTCTCCTTGAGAATTATTTTCTTTCCTACTCTAAATGGCTTGGTGATAAGGAATCTTCAATGATCTCAAGTCTTGAGTTGTGATCGCAAACGGTTGTCCCTTTGCTTTCTCTCAGTTGATCAGATTTCATACCCAGCTACAAAGATGTATTTCATCATGTTTCCCTTCTTTGTCTCCTTCTTCATCATCTCGCCATGTCATGACAAGGTACCTGCATTTGAAATTCACTCATGACAAGATCAGTCCAAAAAATCCTTAGCATAAGATAGTGCATATTGATCCATTAACTGTGCCGTAACTAGGTAACAAGTTGGAAGAGGGGCTTAGTGACTTTGTAGTTCTACAGTTCAAGTAGTCAAGGGTGAACCTCAAGCCTTGAGGCTATGAAATAAGCAGTTCATGCTGGGCTGAGGAAGAAAACTGGGTAATTTTGGATGTCAATGTGAAAGTCTGAGGGGATGAGCATTGGATCAGGACATTCCACAGTTCTGGGAGGCAGAGGAGGCTAGGCCATTATGCAACTCAGGGGCTCAAGGGATGAGATTCAGGCTATATATTTTGCAATGCACAATTGAGGCTAGGCTTGGAAGATGGATTGTGCACTTCAGGGAGCCACGATCGAGGCTTGAGCACTAGAACTACATAGTGTAGGAGTCCTAGAAGGCATGAACTGTGCATTGTGCAGTGTCAAGTGGAAAGGTCATAGCTATAGGTTTGATACTGTACAATGTGCATTTCAAGGAAGCCTGGTGAGGCTAGGTCACTTGGTCGAGAAGCTTTTTAGAAAATGGCTAGGTATGGGATCAGTGAGGCTGATGTGAACAATGATAAGACTTCAACTATGATCAAACACTTAGAATACTTGACAACAGCACAACATAGATCATACAAGACAATTAATGGAATTTTGGGGTCTAAAATGGACCTCCTAAGGAAATTATAAAATAATAGTGGAAATAATAAAATAAAATTAGATTACATCGTCAAATTTTAGAGGAAAAAAAGAAAAAGACTATTTTTTCAACTCGTATTTTCAACTTATCTCCCTAAGGTTTTACTAAAATTTTGAGCGGGAGTACTAGTTGGATGAGAAATTTAATTCCTCATCCAAGGAGTACCCATTTGGCATATTTTCGATGGACCTTGCTACATGAAAAATGAGAAATACATGAAAAACTTTACTGCAATCGTTTTTAATGTATTTCTCATTTTTCGTGTAGCAGGGTCCATCGAAAGTATGAAACATAGTTACTCCTTGGATAATGAGTACTCCCACTCAAAATTTGAGTAAAACCTTAGGGAGATAAGTTGAAAATACGAGTTGAAAAAATAGTTTTATTATTTTACTATTTTTTAATCTTTTTACTTTTTTACTCCAAAAATGGTGAATCATCCCCCAAGGTTGACATCATCATCTTAAATCCTATTGGTTCTTACAAAGTTTATTTTGGTTGTACATGTTTCTTAGGATGCCCATTTTAGACCTCAAAATTCCCCTAATGACTCGAACAATGCATTTCCCTCAGTGTGACAACTTTACGAAAACTTATGACAAGTGCGACACTAAAGATAAACTTTGTGACGATAGTGACGACACTTTTGCAACAGTGCTTGAAACATTTGAAATGGGTGCAATGGATTTTTACATGGTTATCACAACTTATTTACACAAACATGACCTCTTGAAACCACCAGAACAAGCTTATACACATTGTATGACAGCTAGCATGCGAAAATACGACATTTTTGCTATCTTGCAAAAGGAACTGAAACACCTCAAGAAAACCCGTGGAATGAGTTTTAATGTTTGCAATAAAAATATACAAGACAATGGAAGGCTCTAAAATTGAGTGTAGGAAAATTTTTTGGAGGGTGTTGTAGCAGCGACAACACTTACATTGCAAGATTCTTTATTTCCCATTATCATCCAAGCATTCAATGGCGTTCTCATAAAAATCCACCTTGGTCCAATGAAGATACAAGCACTCCGTAAAAAAAAAAAAAAACATATTGTATGATCCCAATGGAAGCACATTCAGATGAACTGATGTAGGCATACCATTCAACTCGAATGCACAAGCTCTTACCCAATAATGAACTTTTTTCTTTGTACCTGTAGCCAACTGCACTAGCCAATATTCTGCATGTACCTTTTTTATTCAAACCACACTTATCCACCAGTTCAAGGTTAACATAACTATTGGGTGGAAAAACGTGCCTTTTAAAACTCCTATTTATCCCACATTAATTGTCAACCCAGGCAAGTCCTCTTATTCCAAGAGTGTACACAATATGTGCATGCTATAATCCTAGAGAGTAATGTTTCTTAAAATGTAGTATAGATCTTTGATACAAGAATAAACGAATGCATATAATAAACTCAAATTGCAATTATTAAAGGAAATATGACATCTAAGCTTCAAAACTAAATCCTCTACTGAAATCAAATCTCACACAAAAAATTCAATTAACTATAACATCAGTCGAGAGCACAGTAGAAATAACTCATTTCTTCTTAGCTGATTCAATCTAAATCATGCTCAATCTCTACAAAGCAATCAAAATGGAAATGATATAAATCTAAGAGTTTAATAGCGATAACCAAACTCTTACAGCTGATTAAATCAATACAATTCGCTATCTAAATAATTGAATCTAGAATAAGCGTAAATCGAATCAAATGACAATGTTGTAAATCATATAAAGCAAAGATATTCCTTCAATACAGGAAAACAGTAAAAAGCGCGTAAGATGAGAAAATTAACAAATTAATCAAACTTGCAGAAATTAGAAAGATATAATATAGAGAAGCAATTTAATCCACCAGAGGTCGGGCCCTTAGCCGCTAGCGAATGCTGCTGAGCTACTTCAGATAAGGCGAATGAACAACAACCTCAAATTATATATTAATCATTGAACTTGAGTGAAATTACAATATGATCGCATTCTCTTGACAGCACGAGTCTATAAATTAAATACAATTTCAAATAATAGAGATCCATGCCCTTTCCTATCCTATCCTATCCTATCTCTAATAATCCCTATAATAATCTATCCCCCTCTTTGATCTCTCTTCTGATTTAAATACACAGAGAAAAGAGAAGTTACAACCAAGATGTTTACAATATGATTCCCATTACAAAATTGGATTGTTCATAGCAAATTTATCAGCAAGATCATATCTAAAATATATTTCCATCAGCATTCAACAGGAACAGGTCGAATTTGGTATTGCAACTGGGATAATTTGGAAACCGGCCGCAACAGTGAATCTGAGAAAAACATCTTCAGAGAACATTCCGTTTGTCTTAATACAGACCGAATTTGGGAAAACTGCTTAGAACAAAACTAATATGGTCCATTCTGAACAAAACCTATGTTTCAGATTTTCCAAATTCTTCTCCATTTGCCCGAAACATCCAATACAAAACTATCACTTCTTATTCCAACGAATTTCTGAGTTGGCACATTTAATGATGAGCTGGAGATCAAATCTGCAATATGGAAAATATCTTGGAGGCTAAAATGGTGAGTGATGTTACAACAAATTTATTAATAAACCATCATTGGTAAAATCATGCATAATAATCATCAATTTATTAAAATAAAACAGAAGAAATAATATTTATCCATAAGAGCATAAATAGTTATAAAACGGAATTATATGATAAAGTATGATAAATGACATGATAAAGAATGGTAGAAATGGGTGAGATAGGCATTAAAGAGTGATAATAATAATGAAAAACTAGCAACCCAACAATAACTTTAATTAGATCCAGGATGAATCAAAATAGAAACAAAATGATCAAAAAGCTTACCATCCATCTCAATAATAGATGCCCGGTGCTATACCTACCTATTATCCAACGCTACATAAATCCAAGGAATATTATGTCCAACATCCCCCACTGTTTGTGTCTCCTGAGCACTGTAAATTTTTTACCTGCCACCCTTATTCTGTGGAAAAAATCTCCTACGATTCTCTCCTCCACAAGTCCAACATCACAAGGGCTTCTTTCCATCACCCTTGTTCTTCTCCTCAGACTAAAATCCCTATCCTCTCTTAGTTGCATTGAACTTCTTAGGCAGTGCTGCATTTTCTTTGTTACCTATGTCCTGAGGTATTGTTTGCTTCTTATCCCATTTTCCTTTATTCTTCTCATTTCCTTTCCAATCCTGCTTAGTCTCATATATTCACTTCAATTGCTTATAACAATGCCTTAGCTTTCTGATGGCTTCCTGCAACGATCTAGGCTCATAAAAATCAATCCTCTCTTTGAATGTTATTACCAACCCACCTATGAACCTTTGAAGCTTTTCTTCCTCCTCCTTAAGATAAAGAATATACCTCAATAACTCAAGGAATTTGCTAGTGTATTCCTCATCAATCATGGATCCATCTTGAGCTCATAGTATTATTTTTCCATGTCATTATAGTATCTCTCCGATAGATACTTCTTGATGAAAAGTCTCTCAAACTCACTCCAAGTCAACTCCCCTTCCTGAGTTCCCTTAAATTCCCAAATTTTTTCTTTACCTTTAAGACTGAACACAGTTATTCTAGCCTTCATGTTCTCTGAGTAATAATGCATTTTTAAGAACTTATTTATCCCAAGAAACCACGCTTCTGCATCTTGTGACTTCTTTATTTCTCCATCAAATGTAGGTGGCTTTGCTTTCTTGAACTCATCTGAAAAATATCCTTTGTCACTCCTCCTTTAAAGATGATAGCGATGATGACCATGGTACCTATCTGAACCAAAACTAGAGTAAATCCCATGATTTTTGCCTCATCTATCATGTGTATCTAAAAACCTGCCATCTCTAATGTTATCATCTTTATCCAAATTATGCCCACCATGAGACCTACTATCACATGATCCATTAGTCTTTTCCTCCTTTCCATGACTAATTCTAAGTGGTCCTTGTCTCTGCAAGTCTGACAAGATATAAAGGTTGACCACATTGACCTCTACTTGTTTCTCCTTCACCTTGGGAAGTCTCTCTTGTGACTAAATGGTTCGGTCATTATCTGCTTTACAACTTCTTATTTCTTCCTTAAATCTTCTCAAAATGTCTACTATGTTAGGAGAGTACCCATCACCATGTTGCTCATTTGATCTATAGGGAGAGTCTCGTGAACTATAGTCTACCATTTTGCTAGTCATCTTTGATCTTCTACCTGCAATGATATCATGTCAAATAAACCAAACATAAACATACCAACATACCTCAGTGTAGTTTAGGGGAGGATATCTCGTCTACAAGATCAACCTGATTAGCACAATACATGTATATATATATATATATATATATCTATATATATATATATATATATATATATATATATATATAGAGATTATATATATATATATATATATAGATATATAGATATATCTATATATATATATATATATAATCACATCAATAAATCAACATCATCTCAATCATTATCCCAGTTACCATGCATGATGTCACAACTATAACACCGACTAGGTACAATGCATGCATGACAAACATATAGACAACACGCATGCATAAACAATACATATACAACTGACATGTATTCATGACAACATACCTCAACAACAACGTCACCAACTTCTATATGACAACACAACTGCAATAGTGAAAAATTCCATGCATACATAAAAAACACATATACCACAAGCATAATGATCATATATGCAACCGACATGTATGCACGACAAACATATTTCACCCATCCATTCCAAGGGTTGAACTAGGCTTTAATACCACTTTGTAACCCACTCCTCCCACATTTACCCAAGTTAACCACCCTACCGAGGTAAATATGTGAGGAAGAGTTACTATGATATGATTTAACTTCTAAACTATAGTTAAGGAAGTGGAATCGACAAACCAAAACCAAACTGACCTTCCTTTGGAGCTACAAGACCCCCAAGGGCTAACCAACCACTACTAGTGCGAAACCCTTGATTAAATTTTTTTTTTCACTAAACTAAACCCTTGTTCACTCCCATGACAAGCCCTCTATGCAAATGTAACTCTCCATTCGCTCCCACAATAAGGCCTCCATGTGACTGCAGACCTTTCACCTAGTTTTGTGCCAACGACTGTGAGATTTAAGCCACTTTTTCATGCCAGACTCCAGACCACTGCCTAGAACTTCATGAAAATTTCCAGAACAATGAATGAAACTTGGAAAAATCCTTTCACACAAACTTAGACAAGAACTTGACCTAACCATACCTATGCATGACATACATTTAATCAAACACATCATGAACGTGTAATCTATAGGCCATAATTACATATTTGATCATAAGGGTCTCATACTTATATGAGAATCGTTAATAAGGTATGATGCCCTAACACGATAGTTTCATTATCATCTATTAGGTCATACATTCATTAAAATTTCATCTACTAACCGAAACACAATGAGAGGCATAACTCAAGACTATCATAAAACCATGCCTATAACCAACATATAACCATATAAACAACAATAATAGAATATCCATCATAGCCACATAATAATGAGTACATTTACACATATAACACAAGAGGAAAAGAGCTCTTATTAACATATGAAAATCCAACCAAGTCAGGGACTTCCACGTACCACCCGACCAAATATTGGGATGAACCAAATCTTTCTTTCAACCAATCACCCACATACCATATTCCAAGAATGAATATGGGATATAATGGAATAAATTAATAAAACCAAACCAGGGTTTCTAGAGGCCAAACCACCTCAACACTCAGCCAGTGATTCCACCTCACGGTCGTACAACACTAACCATCACCATATCATTCTCTATCCAAGTTTTCCAGGGCTCCAGAGCGTTTGTTCAAACCTAGCTTCTAGGATTAGGAACGCAACCCACATATGCTGTCGGGATCTAAAGTGTTTGTCCAACAAATGAATATATGATTAGTAACTCAACCCACCAAGGGCTCTGGACCATTTTTCCAACCAAGGATTTCAGGCTAGTAACTCGACCCAAGTTGTTATATGGCTTCCAAAGCATTTGTCCAACCAAGGCTTCAGGGACTAATAACTCAACCCATAGCCATAAGGAAAGAGAGAACCAACCTGAAAACAAAAGGTAAAACCCATAACAGCATGGCTTTCCAAGAAATAGAAAGGCTAGGAAAAACCATTATCAATCCAGGAAATCGTCCATGCCAATGGCCAATCATAACTAAATAACCACATGCATATGCCATGCATGTCAAAACTAGCAAGGAAATCATACATGCAACTCGGTACCTACAAGAAAAACCCATTGTAGTTGTTGATCCCGGTGTTCCCTTGCGGTTTCCTTCTCTTCCATTTCCTTCGTGCTCCAAATCCAAAGTATGTCACAATACTCCAAGAGTGCTCCAAGAAAAATTTCTGTGCAAAAGTATGAGAGAGAGAATAGAGAGAGATAGCTCCAAGCTAAGACTAAAAAAAGCTATGAACTGATCCTTAGAAGCCTTTTTATCATTTAGGCCTCTATTTTCTTCATTTTCCATTATTTTCCTTCATTTTCCTCCTCACATGCAACCTGTGACCTTTCACCTTCCTTTTCTCCTAATTTTCATTATTTCCATAAATAAAATGCCAATAAATGCCTTATGTATTTCCAAATCCTTTGCCATTGCCTTTTCGAATTTCCATAGCCATTAATTAATAATAAGTGATCCCCATCACTATGTTTTTTCCCAACATTCAGCTTGGAATACGTGTCTTATGACCTTGGTATTATTTTTGCCTTTATTAACTTTATTACATGGATTTTTAACTAGGGGTTGTTATAAAGCCCTCCACCTTAGGGGAACACCTTCCTCCATGTTCAATGACACATACAATGAAAAGGACCACAGAAACCTAGACATATTGCCCATGGAGCTTTATAATTTATCTTGTTGTAGTATTTACAATGAACAACCTACTGGAAAGAAAATAAACATGATAAACATAACAACATGATAACAATACCACTTATTGGATCTTTATAGTGTAGCTTGTTGTGGTATTTACAATGACATCCATATATAAATAAGTACATATACTAAAATCATTTGCCTCCAGCTGAAAACAATGAAGGATACATAGCCCGCATCTGATCAACCATCTCCCATGTAGCTTCATTGGCCCCAAAGTGCTTCTAGTGCACTTTAACCTACTTGATTTCTCAGTTCTGGAGCATGAACATATTTCTCTACAAAATGCCCTAAGGTTTCAACTAGAATTTTCCTTCTGGTTCCACCTACAATACAGTATAGTCAATCACATGATCAACATATTTAACATACTTCTTAAGTAATGACACATGGAAAACATCATGGATTTTCATTGTCGGAGGCAGCACAAGTCTATAGGCCACTGGTCTAATCCTCTCAAGGATATCGAAAGGCCCACAATACTGAGGTGTTATATTCGCACATGACTCAATACTCAAGGAGATCTTCTTAGGCTTGATGTGAAAATATACATGTTTCCCAACTTGAAACTCCTTAAACACCCAGTGTTGATCTACATAAATTTTCTGCCTATCCAGTGCTACCTTTAGATTCTTCTTGATAACTTGCATTTCCTGTTCCATTTATACCAACATGTATGTTCTTATCAATACCATGTTCATTGGATCACTCAAACTTATAGGAGTATTACAACTCCACCCATAGAGTGCCTAAAACAAACTCATCCTCAGTGACTCTTGATAACCATTTTTTTAAGCAAACTCAACTAGTGGAAGATACTCTTCCCACATTCTCTACTGATGCATAACATACATTCTCAGCATGTCCTCCAAAATTTTGTTGACCCTCTCTATATGTCCATCTATCTGCAAGTGATAAGTTTTATTAAAGACAACCCTTTTCCCAAACCTGCAATAACTCTTTCCAAAACCTAGAAGTGAACTTGGTATCCCTGGCTGACACAATATTCTTCGGAACACCATGCAACCTCACTATGTCTTTGATAAAGACTTGTGCTACCTCACTAGCTGAATTCGTAGACTTTACTGGAACGAAGTTTGCTACCTTTGTTAGCCTGTCAACCACAACCATAATAGAATCATTTTGTCTAGAGGTACTCGAAAAAACTGTAGTGAAATCCATGGAAATGACCTCCCATTTCCACTCTAGACTTGGAATCGACTATATTAAACCACCTGGATGCTTACACTCTACCTTTACCTATTGACAATCCAAACATCTAGTATTGGCTTGAGGGGGATTGGACCTAGGTTCGGAGTTAGTTACGCTAACCAACAAAACCCTACACTATTGGCCATTTTGGAAATAACCCACATAACGCAGGCTAAAATCTCACCCGAGGTAGTATTAGGGGATGCTAGAACCTGGTTTATGCATCCAAATGGCTATGTGATGTTTTTTCTGCAGACTTAGAGCTTTATTTTGACCTTCGTGAACCCTAATACTTGAAACCCAGAACTTACAGTAAATAAAAATTAACAGGTTTCTGTCCTTCACTGATTGCACTAAACATGCATAACATCATATAAATAAACATATCTATGTATTTGTGAATATATTAAGTACATTTCTTGATTTAATGCATTCAACAGATCATAAATAAAACAATTTCAGAAATACACAGATACATAAATATCACTCAAAATACTTATCTATTATGCTTCAGATTCTCAGTTACAAACTCTTTCCAACCCTGTGCACACAACTTCAGGGGTCCGTGCACTTAGCGGCATGCTTACCAAGGTCTCCGCATAAAACAACTGCAAGAGCCTTCCCCTTCACCTAAGTATAGAATAGATAAATTTAGATTCAACTCATGCACTTCTCTACTTAGCTTCCTATGACTCTTCTATGACTTCCTTTTATATTCTTCTTCATTACAATACCATGTTCTACGAACCATGGCCGGGTCTCAAAACAACTTGCCATTAACAAACATATGCCACAATGTAAGAATGCAAAATATAGATTCTGAAATCTTTTATAGCTTTCAATAAGGCATAAGCTTGCTTTTCTAGAATATTGTACTTCAGTTCAACATTTTCTAATGTCCTACTAAAGAAAGAAATAGGTTGTTCAATACCTTGCTTTCCTTTTTGTAGTAGAACTCCAGCAATTGTATTCTCAAAAACAAATGTAAAGATAAGAAATTCCTTGGAAAAATATGGACTGATGAGTACTGATGCTTGTGTAAGTGCCTTCTTGATTTCTTCAAAATATTTCTTCGCTTCAGTTGTCCACTTAAAGTCCACTCCTTTCTTTAACATCCTTGTTATATCCTTGACAATCTCAGCAAAATTAGGAATGAACCACCTAACAAAATTCACTTTTCCAAGAAAAGATTGGATCTCTTTCCTACTTCTTGGCAGATCTACCTTTTGAATTGCATTAACTCTATTAGGATCAATCCTAATTCCTTCTTCAGAAATGATATGACCGAGTAACTTTCTTGATGTTAAAGTAAAGATACTTTTAGTAGGATTAAGAGAGATACCAAACCTTCTACATTTCAACAAAATTTTCTCTAGGTGTTTCAAATGATCTTCTTCTTTCTTTGAAAAGACTGTGATGTCATCAAGATAAACAACCATTGATTTATCCTTTTCTTCATCAAAAGCAATATCCATTGCTCTTTGAAAAGTGGCTCCCACATTCATGAGACCAAAAGGCATCTCGGCGTACATGAATGTGCCCCATGGTGTTGTGAAGGTTGTCTTCTTCTGATCATCTGGATGCACAAGAATCTGATTATACCCTAAGAAACCATCAAGCATAGACATTCTTTGTGAACCAAAAATATTTTGCAGAATTGAATCCATCTTAGGAAGAGGATAGTTGTCCTTTAATGAAGCCTTATTCAAATTTCTGAAATCAATACAAATTATGATTTCTCCACTCTTCTTTCTAACTGGAACCAAGTTTGCAAGCCAATTTGAGAATCTGATTGGGACAATGATTTTAGCATCAAAGAGTTTCTTAATCTCCTTTTCAATCAATGGCATGAGAAGCGGATTAATTCTTCTCAACTTTTGTTTGAAAGGTTTCTCATTTTCTTTAATAGGAATAGTATGTTGAATAATGGAGGGATCATACTATTTTAAGTCAACATAACTCCAAGAAAAAACATCAACAAACCTTTTCATCATCTCAACATATTTGACTTTCATATCAGCTGAAAGAAACTTTGAAATTTTGATCATCTTAGGTGAAACTGAAGTACCCAAATTGTAGCCTTCTATTTCCTCTTCATCAGCTTTTATATTTGGCGATTTGAACACATCATTCTCATCGAACAACTTCTCAAGAGGAGTTAGACCCTTTGGTATTGAATTATTTTTTAATTGTAAGACTTTAGAATTTTCTTTAGACTCAACAAGCATGTTTTGTTGATCTACTTGAGTACTTTCAAATTCTTCTTTCAATTCAATAAAATTCTTTACCTATTGATCATCTTCAAAGACTTGCCAATTAGTGATATTATCTGGTATGGCTAGTCTATAACGAACTCCAACCTCATATTTTTCAGAAGAATGAATAGGAATGACAAACAAACTTGCCGAAACAACAAGAGAATCAGTAATGGAATTTTGGTCTCTAGTTTTGATAGTGAAAGAATATGCTTGAAAGTATTCCAACATATCTAAAACTAGATTTTTGTATTCTCTCTTTCTTACATCCTTTGCTTGATAGACACCCTCAACTTCTCTAATAACCAATTCTGAATCTCCAAAGACGGAAATATTTTGAGCCTTCATTCTTACCAAAACTTCTAGGCCCAAAATCAGAGATTCGTATTCAGCCATATTATTTGTGCAATCAAAATTCAGTTTGTAAGAGTAAAACCTACTTTCATCACTTGGACTTGTGATCCAAATTCCAGCTCCTGCCCCTTCTTTTCCTGTTGATCCATCAAAGTATAAAGACCACCATCCCTTCATCTCTTTCTCATCTTCTTGCTAATTTTCTGAGTGCTGATTTTCTGTTTTCATCTATTCCGGTCCACTATCAGCTGACTCATTAAAAAGAATGGTAGATCCAAGTTCAATTTCAAATGAATAAATAGGAAAATTCTGAGGTTTGTCCTTGCTTCTTACCATATCAGCCATTCTGGTCTCCTGATACAATCCCCTTTGCTCACCAAAAACAGGAATGGTGGCATAGGTGAGGTCCATCTGCATTGTGCCTTTGAATTTTTTTCCCATGATCTTCATAGCAACATCCCAAACTTTGGCGGAATATCAACCACAACAATGTCCATAACAATTGTCTTCGCTGGGATTTGTGTTAGACCAACAACAACATCTTTGATTAAACCAATACATTGGACTCTTTTTGAATCAAAAGAGAATAAATTCTTATATGGTATTGTTACCTGTAATCCTTACCTTTCCATAATTACTTTGGGCATGAGATTACGAGAAGCCCCCGAATACAACATAGCATTGTGTAAGGTCATATCATGAATACTAATGCCTACATAGAAAGGAGGAAACTCTTCATTTTGATCATCTTCTAACCTTGGACCCAAATATATAGTAGGATTATATTCTTGCACTTTTAAGATATCAACAGCTCTTGGTTGTGAATTTAACATCTCTACAATCTTTCTTCTGTATTTATCTACCTTGAGAATCTCACTAAAAGGGACTGATATTTTGATTTTTGTAATTTCATTCTCATGGTTGAAAACAAAAATAGTTTTTTCAACTTCTTTGATAGGAGAGGAAAGTTGAGTGTCCTTTTTACTAATTGGAGAGTCCTCCTTACCTTCAATGACCTTTGGGGTATCCTTTTTGGCTTCAACAGCCTTTGAAACGTCTTTCTTGGGCTGTGTTTTTTTTTCTATAATTGGCACATTTCTATTTCTAAGATTGTATTGTTTTTGCATTTCAAAGATAGCATGTTGATACCCTTTTAAATAATCTGAAGGCTCTTCCCCTTGCTTGGTCAAACTGGACTCATCATGTTCTTCTTTAGTCAAGAAAATTCTTGGCATCTCTTCATCAAGACAATGGATAGATTCTTCAGGAATCTCAGGAACATCTTCTTCATCAACCAAATTCTGCTAAAAAGGTGGTCTCACTGAAGGATCAAGTTGTTGATTCCTATTTGGTCTTTGTTGGTTTTGAGGTCTCTTGAATTGAGGGTTTCTAAATTGAGGCTCCTGTTGCATAGGGGGAGCAGAGGTGCTTCCAAGAGCTAACCTATCCATCAACTTCTCCATGGTTTTCATCATTGAATCTAATTTATCTTCAGGAGTTGAAGAGGAAGGTTTCTCTTCTTCTTTCAATTTAGCTTTTCCCATTTTTGATTTTTTGGCAGCTACCATGTTTACCTCTACCTTTATTGCATCATTTTGCATATCAACAAGTGTGGCAGACTCTCTTTCTCTTAGCAAAAGAGAAAAATCAGAATCAAATGCTTCAGCATATCTCATTTGTGCTAAGGCTTCTGGAGGTTTCAAGTGAGCTAGAATTGAGTTAAACACTTTATTGAACCTCTTTGAGAAATTTTGAATGGTTTCATCAGGTGCCCTTCTAAGATTGTTGTACTCAGTAAGTGCTTGAACTGGATTAGTTCTATTTCCCCATTTCCTTAGAAAACTATCTTCAAATTCTACCCAATTATGAATGCTTCCTGGTGTAAGAGCTTTAAACCATTTTCTAACTTCGCCAATAAAGGTCTGTGCAAATAGTCTTAGTTTCACATCCTCATCATCAACTTCCTCTCTGTCAGCAAAATCATTAAATTTGTCTACATGTTCTTCTGTTGTAATTTCTTCATCACCACCCCATGTTGGAATTCTTGCAGCATATTTGCTAGGAAGATCATGCAAAACAACAGGGAGTGCAAGTGGGGCATACCTAGTAGGTATAGCCATGATTAACGGAGGAATAGTAGTTATAGGGATAAAAGGGACAGAGGATGAAGAACTAATATGAGGAGGACTACTTGGTTTTTGAAAGCCACTAGGAATAGCAGAAACAGAAGATGAAGAACTGATACGAAGAGGACTACTTGGGCTCTGCAAACCAGTGACAAATGTACTCCAATTTGGAAGAGGTAAACCAACTTTAGATTTCAGCAAGACTTCAAAAGGATCAAGTTCTTTCAGTTTATCTAAGGCTTCCCTTTCTAATAGTAGCTTAGAGGTAACCACTTCCCAAAATTCTTCCTTGTCTTCTTGTGATACTAGGGCTGAGGTATCAATTCCTCTCTTTTGTAGATCTAAGATAATACCAATGAGTTCTTCTTCATTTTCTGATCTAAACAACACTTCATGAATTTTATCATCAACTATTTTGTCTTCAGGACTTCTTGAGAATTCAGAGAGCAAAGATTTTGAATAAGATGGAGTACCTTGTATTTCTGAAAATCTTCGACTGCCTCTTGAAATAGTGTTTGGATTGTCCATAGGAGTAGGTGGATTAGGGTTAGGATTGCTCTGTGTATATCTCCTTCTCGAAGCCACCTTTAAAACTTTGAAAATGTATGGAGTCACCAAGGTAGATTGTAGCCTCGAAAAGTTATCTGAGCTCCTGCTACCTTCAAAAGTTCAGCTTCTTGATTTCGGGAATGAGTAATCTTCAGGCTCCCGGCAGATGCACCAAAATGTTATCACAAAACCCAACCCTGATAGGCTGCTAATCAGGAAGACTTTGAATAACTATTTCAAACCAAACTTTTAGCTGAGGCTTAGCCTCCTCAACCTGAGAGGGCTCTCTCACTAGGTTAAAGATTTTAGTTTAAAGATTAGATGGCTAACTCTATGGGAAAAATCAAACAAAAAGGTATAAATGGTTGAAATTCCAATCAACAAACATCCATTGGGCTATGGAGTCAAAATATGTTTCAGTACAATAGCAAGATCAGCTTGACATGGAAGTCAGGGCATAAAGAGTCTTAATGTATTAGCAAAACAAAGTCACAATGAAAAGAACACAGTTTATAAACACATCAAGGAAGTTAGAGAATTATCAATGAATTCTAAGTAACATGTGTTCATACCACTGCAAGTAAGTAGATGAAAAAGGCCATGAGACAATCAAACAGTAAAACTCTCTCTGAATCCTGAGTAGTGAAGCCAAAATCTCTGTATTAACATGAAAACATATAGTCTGCTACAATAACACAATGTGCTTGTTTCTTTTGAAAATTGCCAACCCTGAGGCATTCCACCTCTTGTCTTTTATAGATTTTTCATTACAATATTGGATTCCCTGATCCAACATGAGAGGAATTCGAGTTTACTATCTTGACACCTATTCATTCCTAAAACAAACTATTAATTACAAGTAGCAGTTATCTAACAGTTTTATAGTCCTAATACAATTAGGAGTACAACTCCTTATTATGATAGTAACAACTTAAACTAGGAAATAAATTCAATACTTGACAGCTGCTCCACCTTAAATTCGACCTTGGCGATGACCATAACCCTGCTTCTAGCCTTCAATAACTTCTCCTTCATCTATCCTGAAAAGTAGGAAACTGTCCCCTGCAATGTAGTCTTGCTCTTCAATGTTGTTCCTCGAATCTCCTGTTGACCAAACTAGCTCCTTTAATCATGCAACACATATTGATTTAGCCATAGAACCTTGCTCTTACACTTGTGCCAAAAAAAAACTCCTTGAAGTTGCCTGAAGAATGTCAAACTAGGTGTGCTATGAAATGAACTATTATTTTTGTAGTGCAAGGCTTAGATATTGCATATATATTTCATTCCTTGAGTTTTTCTTTACTAAGGCTTTAAACCTTCTCAAGTGACCTCCTTACATTTTTGTAGTAGCATCCTTCTTCAAAAATAGCTCCTTCGTTCCTTTGAAGATTGACCAAAAAGAACAAAATGCACCTACAGCAGTTTCGTAGAGCGCTACGAAACTGTTGTGCATGTCACCTACAGTAGTTTCATAACGCGCTACGAAACTGCTGTGTGAATCAATTTACACAGTATTTTTTCAAAAGATTTCTTTCTGAGGATACTTCACAGCTGTTTCCTTATGTAAATATGCCACATATACTTGAGATCACCCATCTATGAAACTACTTCAAAAAGTAATATCTTTGTTTCAACCAAAATTGTACTAGGGTTTCATCACTTACTGCCCTATTTATTTGTGCTAAGGCTGACTTCCAAACTTGTTCAGTTGAATCTACAGGTCTTCAATTTGTCTTTTCATCACCCTGATATTAGTTCTTAATCTATCATTGATCATTCTAATATACCTTGCCTCCTTGATTGCAGGGACACTCCAGGTGAAATATTGAGTGTCTCTGCCAACTACTTCAGGTTTTGGAAATTTTCCTTCTTCCCACATGGCCTTTACCCTTTTGGAATTGGCTTTTTCAATTGCATTTTTCCTTGCCCTTTTCTTAAGTTGAGCAATCTCAAGATTGGCAAGCTTCAATTTCTTCTTGACTTCCTCAAAGTTATTTTCTTTTTCTTAAGTATCAACTGCTATGTTTCTGTCATCTTCGTGCATGAGTGATGGTTGTACTATTGGAGCTACGTGCTCTTCACAGAACCCTGATATCTCCCACGTCTCACTCACCTCTGGCTCTACCTCCTGTAACCTTTTGGACTACCTAGTCACAGGCCTTCTGGGTTTAAAAACAAATTCTAAAACCTGATCATCAAACTGTAACTTTTTGGAGGATTTCATCTTTTTTGACCCACTGTCACCTAATTCAATGAAGTCTACTTGGACCAGAGGGGACTCCTCAAAGTCAATTGCCTGGAGAAGATCATTCAAATTTCCCTTTGAGGCTGGGCTTTCATCAGTGACCACTGTTTTACCCTTTTCTTTGGCTATTTGGCTTCTAGTTACCCTTCTCTCGACTATTTCAACAATGGAATGTTCTTATGTTGCTTCCTTCATATGAACTGTCTTTTTCTGTGACTGTTGAGGAGTATCTTGAACAACAAATGGTGTTCTAGTCACTGGCTCCTTAACTTGTTTTCTGTCCTTCAGTTTAACAAACCTGCTTGACCTTTCTTCTACATGGTGACTAATCATTGGTGATGATATTTCCTTAGCCCTAGGTCTAAGTCCTATTTTAGCTCTAAAACCAGACATAAAGAGAAATTAAGACCACTCTCTATCTACCTTTTGAAGTTCATGAAAGACCATTAATTTAACTAAGCCATGATGGAACAATTATTTTTCACATGCCTCTTTCTTCAACTGTATTTTATCAAACATCTTGCCTAAGCTCCAAAATAGAAAGAAAGGTAGATCTAGAGATATTATGCCAATGAAATGCAAAAGGAGTTTGAAATGGTAAGAATACACCTTGTGGTATCTTCCTTCACAGGTTAAATACCTTTGTAGGCATGAGAGTAAGTTGGCAAATGAATCTTTGACATAACCCCTTGGCACTACTTTAGTCAAATCTGTGTCTACAAACTCTGGCTTTAGGAATATCTTGCAGGGTGCCATTTCAAACTTGAAATTCTTAAACCATTTTTCCTGACCTCTAGGAATTTCTGTGACTAAAGATATCACTTCAAGAGAAACTAGCAATTCTAACACTCCAATCTTTGTATGTAAACCTATGAAGTTAAGAGAAAATTCCTTAGTCATTTGGCTATGTCCTCCTTGTAGTTTCTCACAGAACCTCCAACAACCTAATTTTTTGAAGGCTTCTTCCACTGATTTATCCTTTGTGAGAGCATCTAAGCCTTCAGGTTTATTTCTTAGACATCTGCCTAACCTGTGATTTTTTCTTTCTTTTGACATATCCCCTTTGAAATCCCTGCAGATAGAACAACCTGGAAGAAAATGCCTTTCTTAATTGAAGAGTTTCCTCGCTTGAATTTGATGAAGAGCTGCCTCGCTTGAAACCTACGAAAGAATTCTGGTCTCTACTCACCCTGGGCTTGTTTACTTCAAACTTAAGAATAGTAGCAAGTATCTCTTGCATGAATATGAGCAAGATCAACACGGATATGACCAGGATCAACTAACCCTTTTCTTTTTTGAAATTTGAAATGAGTGTGGACAAATGACCCCTAACGAATATAATGATGGATATGAATGGTTGCATGTGAGTGGTAAGGTTCATGGACTGACACCTGATGATGAAAATCTAATGGATTTTGGTGGATTTGACAGCTAGACAAGATGTAACACGAATCCCCGATTTCATAGCGCATCTAGTGCAAATTCGTGGTTTTGCACTACAAAAACACCTAACTACAAATCCTCGATTTCATAGTGCAGGTAGTGTAATTTCAAGACTTTGCACTGCGAAAATGCCTAGATAGTTTTGTAGCGCGTTCAAAAGTTTGAAATGACCAGACACATGCAACTTAAAACATGATATGGGATCCATAAGGGGCAAAACAAGGTTGTTGAAATTTATTTGATGATGGAAATGAGACTCTAACCCTATGACTTAGACTCTAAAAACATAAAAATGACATGACCATGACTGACACAAAAATTTAGAAACCATGTAGGTTGCCCAAATTTTTTTTTTAAGAAATTTTTACAGTGATAACAGTGGCTCCACTTGGGATAGTGTGCCCTTGCAGTACACTAATAACCTGCAGTTCCAGCGCTTTATCCATTTATGATAAAAAACAAAAAAAATTTTGACAAGCATCCTCTTCAAACTATTTGGGCCTTCACCTCAGGCTTAAGATTTATGTTTCAGCTTGTCATTATTTGCAAAAACTAACAAAAACGAATATATACAATGTTATGAGAGATTGGTAATACTTCAACAATGATAATGCTTTAGGAACCTGCCATTAACAGGCCCTCCAGCATATGATCCTCCATCAATTTCCTGCAGTATATAAGTGTTGTTCCCATGAAAACCAGCAATCTGAAAAGGACCCTTCCATAAATTCTCAAACTTACCGTGCTTGCCCTTTTCTTCAATTCTGGCCTCCCATTTCAGCACTTTGTCTTGAATCTGAAAACTGTCTTCTTTGATATTTTTATCAAATGTACTCTTAATTCTATTCTGAGCATGTTGATGACTGTCATAGACTTCACTTCTCTTCTCTTGTAAGGCTATCAGCTGGTTGATTCTCCTCTGAATGGCATTTGGCTCTTCTTCAAGTCCTTGAATTAGCTTCATTACTGGTACTCCAAGTGATGTTGGAAATATAGCTTCAGCACCATAAACTAGTTCATATGGCGAAGTCCCAATTGATCTCTTTGTACAAATCCTATCAGCCCATAAGGCATACTTCAGCTTTAAGTGCCAAGCTTTCTTGTTTTCCTACAGCACCTTTTTGATGATTCTAACAATGCTCTTGTTTGATGATTCAGCAAGACCATTGCCTTGCGGATAGTAAGCAGTAGAATGTCCAAGAGTAATGTGATATTGATGACAGAAATTGATCAATTTCTTAGACTTGAAAGCTTGAGCATTATCTGTTATAATCTTCATGGGGCAGCCAAATCGAGACAATATATTATTTTCTAAGAAAGAAATAATTACATAATCATTTGCTTGCCTTGTTGGAATTGCCTCTATCCATTTGGTGAAGTAATCTGTTGCTGTAAGAATCCAACGATGTTGCCTTGATGAATGAGGATGTATCTCTCCAATAAAGTCTAGCCCCCACTACTAAAAAGGAGCTTCTACATAAATAGGGATCAAAGGTAAAGGTACAAGCTTCCTTCTTCCTTAAAAAAATTTTCATTCATGACATGCAGCGATCTTCTTGTAGATATCCTTAAACATTGTTGGCCAAAAATATCTAGCTCTTGAGATCTTGTTTGTTGTAGCTTTCCAATAATGATGTCCTCCGCAATCTCCTTTATGAAATTCTTCAATGACTTTATCAACTTCTTCAAGGAGACAATTCAGCAAAATTAATCCTGCATCTTTCCAAAATAGATTTTGATCATATACAAAATATCTCAAAGACTTCAGCTTAACAAACCTTGCTTTGGACTTCGTTAGATTGGTGGGAGCTTTATTATGCTGTAGAACAAAAGCCACATCCTTATACCATTCTGAAACCAAGAATTTCTCATTAATTTGGACCAATTCTTCCTCATTTTCAGAAATTTCTAAGATTTCTGCAATCATAATTATGTCAAGACAGTCCAGATTTCACTAAGTCATTAGCTTTTCCAAGCCTTGTCCCTTCACCAATTTGGTTGGTTTGATGTCTATATCATATTCTAGCAATTTGGCTATCCACTTTCCCCTCTTACCATCAGGATCTGCTTGAGTTAGAATATCTTTTATTACAGCACTTGGAACATATGCCACAATGTGAGAATGCAGAATATAGATTCTAAAATATTTTATAGCTTTCACTAAGGCATAAGCTTGCTTTTCTATAATATTGTACTTCAGTTCAGCATTTGCTAATGTCCTACTAAAGAAAGAAATAGGGTGTTCAGTACCTTGCTTTCCTTTTTGTAGCAGAACTCTAGCAATTATATCCTCAGAAGCGAATGTAAAGATAAGAAATTCCTTGGAAAAATCTTGACTGATGAGTACCGGTGCTTGTGTAAGTGCCTTCTTGATTTCTTCAAAAGATTTCTTCACTTCAGCTATCCACTTAATGTCCACTCCTTTCTTTAACATCCTTGTTATATCCTTGACAATCTCAGCAAAATTAGGAATGAAGCACCTAACAGAATTCACTTTTCCAAGAAAAGATTGGATCTCTTTCCTACTTCTTGGCAGATCTACCTTTTGAATTGCATTAACTCTATTAGGATCAATCCTAATTCCTTCTTCAGAAATGATATGACTGAGTAACTTGCCTGATGTTAAAGCAAAGATAATTTTAGTAGGATTAAGAGAGATACCAAACCTTCTACATTTCAACAGAATTTTCTCTACGTGTTTCAAATGATCTTCTTCTTTCTTTGAAAAGATTGTGATGTCATCAAGATAAACAAACACTGATTTATCCTTTTCTTCATCAAAAGCAATATCCATTACTCTTTGAAAAGTGGCTCCCGCATTCATGAGACCAAAATGCATCTTGGCGTACATGAATGTGCCCCATGGTGTTGTGAAGGTTTTCTTCTCTTGATCATCCGGATGCACAAGAATCTGATTATACCCTGAGAAACCATCAAGCATAGACATTCTTTTTGAACCAAAAATATTTTGCAAAATTGAATCCATCTTGGGAAGAGGATAGTTGTCCTTTAATGAAGCCTTATTCAAATTTCTGAAATCAATACAAATTCTGATTTCTCCACTCTTCTTTCTAACCGGAAGCAAGTTTGAAAGCCAATTTGAGAATCTGATTGGGACAATTATTTTAGCATCAAAGAGTTTCTTAATCTCCTTTTCAATCAATGGCATGAGAAGCGGATTAATTCTTCTCAACTTTTGTTTGAAAGGTTTCTCATTTTCTTTAATAGGAATAGTATGCTGAATAATGGAGGGATCATACTGTTTTAAGTCAGCATAACTCCAAGAAAAAACATCAACAAACCTTTTCATCATCTCAACATATTTGACTTTCATATCAGCTGAAAGAAACTTTGAAATTTTGATCATCTTAGGTAAAACTGAAGTACCCAGATTGTAGCTTTCTATTTCCTCTTCATCAGCTTGTATCTTTGGCGATTTGAACACATCATTCTGATCGAACAACTTCTCAAGAGGAATTAGACCCTTTGGTATTGAATTATTTTTTAATTGTAAGACTTTAGAATTTTCTTTAGACTCAACAAGCATGTTTTGTTGATCTACTTGAGTACTTTCAAATTCTTCTTTCAATTCAATAAAATTCTTTACCTGTTGATCATCTTCAAAGACTTGCCAATTAGTGATATTATCTGGTATAGCTGGTCTATGACGAACTTCAACCTCATATTTTTCAGAAGAATGAATAGGAATGACAAACAAACTTGCTGAAACAGCAAGAGAATCAGCAATGGAATTTTAATCTCTAGTTTTGATAGTGAAAGAATATACTTGAAAGTTTTCCAACATATCTAAAACTAGATTTATGTATGCTCTCATTCTTACATCCTTTGTTTGATAGACACCCTCAACTTTTCTAATAACCAATTTGGAATCTCCAAAGACGGAAATATTCTGAGCCTTCATTCTTACCAAAACTTCTAGGCCCAAAATCAGAGATTCGTATTTAGCCATATTATTTGTGCAATCAAAATTCAGTTTGTAAGAGTAAAACTTACTTTCATCACTCGGACTTATGATCCAAATTCCAACTCCTGCCCCTTATTTTCTTGCTGATCCATCAAAGTATAAAGACCACCATCCCTTCATCTCTTTCTCATCTAGTTGCTGATTTTCTGAGTGTTGATTTTTTGTTTTCATCTATTCCGGTCCACTATCAGCTGACTCATTTAAAGGAATGGCAGATCCAAGTGCAGTATCAAACGAATAAATAGGAAAATTCTGAGTTTTGTCTTTGTTGCATACCATATAAGCCATTCTAGTCTCCCGATACAATCTCCTTTGCTCACAAAAAACAAGAATGGTGTTATAGGTGAGGTCCATATGCATTGTTCCTTTGATTTTTTCTGCCCATGATCTTGATAGAAACATCCCAAACTTTGGTGGAATATTAGCCACAACAATGGCCGTAACAATTGTCTTCACTGGGATTTGTGTTAGACCAACAACAACATCTTTGATTAAACCAATACATTGGACTCTTTTTGAATCAAAAGAGAATAAATCCTTATATGATCTTGTTACATGTAATCCTAACCTTTCCATAATTACTTTGGGCATGAGATTATGAGAAGCCCCTAAATCCAACATAGCATTGTGTAAGGTCATATCATGAATACTAATGCTTACATAGAAAGGAGGAAACTTTTCATTTTGATCATCTTCTAACTTTGGACCCAAATATATAGTAGGATTATCTTCTTGCACATTTAAGATATCAGCAGCTCCTGGTTGTGAATTTAACATCTCTACAATCTTTCTTCTGTATTTATCTACCTTGAGAATCTCACTAAAAGGGACTGATATTTTGATTTTTGCAATTTCATTCTCAAGGTTGAAAACAGAAACAAATTTTTCAACTTCTTTGATAGGAGAGGAAAGTTGAGTGTCATTTTTACCAAGTGGAGAGTCCTCCTTACCTTCAGCGACCTTTGGGGTATCCTTTTTGGCTTCAATAGCCTTTGAAACATCTTTCTTGGGCTGTGTTTTTTTTGCTATAATTGGCACATTTCTGTTTCTAAGATTGTACTTTTTTTGCATTTGAAAGATAGCATGTTGATACCCTTTTAAATAATCTGAAGGCTCTTCCCCTTTCTTGGTCAAACTGGACTCATCATGTTCTTCTTTAGTCAAGAAAATTCCTGACATCTCTTCATCAAGACAATGGATAGATTCTTCAAGAATCTCAGGATCATCTTCTTCATCAACCAAATTTTGTTGAAAAGGAGGTCTCACTGGAGGATCAGGCTGTTAATTCCTATTTGGTCTTTGTTGGTTTTGAGGTATCTTGAATTGAGGGTTTCTAAATTGAGGCTCATGTTGCACAGGGGGAGCAGAGGTGTTTCCAAGAGCTAACCTATCCATAAACTTCTCCATGTTTTTCATCATTGAATCTAATTTATCTTCAGGAGTTGAAGAGGAAGGTTTCTCTTCTTCTTTCAATTTTGCTTTTCCCATTTTTTATTCTTTGGTAGCTACCATGTTTACCTCTACCTTTATTGCATCATTCTGCATATCAGCAAGTGTGGCAGACTCTCTTTCTCTTAGCAAAAGAGAAAAATCAGAATCAAATGCTTCAACATATCTCATTTGTGCTAAGGCTTCTAGGGGTTTGAAGAGAGCTGGAATTGAGTTAAACACTTTATTGAACCTCTTTGAGAAATTTTGAATGGTTTCATCAATTTCCCTTCTAAGATTGTTGTACTCAGTAAGTGCTTGAACTGGATTAGTTATTTTTACCCATTTCCTTAAAAAACTATCTTCAAATTCTACCCAATTATGAATGCTTCCTGATGTAAGAGCTTTAAACCATTTTCTAACTTCACCAATAAAGCTCTATGCAAATAGTCTTAATTTCACATCCTCGTCATCAAATTCCTCTCTATCAGCAAAATCATTAAATTTTTCTACATGTTATTCTGTTGTAATTTCTTCATCACCACCCCATGTTGGAATTTTTGCACCATATTTGCTAAGAAGATCATGCAAAACAGCAGGGAGTGCATGTGGGGCATACCTAGCAAGTACCACCATGATTAAAGGAGGAATAGTAGTTACATGGATAAAAGGGACAGAGGATGAAGAACTGATATGCGGAGGACTACTTGGTTTTGAAAGCCACTAGGAATAGCAGAAACAGAAGATGAAGAATTGATACGAAGAGGACCACTTGGGCTCTGCAAACCAGTGACAAATGTACTCCAATTTGGAAGAGGTAAACCAGCTTTAGATTTCAATAAGACTTCAAAAGGATCAAGTTCTTTCAGTTTATCTAAGGCTTCCCTTTCTAACAGTAGCTCAGAGGTAACCACTTCCCAAAATTCTTCCTTGTCTTCTTGTGATACTAGGACTGAGGTATCAATTCTTCTCTTTTGTAGATATAAGATAATACCAATGAGTTCTTCTTCATTTTTTGATCTAAACAACACTTCATGAATTTTATCGTCAACTATTTTATCTTCAGGACTTCTTGAGAATTCAAAGAGCAAAGATTCTGAATAAGATGGAGTACCTTGTATTTCTAAATATCTTCGACTGCCTCTTGAAACAGTGTTTGGATTGTCTACATGAGTAGGTGGATTGGGGCCAGGATTGGTCTGTGTATATCTCCTTCTTGAAGCCACCTTTAAAACTTTGAAAATGTATGGAGTCACCAAGGTAGATTGCAGCCTCAAAAAGTTATCTGAGCTCCTGCTACCTTCAGAAGTTCAGCTTCTTGATTTCGGGAATGAGTAATCTTCAGGTTCCCGGCAGACGCACCAAAAGGTTATCAAAAAACCCAACCCTGATAGGCTGTTGATCAGGAAGACTTTGAATAACTATTTCAAACCAAACTTTTAGCTGAGGCTTAGCCTCCTCAACCTAAGAGGGCTCTGTCACTATGTTAAAGATTTTAGTTTAAAGATTAGATGGCTAACTCTATGGGAAAAATCAAACAAAAAGGCATAAATGGTTGAAATGCCAATCAAAAAAAATCCATTGGGCTATGGAGTCAAAATATGTTTCAGTACAACAGCAAGATCAGCTTGACATGGAAGTCAGGGCATAAAGAGTCTTAATGTATTATCAAAACAGAGTCACAATGAAAAGAACACAGTTTATAAACACATGAAGGAAGTTATATTATTATCAATGAATTCTAAGTAACGTGTGTTCATACCACTGCAAGTAAGTAGATGAAAAAGGCCATGAGACAATCAAACAGAAAAACTCTCTCTGAATCCTCAGTAGTGAAGCCAAAATATCTGTATTAACATGAAAGCATATAATCTGCTACAATAACACAATGTGCTTGTTTCTTTTGAAAATTGCCAACCTTGAGGCATTCCACCCCTTGTCTTTTGTAGATTTTTCATTAAAATCTTGGATTCCTTGATCCAACATGAGAGGAATTTGAATTTCCTATCTTGACACCTATTCATTCCTAAAACAAACTATTAAATACAAGTAGCAGTTATCTAACAATTTTAGAGTCCTAATACAATTAGGAGTACACCTCCTTATTATGATAGTAACAACTTAAACTAGGAAATAAATTTGATACTTGACAGCTACTCCTCCTTAACTTCGACCTTGGTGATGACCATAACCCTGTTGTTGGCCTTCAATAACTTCTCCTTCATATGTCCTGAAAAGTAGGAAACTGTCCCCTGCAATGTAGTCTTGCTCTTCAATGTTGTTCCTCGAATCTCCTGTTGACCAAACTAGCCCCTTTAATCATGCAACACATATTGATTTAGCCATAGAACCTTGCTCTTACACTTGTGCCAAAACAAAACTCCTTGAAGTTGCCTGAAGAATGTCAAACTAGGTGTGCTATGAAATGAACTATTATTTTTGTAGGGCAAGGCTTAGATATTGCATATATATTTCATTCCTTGAGTTTTTCTTTACTAAGGCTTTAAACCTTCTCAAGTGACCTCCTTACATTTTTGTAGTAGCATCCTTCTTCAAAAATAGCTCCTTCGTTCCTTTGAAGATTGACCAAAAAGAACAAAATGCACCTACAGCAGTTTCGTAGAGCGCTACGAAACTGTTGTGCATGTCACCTACAGTAGTTTCATAACGCGCTACGAAACTGCTGTGTGAATCAATTTACACAGTATTTTTTCAAAAGATTTCTTTCTGAGGATACTTCACAGCTGTTTCCTTATGTAAATATGCCACATATACTTGAGATCACCCATCTATGAAACTACTTCAAAAAGTAATATCTTTGTTTCAACCAAAATTGTACTAGGGTTTCATCACTTGTTGCCCTGTTTATTTGTGTTGAGGCTGACTTCCAAACTTGTTCAGATGAATCTCCGGGTCTTCAATTTGTCTTTTCATCACCCTAATATTAGTTCTTAACCTGTCATTGATCATTCTGATATACCTTGCCTCCTTGATTGCAGGGACAGTCCAGGTGAAATATTGAGCGTCTCTGCCAACTACTTCAGGTTTTGGAACTTTTCCTTCTTCCCACATGACCTTTACCCTTTTGAAATTGGCTTTTTCAATTGCATGTATCCTTTCCCTTTTCTTAAGTTGATCAATCTCAAGATTAGGAAGCTTCAATTTCTTCTTGACTTTCTCAAAGTTATTTTCTTCTTCTTGAGTATCAACTGCTATGTTTCTGTCATCTTCGTGCATGAGTGATGGTTGCACTACTGGAGCTACATTCTCTTCACAAAACCCTGATATCTCCCCTGTCTCACTCACCTCTGGCTCTACCTCCTGTAGCCTTTTGGACTACCTAGTCACAGGCCTTCTGGGTTTAAAAACAAATTCTGAAACCTGATCATCAAACTATAACTTTTTGGAGGATTTCATCTTTTTTGACTTGCTCTCACCTAATTCAATGAAGTCTGCTTGGACCAGAGGGGACTCCTCAATGTCAATTGCTTGGAGAAGATCATTCAAATTTCCCTTTGAGGCTGGGATTTCATTAGTGACCACTGTTTTACCCTTTTCTTTGGCTATTTGGCTTCTAGTTACCCTTCTCTGGACTATTTCACCAATGGACTGTTCTTGTGCTGCTTCCTTAATCTAAACTTTCTTTTTCTGTGACTGCTAAGGAGTATCTTGAACAGCCAATGGTGTTCTAGTCATTGGCTCCTTAACTTGTTTTTTGGCCTTCAGTTTAACAAACCTGCTTGACCTTTCTTCTGCATGGTGACTAATCACTGGTGATGATATTTCCTTAGCCCTAGGGCTAAGTCCTGTTTCAGCTCTAAAACCAGACATAAAGAGAAATGAAGACCACTCTCTATCTACCTTCTGAAGTTCATGCAAGACCATTAATTTAACTAAGCCATGATGGAACAATGATGTTTCACATGCCTCTTTCTTCAACTGTATTTTATCAGACATCTTGCCTAAGCTCCAAAACAGAAAGAAAGGTAGATCTAGAGATATTATGCCAGTGAAATGCAAAAGGAGTTTGAAATGGTAAGAATACACCTTGTGGTATCTTCCTTCATAGGTGAAATACCTTTGTATGCATGAGAGTAAGTTGGCAAATGAATCTTTGACATAACCCCTTGGCACTGCTTTAGTCAAATCTGCGTCTACAAACTCTGGCTTCAGGAATATCTTGCAAGCTGCCATTTCAAACTTGAAATTCATAAACCATTTTTCCTCACCTCTAGGAATTTTTGCGACTAAAGATATCACTTTAGGAGAAAGTGGCAATTCTAACACTCCAATCTTTGTATGTAAACCTGTGAAGTTAAGATAAAATTCCTTAGTCGCCTGGCTATGTCCTCCTTGTAGTTTCTCATAAAACCTCCAGCAACCTACTTTTTTGAAGGCTTCTTCCACTGATTTATCCTTTGTGAGAGCATCTAAGCCTTCAAGTTCAGTTCTTAGACATCGGCTTGACTTGTGATTTTTTCCTTCTTCCAACATATCTCCTTTGAAATCCCTGCAGATAGAACAACCTGGAAGAAAATGCCTTGCTTAATTGAAGAGTTGCCTTGCTTGAATTTGATGAAGAGCTACCTTGCTTGAAACCTGCAGAAGAATTCTGGTCTCTGCTCACCCTGGGCTTGTTTACTTCAAACTTAAGAACAACAGCAAGTATCTCTTACATGAATATGAGCAATATCAACACGGATATGACCAGGATCAACTAACCCTTTCCTTTTTTGAAATTTGAAATGAGTGCGGACAAATGACCCCTAACGAATCTAATGATGGATATGAATGGTTGCATGTGAGTGGTAAGGTTCATGGACTGACACCTGATGATGAAAATCTAACGGATTCTGGTGGATTTGACAGCTAGACAAGATTTAACACGAATCCCCAATTTTGTAGCGCATCCAGTGCAAATTCAGGGTTTTGCACTACGAAAACACCTAACTACGAATCCTCGATTTCATAGCATAGGTAGTGTAATTTCAGGACTTTGCACTACGAAAACACCTAGACAGTTTTGTAGTGCATTTAAAAGTTTGAAATGACCAGACACATGCAACTTAAAACATGATATGGGATCCATAAAGGGAAAAACAAGGTTTTTGAACTTTATTTGATGATGGAAATGAGACTCTAACCCTATGACTTAGACTCTAAAAACATAAAAATGACTTAACCATGACTGACACAAAAATTTAGAAACCATGTAGGTTGTCGAAAAAAGTTTTTTAAGAAATTTTTACAGTGATAACATAGAACATCTTGGTTTCAATGATATGGTCAGGGTCCTTCATCACCCACAGCGAGGTGAATTTTATAGCCTCGCACAAGTCTAGATTCGGTGTTGGGAACTGGGAATCCTCGGGTGTCCTCCAAGCTACTAGTACGATCAATAACGGTAACCACGCATAATGGAACACTTTTCTGTCCTCCTGGGCTTCGTAGCAATCATCCAAGAATTCTTGGCAGAGATACTTGGCCCAGTTAATTGGACCCACTGGCTGCACTGCACAGCTAAGGATACCACTAGTGTTAGCACTTCATCGGCACAACACTTCCGCATTATTTTTCCTGCCAAACTCTATGCAGAAAACCACACAACGCCATCCGAGATAGAGCTAATGGTGTAGCCTCGTGACTTCTTAACCAACCCGAAGTCGCTCTTCATTTGATCCGTGAGATTTTTCTCCTATGAATTCCCCACAAAATCATTTGCGGGGTTTGCGCCCTGATAAGGTAGCATTGTGATTCTATGGACCAGCATATAGTTAATGGGGATGGGCCCTCCCAATAAGAGGCACCCATCATGAACCAACTCCAACAATTGACGCACACATATTGTATTAATGATGTTGCGGCTAAAATGTGGGACATACAACATGTGGAGAAACCCTACATGCTCAATACCAGCCACCCACTTCATTGGTTCAAGCCTTGTGATGCATGCCTCCTTGTAGTAAACCGATTTCACGAATCTATTGGGTTCTAACTACAGAAACTTCACAGGATCATCCAAATCCCAATCCTCCATATTCAAAAATGATACCCAAGCCAACAAGTCACCCTCAAAAGGTACTTCCTCTGGTAGCAATGGTGTGAATACCATGTATTTCAATGAGTCAGGGTCCTTAGTGACTTTAGCAATTGATTTGCTAGGGGGTATATATGGTGGTAGCTGAGTAATTGGCTTTAAGTCCTCTGTGCTAATATTTTCAATCCCCATAGTCAGCTCTTCTTCATCCAGGTATTGGGGTCTCTTTGAATACTTATTTTTATCCATACAACACTTTTGTCTAATCTCAGTTGGGTTTTTTCGTGGTGATTTCCGAACCGGGGCTTGATGTGGCTTCTTCTGCTTTTTCTCTCCTGTCGTGGACGCAGTAGGTTTTGGCCTCGACGACCTAGGCATTTTGGTAGGGACTGGTGGTGTTGCAGTCATTTTTCAAGGCTCTTCTAGAAGAGTTTCTTCTTCCACTGAGACAAATCTCCCTCAAACCCAAGCCCCTTCTGCGAAAATTCCCTCTCTACCTCTTGCCAATCGCATCCAGACATACAACAATCGTTTATGCTCACACTTAGGCAGAAAATATAAAGACAAAATCTCTAGAAGCAAAGTGTCTGAATGTGGAGTGAGATGTTGTATCTATAGCCCTTTTTGAATTCAAATCCATCGATTCCCTCCAGATCTCCCTCATTAATTCTCTTTTGGCAGTAGATTTCCAAATATATGCTCCTTAAATGATTTTTCCCCGCTCCCTTTAACGGAAAAATAGCCATCCAATCATCTACAATGCTTCCAACGGTCATTTTCTAGAAAAAGCTGCATGGGACACACCTTGCTAGCATAGCTCCTTTGTCGCTGCCCCCACCTGCACCTTTCTCCTACCCATCATCTAGACAATTCTCTTCGCCAAACTTTTCTCCTGGAAACGTAGTTTATAATCATGCACTTCCTTGCAACTGCCTAAAGTACTAAGACTGTCATGTATCCATGTAGTCATCAAGTAGGGGTAGGATCACCCCTGTACAAATTCAACCAGCTCCCATTGACTTTTCCTGTAAATAGCTCCCCATTCAGCTTCGCGAGATGAACTGCACCCCCATCCATAATCTCCTTGATGATGTATGGTCCCAACCAATGTATATGAAACTTTCCTAGGAACTTAGTAAACTTTCTATCATACATCAACACTAAATATCCATTTTTAAAGGTGCACTGCTTGATGTGGCAATCATGTCATGATTTTTCTCGAGCCTTCTACACTTGCTGATGAAACCCTGCCAAGAATCGATCTTCTTCTAACTCAAGTATCTGCGCGATGCGTTCTTCCATTATATCCCGATCTACCATCTCTGTGACTGCAACAACCCTTAAGTTGGGCATTATGTAATCCATTGGCATCACCACTTCTTATCCATAAACTAGTCGAAATGGTGTCTGTCTAGTCAACTTCTTACATGTAGTTTTGTATGCCCAAAGAATAGCTGGTATGCGCATGTCCCAATCGTTCCTATTCACATTACAGATCTTCGTCAAAGCATTCTCTAGGTTCTTATTAAAATCTTCAGCTATTTCATTTTCTTGAGGATGGTATGGTTTACTTTTCTGATGATACATATGGAATTCTTCTAGCAAATCAAAAATTGTTTCATTTAGGAAATGCAAACCCCTGTCACTCATCAAAATATTAGGACAAGCAAACCTAGAAAGAATGTACTCAAATATAAACTTCATAGTTGTAGTTGTGCTGCAATCCTTCACGAGTTGCACCTCATCCCACCTTGTTACACTAAAAAATGTCACCTTGACTACTTACAGTTAGTATGGCTCAAATCAACAGTCATGCTACCCTCTTAGGCAAGTCTCATGCCTCTGTTATCCATCTCAAACTCAAAGAAGAGAGAAAGTCTTGTAAAAACTATGTTTATCTCTGGGGTCGCAGGTTCTCTCTAGCCTTACCTGCGGGGACGCTGACCTTGTTCACAAAATATGCGTCCATGGACGCTCTGTATGTTAAGGGACAGGTGCGTCCCTCTGTAAAAGGCAAAATGCGCGAGTTTTATCTTGAAAAAGTTACTTGTGGTTACTTCTAGAACATTCTAGAGGTCGGTTTGATGAAATGGATGCGCCTCCAGTTGGTTCATGTATCTCTATTAAGGGGGAACTTATCCCATCAATAAGGGAGCTATCCCACCCAAAGAGGGGGATGATCCCATTGATAGTGGACCTGAATAACCTCTTTACAGCACTATAAATAAAGGCATTGAGCCAGAAGGAGAGGAGGTTGGAGCTATACATTTTCTTTGGGTAAATGCTGCAGGATTTAGGTCTTCCATTAGAGCCTTTGTGAGGAGAGATTGTCTTCACTTGATTCTACTTGGGAGAGGGTGAGCTTTGTCAAAGTAGAGGAAAACCCTTGATGGACCCTGGGAGGAACTTGCACAACACCAAGGCCAGGTTGTAAGAGTTTCTTTGTTTCGTTATTAATACAAACTGGTTTATTTTTCTCAATAGCTTGTGTTAATGAGTTATTTCATGTGTTCCTTGGTCTGCATGTTGAATATATGTTTTATTATATGAAATGCAAGTGCTTGGTAATTGTTTGATTGTTTGTGGTTGCAGGAATTGACTTGAAGGAGGAGCTCATCCGGATCGTCAAGAACGGACTTCAACAACAGCGTTTTGGAATAAGGTAAGCCTAAACACTTGTAGTTTTCATGTTGTAAAAGGTGTATTTAGAGAAAGATCACTCCATTTTGTCTTGTTTGTCATTAGAATGTCTTAGACTTCTAGGAAGGTCAGTCGTGTCCGCACCCTTGACAAATTCCGTGTGACAAATTGGCGACTCCGCTGGGGATAGATTCCATTGATGAGAAAAGTCTTTTCCTTTATGTGAACTTTGCTTTGAGAAAATTGGTTTATTTTTCTGGTTTTGGCTCTGTGATTCTGTCTCTGGGTGGGTTAGCTTAGGATTAGTTTTATTTTGGTTTTTCTTGAGTTTTTCAGACGGACGCACCCTCTGAGTGCTGCACAGTGCGTCCCTGGACGCACTTTTGCTGTGTGCACAGAGCGGGCCCGCGCCTGTTCTAACGGGTTGCCTGCGTCTTCCTGTAAAAATTTAGGAAAACTCCATTTTTGCTTTAATTGCTTTTAGATTTTGTTTTTTCTTAGTTTTTTCTGCCCAGATTCATTAGTCCCTTGTCCAGAATCTTCACCTAAGCTTGTTCCTGCTCTTAGCTTTCATCAATTGGGTGTTTTGAGTCTCTTTCTTGAGAAATTCTTGATTTGATTTCCTTTGGTCATTACTTGGAGGTTTCTCTCAGTCTTTTCACAATTTTGCATCTTTTTGCTTTTGTTTTTGCAAAAAAATTTCCCCCTCATTCGCCGGGGGGGGCTAAATTGTGTATGAGTGTTAATCGCCTTTGAGTGTTTTTATGTTTTGATCTTTGGAACTCTCACCCAATTTTCTCGACTTGCACTTGATTGGTTCTTAGATTACATTAGAATCATCTTGTGTTTGAGAATTCTCTTGCATAGATCACATTTGCATAATTAGAGTTCTCAGTTTCAGAATATGAATGAAAAATGTGCATAGATTACATTTGCATACTTTTCAAGTGAATTGTGCTTAGATTACAATTGCATAGTTTACATTCTGAAAAACCTATTGTAGATTTAGATCAGCTTTCTTTGATTTGAATTTACACAAAAAATAAAAATAAAAAAAATGGTTTGGAATTGATTTGCATTAGTTTTTCTTGATAAAATTAGTGCATCAATTTTTTGCATTGTCGGAAGTGAATGGAAACTCTCTCCTTACTTTAGTTAGGATTCATCGAATTGAAAAGATTACATTATCATATTCGATTGCATTCAGTTGAGTCGGGTCATAACACCATTGGTTTCATCTCCATTTACCCATTTGAGTAATAACAGCCTTAATAACACAGCGCTTAATTAAAATTCATCTAGTAATTTTTACATTTCTAGGGCTCTGAAACACCAACATAGCTTAGGCTAGGGTCTTGGAGTAGGTGAGTACTTAACTCTCCAAGACTACAAAACCAAACAGATAGTTTATCTTGAGTAGAATAAATCCAATTGTTTCAATTGCACTCTGGGAAAGCTCCTCTTAAAGGAGAAGCACGAGCTCGTGTCCGAACCAGTGAGGGGATCATTCCCCCCCCCCGTTGGGAACGACGCCAGACAGTACGTATTACAAACGGTAAACCTCGGATTAACCATTGTCGAGGAGCCAGGGGTCACTTATCGGTAAACCTTGGATTGTTGTCAAGGAGCCGGTAAGGGGATTGAGCTTGCTACTCTGCCCTTGCGTGCTGTCGGAGTTTAGACTGTTCCCCCAGGTGTATTTGTTACTGTTGGTGACTTTAGTGACCATAAGCTTTAGGGTTCTACCGAGGTGACGGTGGAGGGAAGGTCCCACTGTACCTGGAGCAGACGTCGGTTATACTCACTTGGATTTTCTGGGGGGTTCACTTCACTCGAGACGGTTAAAGTGGAGGAACTTGGTCCAGTCTATTCATTAAGCAGGTTGCCGGGGTAACTGTTCCACCCACCATTTCTGTACTGAATTCGGCGATGTTGGGCTTCATCACCAACTAGTGTTTTCGGTCCGGAAGGCTACTGTTTGTGTATGGTTTGACTCCTAGATTTGATAGCGCGTGTTAATTTGTTTGTTTTTACTTTTAGAGACCATAGGTGTGAATTGTGAATTTTAGTTGTTAAGTGTGAATTGTGAATTGTTAATTTTAGTTTTAAATTGTTAATAAAATTCACTGAAGTTGAATATAATGGCAAATGTTCCGGAATTTATCAACCTAGGAACCCCTCCTAATGAGAATCCTAGTACTTTTCCTTACTTTGGAAACGTTGGTCCTCCTTATATGGCTACTTTGTCATTACCTGGATTTACAATAGGTTTACCGATATGGTTATTTTCAACTTCGTTGGCCCAAAATACTCCAATTGTTCCATCTCAACCGGATGCTTCACCTCAACAGAGTTCACCATCTCAACATCACCAACCTTCTGTTGACCCTTTACCTTCTTCGCCTAATTTTTCTTCCTCCATTTCTTCCTCTTCGCCTGGTAAAAGCCTTGATGCTAGTAACCAGGAGGTTAAGAAGAAGAAGAAAGGGAAGAAGAAGAAAAAGAAGAAGAAGCAAGATAAGAAAGAAGTCAACCAACCAACCATGGCTGTAAGTGTTAGTTGTGTTGAGGAAAATTCCGACATGCATCGTAAACCCAAATACCCTTGCAGACTTTGTAAGGGTGACCACTTCCTTGTCAATTGTCCTGGTATACCAAAGGTCTTGGAAGTATGGTCAGAAAAATCTCATCAACTTTCCATTGATCCATCAACCAGTGATAGTCAGGTTCCTGGGAAAAAGGGTAAAGTTAGGTTTCCTTGTAAGTTATGCAAAGGGAGTCATCAAACTCACATTTGCCCTCACATGGATGAAGCCTCAACATTGTTGGAAAACCTTACTGTTCCACAGCAAGAATTTCCAACTGGTTACCGTAAACTTTCTCCCAACCTACCGTCAACTGACGGAGTGATTGATCTAAATTCAAGTACAGTCGATCACACTCTCCCGTTGGAGAGTGAAACTCATGTCACTCAGGTTGATGATCCATTAGTTGATCAAGTGGTCGATTCAATTTCACATTCGGTCGATCACACTCTCCTTTTCGAGAGTAAATTTCATACCGCTGATGTTCTTCTTGTTACATCGGATTCTTCTATGCCGGGGGGCATTTCACCTGTTTCTACAGAACCCCCTCCAAGTACTGAGGTCTTTTCCTTTGATTGGAATAGACTGACAGAACCTCGTCTTCCTTCCTCCATCCCTTTCCAAATCATTGTCAAGGCTGGTGGTAGGGACATACATCGTACTCAGGTAGATGAAGGTGCTTCTGTTAGTATTTTATCCTCAGCTGTTTGGAAAGCTTTGGGTTCCCCTCAGCTTGCGCCTATTACGCAGAATCTGAAAGCTTTTAACAGAACAATTAGTGAACCTTTAGGGATCCTTCCTAAGTTTTCCATTACATTGGAAGGTAAAACTGTCTGTATTGATCTTATGGTAGTTCGAGGTCCCTTGCATTTCAATTTACTCCTTGGGCGAGACTATGTTTATGCAATGAAAGCTGTCGTATCGACACTCTTTCGCGTGATGTCTTTCCCTCATAATGGTAGTATTGTGACTGTAGACCAGCTTTCGTTCCCTAGTCTTGTTTCAACTACCAATAATATGACACCCCTAATTGTTCCTGATTCTAAAGTGGTATCTACCCTGCCACGGATTAATTATGTGGCAACTGATCCCATGTTTTCAGTTACCAATGTAAGTGAGCCTCTCACTATTGATTTAGATCCGGTAATTGACATGGAAAACTCTATGGGATTACTTGAACACGATGTTCTTATCCCTTTTGAGTCCCTTGACATGTGTTCCTTCCAAAGAACTGTTCTTCCTTCTGATGAAGATCTCTTGGAAGCCATGATCAAGGTGTGTCCATTGACATGTCTTTCTTCCAGTTAGAAGCCATGCTTAGTGTGTCCGAGGAAAGTTCCTTTTACTGTGTCAACCTCGTTAAAAAATGAATCAGTTGATGAGGATAGTTCTTTTACTGAGTCAACCTCATTAAAAAATGAATCAGCTAGATTTTAGGATATATAGGTAGATTTTAGAAAATAGTGTGTGCGAGGAACGTTCCTTTTACTGTGTCAACCTCGTTAAAAAATGAATCAGTGAGTACGAGGATAGTTTTTTCCTGTATCAACCTCGTTAAAAAATGAAACAGGCTAGCATGAGGATAGTTCTTTTACTGAGTCAACCTCATTAAAAAATGAATCAGGTAGATTTTAGGATATGTAGGTAGATTGTAGAAAGTAAGTGTGTGCGAGGACAGTTCCTGTTACTGAGTCAACCTCGTTAAAAAATGAATCAGGTACGAGGATAGTTCCTGTTACTGAGTCAACCTCGTTAAAAAATGAATCAGGTATGAGGATAGTTCTTTTCTTGTGTCAACCTCCTTAAAAATGAAACAACTCCCTTTTCAAGTTACATATTGAAAGTAAACCTTCATTTCATCCAGCCGGTTGAATGCAATGAAGCCTGGGGGGCATGTACCTCGCTTTGCATCATTATGTTGGGGGCATGCGAACTTTTTGAGCACAGTTCCTTGTCTTGTGTCAAGCTCGTTAAAAAATGAAACAAGGGTAGGTTAAGTAGGTAGATTCTAGATAGTAGTCATGAGCATAGTTCCTTGTCTTGTGTCAAGCTCATTAAAAAATGAATCAAGGATTTTAGAGCATAGTTCCCTGTCTTGTGTCAAGCTCGTTAAAAAATGAATCAAAGTTTTTAGAGTAGAAAGTTTTTGTTAGGTAGATTGTAGAGTAGTTATGAGCATAGTTCCTTATCTTGTGTCAAGCTCGTTTAAAAATGAAACAAGGGTTTGAGGATAGTTCTTTTCCTGTGTCAACCTCACTAAAAAATGAAACAACTCCCATGAGTCTTTCCAAGATTTTGAAAGTAAAGCTTCATTCCATCCACCTCATTGAATGCAATGAAGCTTGGGGGGCATGTACCTTGATTTGCATCATTATGCTGGGGGCATGTGAACTTATAACAAGCATAGTTTTTCGTTTCAAGCTTGCATAAACATGAAACTGAATCCGAGCATAGTTCTTTTCCTGTGTCAAGCTCGTTAAAAAATGAAACAAATCCTCCTCTAATTGAGTCGAGAGTTTGACTAGACCTCATAGATGTTAGGTTGTACGTTTAGGTTAGTTATTTCAGTTTTTGCATAATTTTCTTACAGTTTTAGGTCGAGTCTTTCAAATGATCTCGTTCTTGAACCTTCATTTCATCCACCTTAGTTGAATGAAATGAAGCTGGGGGGCATGCGCTCTAACAGTTATGCTTAGGGGGCATCAAGCACAGTTTTATCTCTGTTTCAAGCTTGTGTAAAAATGAAACTAATTTGAAGCATAGTTTTTATCTGTTTCAAGCTTTTGTAAAAATGAAACCTATCTCGAGTCAATTTCAGTTATTTTCAAGACTCGTTAAACTCATGAAAATCCCGAGATTATTTTGCTATCTTTCATTCTCGTAAAACAAATAAAATGCCGAGTTCTTTCCGTCTTTTCCTGCTCGTAAATTAAATTGAAAGTCGGCCACATGAGTACATTTTTATCATTTTTTCAAACTCATTAAAACTTATGAAAAAGTGAAACCTCAGAGTCATCTTTTAAGCCCTTTTCTGACTCCTAAAAAATGAAAAGATCGCCGAGCGTTTCTTTTACACTCGTTAAAACGGAATTAAAAGACGGTCCCCTTTTAGCTCTTTTCTGACCGTAAAATCAGGAAAAGATTGCCGGGTTTTTGTCGTTTCGAACTCGATAAGGAAATAAAACGACGTGTCCTTGATCGCTTTTTACTTTTCAGGTCGACGACACTATTATGAAAGTACTCCTTGGTCGCAAGATCAAGTGGTTCCCCCAGGTATTATTTTATACTTTTTCGGGCTTGAGGGACACAAATATACGAAAAAGTTCAACGTGGAGTCTCCTTTAGTTTTTTCAGACTCTCTAAAATTGAAAAACGCCGAGTTTCTCCTATACTGGGCTCGTTAAAACTTTTACAGTAGAGGACCTGTTCAATTACAAACAGGAACGAACCACTCCTTCCTAGGGTTCGAATTTAAACTAGGTTGGACTCGTCCGAAGGATGAGCTTATAATCAAGCATATGTTATCCTCCTCAAGCTTGTTAAAAATAAAGAGGTACTTGCCAGAAATGGTGGGGGAAAAGAGAGAAGAATGAACCTGTTTGTCACCTTTTGTCTCAGAAGAAACTTTATTACCACTCTTGAACACGACACTTTTCATTCACCTGGGTTGGGAAATCTTTTACCTCACAGTTGACCAAATCACTTTGAAAGTCTTTAACCGGGTTTCGGGGATTAACTTTGAGTTATTCGTCACCAAGCCATCTGTTGTGTTGTTATGTGTTCAAGAGGTCTGCAAGCAAAACTTTCATCTGCAAAATACTTGTCATCCATTTGACCATCCCTGAGTCAGTCCTTACAGCAACATTTCTTCAACTTGAACAATGATTTCATGTTGCGGGCTTGCCTGCAACGGGTCGCTTTCTATCGACATCGACACATTATCTAGAAAGATGACTTAGGAATCGACAGTACCTTGAAGTCTGCATGCATCAATGGCAGGTTTCTCGCCTTTGACGTCAGTTTACATCATTGACTTTTGATCAAAGGATTCCGTGAAGTGTTCGACATCAAAACATCTATTCACATTTCACGGGTTGTGCTTGGTACTTTGAGAACCATTGACATTACTGGTGGTTTCTCTCACGCTTGTTAACAGTTTACATCATTGACTGGTAATCAAGTGGTTTCTACCATGTTCGACATCGAATCATTTAATCACATGGCTAGAATCGTACCAATTCGGGAAGTAGAAGTGAAGACCCTGGATCTAGTTTCTACCATCCAGGCTGCGAGGAGTTTTGTATTCATTATCTATGTAGACTAATCATAAACAGATGGCTGCGTCCATACTGTGTCTATAAAAGTCTATAAAAATGATGTACTGCAAGATCATTCCTGTATCAGAATAGTTAGTCCATTAGTTAAAATTTTGAATCTGAGTATGGGAATGCCTACCTCAGTGATGATATAATCTTATCCATGTATTTTGTGTTGAAAATTGCAGGTTCCAACCAGGCCATCCACAAGGCAATCCTTGAAATGATAAAGCGCTTCACCCTTCCTAGAATTACAAAACCCTATTCTATTCCAGGCTTCGCACTTTAGGGGGCAATCTGTTACACTAAAAAATGTCACCTTGACTACTTACAGTTAGTATGGCTCAAATCAACAGTCATGCTACCCTCTTAGGCAAGTCTCATGCCTCTGTTATCCATCTCAAACTCAAAGAAGAGAGAAAGTCTTGTAAAAACTATGTTTATCTCTGGGGTCGCAGGTTCTCTCTAGCCTTACCTGCGGGGACGCTGACCTTGTTCACAAAATATGCGTCCATGGACGCTCTGTATGTTAAGGGACAGGTGCGTCCCTCTGTAAAAGGCAAAATGCGCGAGTTTTATCTTGAAAAAGTTACTTGTGGTTACTTCTAGAACATTCTAGAGGTCGGTTTGATGAAATGGATGCGCCTCCAGTTGGTTCATGTATCTCTATTAAGGGGGAACTTATCCCATCAATAAGGGAGCTATCCCACCCAAAGAGGGGGATGATCCCATTGATAGTGGACCTGAATAACCTCTTTACAGCACTATAAATAAAGGCATTGAGCCAGAAGGAGAGGAGGTTGGAGCTATACATTTTCTTTGGGTAAATGCTGCAGGATTTAGGTCTTCCATTAGAGCCTTTGTGAGGAGAGATTGTCTTCACTTGATTCTACTTGGGAGAGGGTGAGCTTTGTCAAAGTAGAGGAAAACCCTTGATGGACCCTGGGAGGAACTTGCACAACACCAAGGCCAGGTTGTAAGAGTTTCTTTGTTTCGTTATTAATACAAACTGGTTTATTTTTCTCAATAGCTTGTGTTAATGAGTTATTTCATGTGTTCCTTGGTCTGCATGTTGAATATATGTTTTATTATATGAAATGCAAGTGCTTGGTAATTGTTTGATTGTTTGTGGTTGCAGGAATTGACTTGAAGGAGGAGCTCATCCGGATCGTCAAGAACGGACTTCAACAACAGCGTTTTGGAATAAGGTAAGCCTAAACACTTTTAGTTTTCATGTTGTAAAAGGTGTATTTAGAGAAAGATCACTCCATTTTGTCTTGTTTGTCATTAGAATGTCTTAGACTTCTAGGAAGGTCAGTCGTGTCCGCACCCTTGACAAATTCCGTGTGACACACCTGGTCAAGTTTTATGTCGTCATGATGATGTAGCATTCTCATGTCTTCCTTCCTAGTGGTTGAATAGGTCCCACAAAATCTATTGCCCATTTTTCAAATGCTTATAACGATACTTGTGGGTTCGGAGGCAATTCAACCTTCCCGACAACTTCTCGGTCCTCTGACATAAAAATCATGCCCTGCAATACTCCTTGGAATCTTTGTGCCCCCTTGGCCACCACAACCAAGCTCATAGGATTTTCTGTGCAGTCGCTCTTCCAGCATAATGTCCTCCAGCAACTCCTCCATGTGCTTCGGCAAGGATACTTTATCTCTCATAATCTAGTACATATCTACGCAAAACTTCATCTATCCCCATTTTATACAGGTGCCCTTCAATTACGAAGAAATTCGCAACCCTGACCAATAATTCCTTCTTTTGTTGCGTCATATATCCTTCAGGAGCTACACCTGTAGATAGGAATTGGATTATATCCGCAAAATGTTCATCTACAATGCACACAGCAAAGAGTTGCACGTCAGGAAATCCTTCATTAATATTTGTAGGTTCTTCGCCATTCTCAATCCACAAAAGGTGATCGGGTCTAGCATTTAATCTTCCTGGCTTCACAATTACTTCGAAGGCATACCCCTGAAATAGCAGTAACCAACTAGAAATTTCCACCCCAACAAAGGCTTATTGACCAGGTACTTCAAAGTTGAATGGTCGATATACATTTTGAAGTGCGCACCCAACAAATAATCACTAAAATTCTAAGGTGCATATACCATCACCAACCCTTCATGCTCTATGGTTGAATAATTCTTCACTGCCTTAGACAGTTTTCTTCTTCAAATTCAATCGAATGGTTTATATCTCCTGCACCTCTTTGGGTTAAAATGGCTCCTAATTTTATGCAAGACACATCCACGTGTACATGAAATTCTTTCTTCCAATTGAGGAACACTAGAATAGGTGTTGTAACCATCTTTTCCTTCAAAACATCTAAGTTTTTTTTGCAATCATCATCCCACCAAAATGTCGCATCTTTCTTCAATAATGTGTCCATCAGCATAGTGATATGCACATATGCCTTAATGAACTTTCTATAGTATCCCATATGGCCCAAGGTTGCATGCAGTTGTTTTACATTCCTTGGGGGATCTAAATTGATAATCACTGCAATTTTAGTAGGGTACACCATTAACCCTTCCTTACAAACAACGTGGCCCAAAAATATTTCATATGGTACGTAGAATATACACTTCTTTAGATTTAGGGAGATCTGATACTTCCTACAAGTATCCAACATTAGACGAAGACTTGAAACATGCGTTTTAACTAACACAAACATCGTCCAATCATCAAAGTACACCTCCAAAAACTTGTGAATAAATTCCTTAAAGGTTGCGACTACCACCCTGGAAAAGATTGCAGGCACATTCTTAAGTCCAAAGGGCATAATTGTATACTGAAAAGAGCCCCATTCTATGTGAAAGGTAGTCTTACTTCGATCTTCTGGCGCAATCTTGATATGGTGATATCCTGAGACATCTGTAAAAGAGTATGCTTCTTGACCACCAACATTTTCCGAGACTTCATTTATGAATGACACAGGGAATGGATCATGTACACAAGAATCATTCAAGTTTCTTAGATCTACGTAGATCCTAATTTCACCCTTTATCTTCTTCTCTTGAACTACCATAGGACTAACCCAGTCTGATTCTTCTACAGGATCAATAATCCCTGCTGCAAGCATCTTATCCAACTCTTCACGCACCTTTTCTTTGTATTTAGGATTCAATAGGTATGGTTGTTGCTTTATCGGCTTCACATCTAGCTTCAAATTGATGTTCATAACACCCAGATCACCTAATATCCCCTTTAGATTAGAGAACTTTTTTGGAAACAAGTCTTGATATTCACGTAACAACTTTATGACTTTGTCAACTATGTCCTCATCCCAATAATTGCTTGTATTCACAAACTTCGACTATGCTTCCAACCCAATGTTCACTTGCTTGGTCTTCAATGGTTTGAAAATGTCTGAAACCTCTACCTCAAGCCCAATGACTTCATGATGTCCCTCTAACTCAGGGATATTAATATTCCTAAGATCTTCATCAATGTGGTAACATTGTAGCACTCTAGAGCATGGCACAGCTGCATAATCTAGTCAAGTTGTACCCATGTGATAGGCTCTACAGGTGTTATGAATATCGCAGCCATGATTTCCTATAATGCTTCATCAATACATTCGAATATGTCCTCAAAACTGAATGTTAGCATAATGCTCTCTTTTAGAACATCCCACTCTGCGGTTCCATGTCGCAACTCTATTTCTAAGTACCCATTTAGCGAAATAGTATCCAAGGTGTGGCAGAATATATGTACCCATTCAAGTTGTGCTTCTTCTCCCCATGCTTTCTGTTATAGCTCCAAATCTCACTCTTATGGTTTTTGATGCTGCACTCATGGCCTAGGGCAACCCCTCCTTCGAGACCTGGTCCAAAAATTTTAAAAACAGTGTTTTATCCCTTATACGCGACATTGCCCTGAGTTAAACGCGTGTATACGCGGGTAGGCATATACCCAACCTGTGTATATGTATTAAAACACATAAAAAAATATAAAACTCCTTAATTTCAGGCGGAGATCGTGGGTTTTACCTGTTGATCACTTGTTAGTGCCCGTGGCCCAACTGTTCCCAACCAACTCCCAGCTAAAAAACTACTTTGGGAGAAGTATAAAAAGGCTTCAATGGGAAGGCCTAAAAAGGAGAGAAGAGAGAGAAAGGTTACTATGCTGAGATTTCCCTGACCAGGTCTAAAGATCTTTGTGCCTCCTGCACTTTCCCCATTTTTACAAGAAACCCTTGTTTCCTTGTGTGTTGATGTCCATCCACTACTTGTGATATCATGGAGTAAGTCATGGAAGGAGTTTGTTAAAGGCTTGAGACTGGACGAATCCGGAGGAAGGCTTTGCTTGGAGCTTGCGAAAGGATGACTCAAGTGAAATTATACATTTTTGTACTTTATTTTTCTATAATAAAAGAAACACGTGTCTTTGTTCCTGATATAAATCTTCTTCATGTTTGTGATATTCATGTTAGAATTCATATGTGAATGGTTGTTTAAATTTCATAACTAACTACCTTTCTTTATAATATGAAGATGGTTTCTTTATAAGGTTTAGTCCATATACTATTATACTTTCTTGAATTGGTTGTTTTGCAGGTCAAAGGAGCAAAAGGAACTCCAAGAAGGGTTTGGACCCTAAAAGGACCTTCTCAAACGTAGGACCTCAGGTACGCCCTTCATCATAGAATTTTCTTATATTAGCATAATGGCTGTGTGGAACGTGTGTTTCTCTGTATAGACAACTTTCAGTCTGCTAGGGTTTCAACCCAAAAGCCCTAGGGGAACATTTCCCTTAACATAATTGGCAACTCCACTGGGGACAACATCATCGTTGTTCCTAGTTTGGGTGTTTTCAAGCCAATCAGGGCTCAGCTGCCTGTTTGCTTGCTGTTGCTGTGTGGTCTGTTTTTGAATTGCAAGTTTGGTCAGTTTCTTCAGTCTGTTTTTTATTTTTTCTTGAAATATTTTATATACGTTGTTTTTCTTGCTTACAGAAGCATATATACGCATGTTTCCTTAAGTTAACCCGCGTATACGCAGGTTTCCTTAGGCGCAGTCGCATATACACGCAATCTGTACATCAGTACAGTCGCGTATATCTTGAAATTTTCAAGATTTTTTAAATCTTTTTGTCTCTGAAGGTCTGTCTGTTGGTTTGATTCAGTCTTAAACAGTCACTTTCCAGTGTCAGTTGTTAGTTTTACAGCAAGCATCTGATTCCAAATTCTCTTCGATTGTAAGAAGTGTTGGTCTTGTTTTTGTTTTTGCAAGCGTCATCATTTTTCGCTTAAGCGCAAGATTTCTTGCTAGGAATCTTGGCTGCTCTGATTCATCGGGGCAGGAAGATTGATCTCAATATTTGTGTTAAATCTTGATTTTGGTGACTTTTTGTTTGCTTGACAAAACCGCTTTTTGTGACCATCCACTTTTTTGTTTCATGAAAGTTTTTGATTGACACTTTCTTGAAATTTATCTTTTCAATTTTTTGGTCTTTGTTGCCAAAGCTTTCATTGCTGTTTTTTATTGTTAAGAGCATCTTTAAACACATTTCTTTTTGTTGAGTTTTCATCCATTGTGTGTTGTCAACTTGCAAAAGTGTTGTTGCCTATTCTTCAATCATAAAGTTTCAGTCTTGTTGAGAGCATTTTTTAAAAGACTCTTTTGTTGTTTCTTTTGAAGAAAACTTTTGAAAAACTTAGTTTTGCTTTCTTGAAATTTGTTTTGAGTTGGTTTCCTTTTAGTGAATGAAAGTGCTTTTTGTTTGTCTTGAAACTTGTTTTTAGTGTTTAGACAAAATGAATGGTAGCATCTCATATTCCATCTAAACATTTTAAGTGGCAAAATAAAAATTGATAAGCAAGCAACTTTCATTTCTTGATTTTAGAGTAGTTTCGAGTCTTGCATCAGCATATACTTGTTGCATTAGGATAGATTTGCACATCTTTTCAGGCCTCTATAGCTTTGTTAACTTTTGTGAGTGTGAAGCTTGAATTAATGAAAAGAAAAGAGAAATTTGTTTTATTTCAAGTTCCTCTGAACCCTATAGAAATTTCTTTTCATCGAAAAACAAAAACAAGTGCATTTGCATGTAGTTTGGTTTTTATTAATTTCTTTTGCGTCAAAACACCACTAGTTTCACTTCTGCTTATCCCGTGACTTAAAGAACAGACTATTTTAAAATCAAGCGCTAATTAAAATTCACTAAAGCTTTTTATTATCAAGTTAGATACACCAACAAGTTTTAGGATTTTAGGGCCTTGGATTAGGCGAGTGGAGAGTTAACTCTCCAAGGCCATTTAAACTGTCAAACATAGGAGTCTGAATAGTGAGTGAAAATCCAATAGCATTAGGAAGACCAGGAAACCTCCGAATCTGGGAGTTAAGCACGAGGCTCTGTGAAGACAGGGAAGAGAGATACCCCCTCTCCTACTTGTCCAAACTTACCTCACGACTGTTCCGCCTGGCTTCTGCGACGAGTTGGTATCCATAGTTGCTACTCCTAGGGATCTACACAGGTGGCTGCAGAGGGGAATCCTATGGCACCTGAGGTCGATGTTGCATCACTCTCAACGGTATTACTGGGGGGCACCCTTGCGAAGCTTGGGAGCTTGCACCGGCACAGGCTGTTGTTAGGAGGTCAGTGTATCTTCCTCTGTTACCTTCGCTGATAGGACTGGGCCGTCATTATCCCAGACTATCTTCGGAAGGCCCCTTCATTCACTTTCTTGTATTTTTGTGTCCGGTCCTAATCACCCGGAGTGGAAATACTTGGAAGTTGTTTGACTGGCTGATATCTTTAGGGATTTTATAGTGTGTGCTCTGTGATCTTAGTTGGCCTAGCTTTCAATTTTTTGAGTATTTATTTAGATCTTAACAAAAATTCAAAGTGGCTGACCAATCACCTAGACAGTCTCGAATAATTCGTGGTCTTTCACCACCAAGTTTAGAGCCTTCTCCTAGAAGGCGCAGAGGTAATATTGCCGGTGAGTTTCGTTCCACAGCAACTGACGCATCGGGGATTGATCCTCCTCTCGGGGGCATTAGTGTTCAAGCAAGGCCTAGCACTTCCACAGAACAAGAGAGGAACACTCCAGTTCTTTCTCGAGTTCTCTTTCAAACAGAGAATAACATAGAGGTAGAAGAAATCTCAGAGTCATTAGTGGCTCCGAATTCTCCCCTACCATCTAGCCATCCGGAAGTATTACAATACGTTGGGACTCCGACACATAGACCATCAAGTCCAGGTCACATTACGCACTTACTGTCGATGACCACTACTGGAAGCATGGCTTCTACTACAAGTGCTACAACTATGCAAAATCCAAAAAGGGTACAAGGGGGAGGAACGATTTCCATCTCCTCTGCTTCTTTGTTTGGATCTTTTGCTAGCACGTCTTTATTTGGGTCTACCTCCATTCCGTCCACGAGTGGAAATTCCCAAACCAATGCTTTTAGTTCTAGATTCTTCCCATTTGGCACCCATTCACAGGGTATTCCGTCAGTTCCGTTTAGTGCCGCCACGTCCATGTTGGGTGGATCAGCTTCATTCCAGGGTTTTCCTTTCGGAAGTGGTCATATACCACATTCCAAGCCGACAATAGGATCTATGCCTTTTTCTTCTACAGGACAAAGCAGCAATCCTTTTGAAGGTTGGACTAACACTGTGGTTAGTGGCATGGGAACTGGGAATCCGTTTTTCGGCCAACAAGGGAATATGGCATACTCCACAGTTAGTTCATTTCGAAGTATTCCTCCCTTAGCTTCGGCTTGGAATCTGTATCAGGGGTTATCAACGCCTTATAATCCTTTAGGAGGAAACTTTGCTGGTTATGGAGGCTTTGCGGCCGGAGTTGGTCAAACTCCGAATTTTGTTGGATCACAAGGATTGCCTTTTGGTTCAGCTAGTTCTGCTGGTTACTTCAGGCAGCCTGGTGCCTCCCAAAATATAGGCCAATCTTTTCAGAACTTTGGGAGCTCTGCCCAGTCTGGGTGGAGTCCCCAAGGTCCTCCTAGGCTTTCGTTTCTGGCAACTTTGAACTTGCCAGATCTCACTAAGTTAACAAACGATCCAATCAAATACAATCCGGCCTGGCCTCCGGTCCCAACCAAACTCCCTTCAGATATTCCAAAATTCGAAGGGAAGAGCGATGAAGACCCAGGCGACCATGTAACCACATTCCATTTGTGGTGCTCATCGAACCCCCTCATTGATGACTCGATTAGGTTGAGACTTTTTCAACGCACCTTGATTGGTAATGCGGCCAAATGGTATATAGAGTTTCCACGGGGCAGCTTTACATCTTTCGCTGACTTAGCTAATATTTTCTTAAATCATTTCCAGTTGCCTGTCCGTTATGATGTCGGAACTGAACTTCTGGCCACTTTTCATCAGGATAAGGCAACTCACATTTCTGACCATATTCAGGAATGGAGATGGAGAAAGAGGCTCATTGAAGCCGAAATCCCTCCGGAGTACCGTCTCAAATGGTTTTTGAAATCTTTACAACCCGAGATCTCTAAGGATGTCTCCATGTCCGGAGTCTATTCTGAGGAGCAAGCCATTTTTAGGGCCCAACAATTAGCATTGATCTACTCTCAGTCTAGGATCCTACAAAAATACTTGCCAAATTCTCCTGGATCTAAGGTTGATATAGCCAAGCCGAAGCCAGGTCCCCATGCGGATGGTATCATTGTATCGGTAGACACAAATGCCGTGAACTTGTTGAGCCAATTGCAGCAGTTGTCTTTGCAAACTTCTCCTAACAACCAAGTCACATCGTCTAACCCTCCGGCTTCCCAAACCTCCTCGATTAATGTCGTCCAATCTGATAACCCCAAAGGAAATCAAAATTCCAATGGGAAAAATAAAGGACGAGGTAAGAAAAAGAACCAGGATGGGAAGGCTGACGCAAATAAATCCGGCAATAATGCTGGTGGTGGTAGAAATGAGTCTAGAAAGAAAGTCAAGTTTCCATGCAAGTTGTGCACTGGAGACCATTTAACTCACCTCTGCCCCAAGATTGAAGACGCTCAGTGCTTGCTAGGGTAGCAAGGGACTTCTAGTTCTCAGGTTGTGTTAACCAACCCTTTTCCCCAAGGGCAACAACTTCTTGCTGGCGCGAGTTCAAACCCTGGAACCTCCTCAGGGGGCAACCAGGAAGGGGAAAAATCATCAAATGTTTTCATGATGGGTTCTAACGTCCATGTGGCTACTCAGTCACGTGATTATGGTGAAGGTGAAACTTCCAAGGGCAAATCAGTTCCCGAGACTAACAACCCACTTCATATTGAGCGACCTTCTGTCGAGACTATACCACGGGTACCAAAAGGTTCTGCTAAACATGCGACTATCAACCCTAATATTAGGGTAGCCCATAATTACTCCATTGTTGAGGATCTGGCTCAGAGTCCATGTGCTATGTCCACTTTAGAGGTTCTCCAGTCATGTCCTGCTCAAAGAAGTGCCTTGCTATCAGCAATGGGGGCAGTGGATCCAAGTAATTCCTTAGCTCTCACTTTTGATATGAATAATGTCAAAAAGAGACTTCCTCATCACATGGCTTTCCAGATAAAGTCTACCTACCAGAAAATGAATATTTTTCGGATGGTTATAGATGAGGGAGCTTCCACATGTGTCATGTCCATGTCATATTGGAAGGCCATTGGATCACCGTCGGTTGTTCCTTCACCTACACTCTTCACAGCGTTTGATGGTCATTCTCATAGGCCATACGGGATTATCCTGGCCTTTCCTATATGTGTTTGGGGTAAGGTCATCAATATTGAAGTAGAAGTCATTGATGCCAACCTAGACTACAATCTCCTCTTAGGAAGGAAGTGGGTATGTGAAATGGAATCCATTGTTTTGACTCTGTTTCGTGTCATTTGCTTTCCTCATGAAGGGAAAATCATTAAGGTTGATCAATTGGATTATTCTCCAGTCGATCCTTGAGCAACTTTGGACTCTACTGTTCCCTTAGTGGATAACCCATGCCCGCCTACTGAGAATCTAGGAGTCGGGATGTACTCTTCATTGATGGGTACGTTTGATCTTCCCCCTCCTACAGCTAGAGTAGATACAATTCCATCCTCCAGGTACCCTTTATGGAAAGAGTTTGTTCAAGCTCGTCATTTTTCGGATCCTGGAACCTTATCTTCATCTGTGACCACATCAGATGATGGCAAGGTGGGTGGAATAAGATCTCTTATGTCTGTACTAGAACCTAGATGTGAATCTATCGATAACTCTACAGATAACCATTCTACTCCTTCCTCGGGGGAAGAGGTAGATAGTGATGTGGCTCATGCTCGGACCTGTTACACTAAAAAATGTCACCTTGACTACTTACAGTTAGTATGGCTCAAATCAACAGTCATGCTACCCTCTTAGGCAAGTCTCATGCCTCTGTTATCCATCTCAAACTCAAAGAAGAGAGAAAGTCTTGTAAAAACTATGTTTATCTCTGGGGTCGCAGGTTCTCTCTAGCCTTACCTGCGGGGACGCTGACCATGTTCACAAAATCTGCGTCCATGGACGCTCTGTATGTTAAGGGACAGGTGCGTCCCTCTGTAAAAGGCAAAATGCGCGAGTTTTATCTTGAAAAAGTTACTTGTGGTTACTTCTAGAACATTCTAGAGGTCGGTTTGATGAAATGGATGCGCCTCCAGTTGGTTCATGTATCTCTATTAAGGGGGAACTTATCCCATCAATAAGGGAGCTATCCCACCCAAAGAGGGGGATGATCCCATTGATAGTGGACCTGAATAACCTCTTTACAGCACTATAAATAAAGGCATTGAGCCAGAAGGAGAAGAGGTTGGAGCTATACATTTTCTTTGGGTAAATGCTGCAGGATTTAGGTCTTCCATTAGAGCCTTTGTGAGGAGAGATTGTCTTCACTTGATTCTACTTGGGAGAGGGTGAGCTTTGTCAAAGTAGAGGAAAACCCTTGATGGACCCTGGGAGGAACTTGCACAACACCAAGGCCAGGTTGTAAGAGTTTCTTTGTTTCGTTATTAATACAAACTGGTTTATTTTTCTCAATAGCTTGTGTTAATGAGTTATTTCATGTGTTCCTTGGTCTGCATGTTGAATATATGTTTTATTATATGAAATGCAAGTGCTTGGTAATTGTTTGATTGTTTGTGGTTGCAGGAATTGACTTGAAGGAGGAGCTCATCCGGATCGTCAAGAACGGACTTCAACAACAGCGTTTTGGAATAAGGTAAGCCTAAACACTTGTAGTTTTCATGTTGTAAAAGGTGTATTTAGAGAAAGATCACTCCATTTTGTCTTGTTTGTCATTAGAATGTCTTAGACTTCTAGGAAGGTCAGTCGTGTCCGCACCCTTGACAGATTCCGTGTGACAAATTGGCGACTCCGCTGGGGAATCCATTAATGAGAGAGTCTTTTCCTTTATATGAACTTTGCTTTGAGAAAATCATTTTTATTTTCTGGTTTTTGACTGTGAGAATTAGTATTTGGGTGGCTTAGCTTTAGATTTAGTTAGATTTGGTTTTTCTTCATTTTTCCAGAAGGACGCACCCTCTGAGTACTGCACAGTGCGTCTTTGGACGCGCTGTTGCCGTCTGCACAGAGCGGGGCCGCACCTGTGACAACGGGTTGCCTGCGTCTTCCTGTAAAACTTAAGAAAATTCCATTTTTGCTTTAAATTGCTTTTAGATTTTGTTTTTCCTTAGTGTTTTCTGCCCAGATCCTTTAGTACCCTGTCAAGAATTTTCACCTGAACTAGTTTTGTGAGCTTTGAGTGTTTTAGTGGTTTTCAACGAAGTTTAGACCTAGGGTTTGATTTTTGGAAAGGCTTTGTAGTGACTTTGATAGTAGAAAGTTGTCCAGCCTTAGATCTCTCTGGTTAGTCAACCTTCTTAGAAGTCGGGCCTGTCGTAAAGTCTCCTTTTGTGAGCAACTTGCCATTTGAGTTGTTTTGGGTCAAATTTCGAATTACTTGTTTATAAAGTATTGATTTCCATTTTACAAAAAGAACAAAAAGATTAGAGTTTTGTTTTGGCTAGTTTTTGGTTCTGCAATAAGCTAGTCCTTGATTTGATTGTGATCAAGTAAAACACCTTAGAAATAATCATTGTTAGTTTTGGCCTCGTTAAGATTGCTTAGAGTAAATTTGCCTTTAGTTTGCTTATGAGTGCATTTTCATAGATTTTAAGAGTTGTTAAGATTGATTTTTGGTTATATTAGATTTATTTGCTTTATTAAAAGAAAAATACAAAAACATCTTCTTAAAAAGTCTTGTTTCAAGTAGCTTTTTGTTTTCGAAAGAAGAAAAGAGTTTTTTCGTGCATGTAAAGAGAGGTTATGTTTTTATGCTTGGAAAAGAAAAACGAATTGTTTCTTTGATTGTCTTCAATTAAGAAGTTGCTTTTATAAAGATTGCATTCTCTCAACTTTTTAGTTAAGCAATTCATCGAAAAAGTAAAGTAGTGGATAAATCATTCTAGGTGCATTTTGTAGTGGTTTCGAGTCGAGTCAACACACCACTAGTTTCACTTCCATCACCTTTTGACTTAAGAAACAACCTTAAAAGTAACGCTTAAATTAAAATCAATCTAGTAATCTTTATTTTTCTAGGGCTCTGAAGCACCAACATAGCTTAGGCTAGGGTCTTGGAGTAGGTGAGTACTTAACTCTCCAAGACTACAAAACCAAACAGATAGTCTATCTTGAGTAGAACAAATCCAATTGTTTCAGTTACATTCTGGGAAAGCTCCTCTTAAAGGAGAAGCACGAGCTCGTGTCCGAACCAGTGAGGGGATCATTCCTCCCTCGTTGGGAACGACGCCAGGCAGTACGTATTACAAACGGTAAACCTCGGATTAACCATTGTCGAGGAGCCAGGGGTCACTTATCGGTAAACCTTGGATTGTTGTCAAGGAGCCGGTAAGGGGATTGGAGCTTGCTACTCTGCCCTTGCGTGCTGTCGGAGTTTAGACTGTTCCCCCAGGTGTAATTGTTGTGATTGGTAACCTTAGTGGCCATAATATCTAGGATTCTACCCAAGGTGACGGTGGAGGGAAGGTCCCACTGTACCTGGAGCAGACGTCGGTTATACTCACTTGGATTTTCTGGGGGGTTCGCTTCACTTCGAGACGGTTAAAGTGGAGGAACTTGGTCCAGTCTATTCATTAAGCAGGTTGCCGGGGTAACTGTTCCACCCACCATTTCTGTACTGAATCCTGCGAGGTTGGGCCTAATCACCAACTAGCGCTTTTGGTCCGGAAGACTACTGTTTGTGTGTGGTTTGACGCTCTAGATTATTTAGGCGTGTGCTTCAAATTTGTTTGGTTCTTTAGAAGACTTTAGGTGGTTTGATTTGAAATTTTTTACTTTGTTTTCGTGTGTTGTAGTTAAAATCTTTAATTGTGGCGGAATTACCGAGACAGTCCCGTAGACTTCGGGGCAAGTCTCCTGAGATTGTTACCGGAATAGATTTGTTAAGAAAACTCCGTAAATCGCGGGGTGAATCTCCTGAAGACATTCCGGGTCATTTAGAAGGGTTAAAGGTCCTTGTAACTCCTCCTAGTGGCAGTAGAGTAGGATCACCTGAAGAAGGAGAATCTTCCTTGGTAGTCCATCCAGATTACCAAAGTTTAGAAACAGGTTACAATCCCGAAGCTGTTACAGTTTCCGAGCTTGCTGGTAGTTTTTCATCTGCCAGTGAAACAGGCGAAGAACCTGAAATTTCAGAACCTGTTACTCCAACTCCTAGTGTTCCTGATTCACCAAGAATAGAAAGAATTATCACCGAAAATCTTCCTGTTGGATTAATTGCTATAGAAGAACTTGTTCCAGAGGAAGAAATAGGCGTTTCTGATTCTGAAGATCTAATTACCCTTGATCTAAGGGAGCGTGAATCCATCTTTTACAGTCCTCCTAGAAGTGAATCTTGGTACCTTGCATTAACCAATTTTTTAGACAACTCAGTAGGTTTTTCTACACCTCGTACTCCGGTTCCACCTAGAGGAATTCATTCTCCTGTAAATATGTCTGGTCAGTCATCTGTGTTTTCACAAAGTCCTGAATCATTTTTACATGGCGGTCCTTCTGTTCCTACTGGGTATCAATCACTTTCTGGTACCTTTGCGGGAGCATCTCCTCAACCCGTTGATCATGGGTTATTAGTTGGAAACAGTGGTAATGTACCATTGAGTATAGGTGACGTTTATATGATGTCAGGTTCAACTCCCATTAACCAACCTCAAGGTGGCCAATTACCGCCTGGGGGGCAACCTTCGTTAATGCCTGGGGGGCAACCTCAAGGTACTTCATTCGTGACTGGGGGGCAACCTCAAGGGTATCAACCCCAAGGGTATCAACCCCAGCCTCAATATGTACCCCAAAGTCAACCTCAGTATCAATATCAACCTCAAGGATGGCAACCTCAAGGATGGCAACCCCAAGGGTATCAACCCCAAGGGTATCAACCTCAAGGATACCAACCTCAAGGTCAAGGTCAACCCCAGTATTCGTATTTACCTCAAGGTTATCAACCTACGGGTCAATACCCTGGTCAAGGTTATCAACCACCTCAAGGGCAATCATATGGGACTGCACCTTACAGTTATCAACCCTATCCTCAATACGGCTATGGATCTCAGTATCCTCAACCTGTTACGAGTCAATACCCTGGAATGTTAACATGGGATCCGTCACAGGGTCAACAGATGTCGCAACCAAGTATACAGTCGGTACCTCAAGCAGGACAACCTGCAGTTCCTGGTCCACCCCAGCAACCGCAACCTGTCCAGTCAAGTGTTCAGACCCCTGTAACTTCTGTAGTTACTCAGCCGCCAATTGCACCTGGTACTCCACCTCACACGGCTGCAGCAACTACCGCTTCATCTACCATGCTTACTTCTGGAGTATCGGCAGCTCCGGTTTCTACTGTCCCTGTAACCACTCCTCAGACATCTGTACCGTTGTCTGGACCCACGGTTCAAACCACAGTCCAGATGCCTGCAGGCCAACCTGGTACAAGTACGGTTGTTACTACTCAACCTCAATTTGTTCAACCTCCGTACCAGGGACAGTATCAACCTGGGCAAGCTGCCCAACAACCGGTTTACCAGTATCAACCGTATCCTGGGTACACTTATCAACCACCTCAGCAACCCCAGTACGGTCCGGTTAATCCTGGTTTTCCAGGAGGATATAATATCCCAAATGCGACTCCTGTTCCTAGTTATCCTGGATATCCTCCTCCTGGGGCTGGTATTGTGACTCAGAGTTTTAGAGATCCTAACCGGCAGTTACCGTTTATTGCGACTTTAGATTTACCCGACTTGACGCGCCTAACGAACGATCCAATTCAATATCTTCAGTTCTGGCCGCCAATGCCAAATAAGTTGCCCAGCGATATACCCAAGTTCGAAGGTAAGTCTGGAGAGGATCCGTCTAATCACGTGATGACTTACCACCTCTGGTGTGCATCAAATTCCATCTCAGATGATTCCATCCGCTTACGTCTTTTCCAGCGTACACTCATTGGTCTCGCAGCCAAGTGGTACATTGAGTTACCACGGGCCTCTTTTTACAACTTTAGCCAGTTAGCTACCTCGTTCTTAACTCATTTTCAGTTACCAGTCAGATACGATAATGGTACAGAATTATTAACTTCGCTAAAACAATCGACATCCACGTACATTTCTGATCACATCCATGAGTGGAGACGTCGAAGAAGATTAGTGAAAGTTTTTATCCCGGACCAAATCTTAGCTGAATGGTTTGTCAAATCATTATTACCAAGAATTACTGAAGATGTAGCTAAGGCCGGAGTAGTTACTGAGGAGCAAGTCATTGCTCAGGCACAATACCTTGACTTAGTTTACACTCAGTCGGGTACGTTACACGAGAAAATTCCGGATCTTCCAAAGTCAAACCAAATCGCTGCTGCTCCTTCGGGATCTCATGCCGCTGATGGTATGATCGGTATCGTGACTACGAAGAGTAAGAAGAAGTCTTCCAAGACCTCCAATACTCCAATTATCACTTTGCCTGATTCTCCGACAGGAGAGTCTTCTCCTCCTGAACTTACCGCCGACATTCACGCTGTAGAGTCATCTACGGCCAAATCCAAAAACGGTGGAAAGAAGAAAGGAAAGAAGAAGGCTAAAGCAGACAAGGCTCCAAAGGAGAAAACGGAAAAGTCGGAAACCAATGACGAAAAACGCAAACCTCGATATCCTTGTCTTATTTGTGAAGAAGATCATTTTACGAGAGACTGCCCTCATCGGGCCGAGGTAGTGAAAATAGTCAAAGGTTCTCCCACTCCTGCTGTGTTAAAAAATCCATTTCCAGAGCAGGAGAATAAGATGATAGGTTCTTCTTCGAATGCCAGTGAAGAACCCATTTTGATGATGTCTCATGTCAGGATTGCGACTCGATCGCAAGATTATGGTAGTAAGGCTCCTGTTGATGGTAAGGAAGCAGAATCTTCTCACTCTAACCCATCAACCTCAGCTCCTGGTTCCGATCCACTACAGATCGAAAAACCTAACCCAGACTTAGTGATTAAGCCGCCCGCCAAGGGTGTACTTCGAAGGTCTGCTTTCAATCCACATGCGAGAGCAGCCCAGAATTACAACATTGTTGAAGACTTAGCTGTTTCACCTTCAGCAATGTCGGCACTCGAAGTGCTGCAATCATGTCCAGCGCAACGAAAATTGCTTTTGTCGGCTATTGGAGCTGTCGATGTTCAGGACCCGAACCTAATGATCTTTGATCTAGAAAGTAGTACACCGCGTCTCCCCCATCAAATGGCTTTCCAAATTCCAGTGATAGTCAAAAACAGGCCTATTCATCGGACTGTGATTGATGAGGGAGCTTCTACGTGTATTATGTCGATTCAATGTTGGAGATCGCTTGGTTCTCCTTCGTTGAACCAATCCCCCACCATCCTTAAGGCCTTTGATGGCCGTGGGTTCCGTCCGTTTGGTATTCTACAAGAATTGCCTATAGGGGTCGAAGGTAAAACCGTTAGTCTGGATGTGGAAGTGGTTGATGCCCCTCTAGACTACAACCTTCTTTTGGGTCGAAGTTGGTCATATGCTATGACAGCGGTCGTTTCATCGGTCTTCAGAGTCATTAAGTTTCCACATAACGGTAAGATCGTGACTATTGATCAGCTGACATACTTTTCATCCGACCCAACCTCTTCAGAAACTATCCAGCATGTTGGTAAAACGACAATCCCTTATAGGGACATTGGTGTAGGTTTAGTTAAGGATTCCGGTTTACTGGGAACTTTTCCTCTCCCTCCACTCAATGCAGACCCTTCGTTTGCAACAATTCATATGATCACGTCAGAAAACATTATTTATGATGATCCTTGGTATGTTCCCTCTGACTCTGAGCTAGACTCACTCGGTGATGTTATGCCGTTGAGTCCGTATGAGATTGCTTATGAAGCTCTTATGTCTTTTACCGACTTTCATTCAACCGAAACCGACCAAATGAATGTGGTCAGTGAAGAGTCACTTTTCACCTCACCCTTAGAACGGATAACGTTTCCCGAAGAAGTGTCATCTGACGAACAACTTCGCGAAATCCTAAGTGTAGATGATCTACCATGGGAAGATCTCCATCACAGATCTTCGTTTTTACCTAAGGATGATGCATTTGAAAATGATTTTTCATCTATCTTTACCGCTGAATATGTCAAAGACGCTCAGGATCCAACGAAACATTCTGATTCAGAGCTGAATTTAGGGAATATTTCTCGTACTATTCCCATTGATATTTCAGTGAAGCCCGGAATCGAGGAGAACATTCATATAGGTGCCGCATGTACTGAAGAAGAAATCCAAACTTACAAGGCCCTATTCCAAGAATTCCGCGACGTGTTTGCCTGGTCTTACGAGGAAATGCCGGGAATTGATCCTGCCATTGTTGTTCATGAAATCAAAACCTACCCGGATGCTAAACCCATTCGGCAACGGTTGCGTCAGATTCACCCTCGAAAAGCGGCTGCGATTAAAGCAGAAGTCGAAAAGCTGTTGAAAGCAGGTTTCATTTATCCGATCCCGTTAACGGATTGGGTATCGAATATTGTTCCCGTCAATAAAAAACAAGGAACAATAAGAATCTGTATCGACTATAGGGATATCAATCGAGCTTGTCCAAAAGACAACTATCCTACGCCTTATATCGATCAAATTATTGATGATTGTGCCGGAAGTGAGATGTTTTCCTTCATGGATGGTTTCTCAGGCTATAATCAAATCAATATTCTACCTGCCGATCAACCAAAAACGGCATTCATTTGTCCATGGGGGACATTTGCTTATTGCAAATTACCTTTTGGGCTTAAGAATGCCGGGGCTACTTTTCAACGGGCGATGTCTTATGCATTTCATGACATCAAGCACATTGTGCAACCCTATCTCGATGATTTGCCTGCTCATTCTTTACAACGAGCTGATCACCTTGTCCACCTACGAGCAATCTTTATGAGGTGTAGGCATTATCGAATTCGGTTGAATCCCCACAAGTGTGTTTTCTGTATAGAAACAGGTCGATTGCTGGGATTTGTTGTTTCAAAAGCCGGCATTCGCGTCGATCCCTCGAAAGTCGAGGCTATCATCAAATTGCCTCCTCCTTCGAGTTTGCGCCAACTCCAAAGTTTGCAAGGGAAAGCGAACTTTTTACGCCGATTCATCCCAAACTACGCCGAGGTCACTAAAGGTTTTACACGGTTGTTGAAACAGAACGCACAATTCTTTTGGGACGAGATTGCCCAACAATCTTTTGATGCACTGAAACACGCGTTGACCCATGCACCGTTATTGCATCCTCCCAACTACAACCAGGACTACTTCTTATACCTCGCAGCTTCGCATTCCACCATTGGAATGGTGTTAGTTCAAGAAGATGAATTCAAAGCAGAGCATGTGATATATTATCTTAGTAGAACCTTAAATCCCACTGAGTTAAAATATTCGCATGTGGAGAAATTGGCCCTGGCAGCCGTTCAAGCTGTCCAGCGTTTTCGTCACTACATTCTTCTCCGCAAAACTACAGTTATTTCGGATTGCAACCCTATGATTTATATTTTGACAAAACAACTGCTAGGGGGCAAGTACTCTAAATGGATTGTTATCCTGCAAGAGTTCGACTTGGAGTTCGAGAAGTCCAAGTCTAAGAAATCTTTAGTTTTTGCGGAATTGATGTGTGATTTCCCGAGTGCTGACACAGAGACTGTGGCAGAGGAGTCCATTGCGGACGAATCTTTGTTTCTTATTAGCACTTTAGATCCGTGGTATGGGGATATAATCATCTATCTCCAAACCCAAACCTTTCGGCCTGAAGCTTCCAAGGAAGACCGTCGAAAAATTCGGTTTCGATCCCAGCAATACAGAATTATTGGAGATACACTTTATCGCCGGGGGGCAGACTTAGTTTTTCGACGTTGTTTAACTCACGAAGAGGCTGAGAGAGTTTTGAATGATTGTCACTCTGGAGCATGTGGCGGTCATATGTCTGGGTATGCCACAGCTCAGAAGGTGTTGCGCGCTGGCTATTTCTGGCCGTCTATGTTTAAAGATTGTATCCTTGCTGTCAGAACATGCCACAACTGTCAAGTGTTTGATCGAAAGATGCGCGCTCCACCTGCTCCTCTCCACCCTATAATTGCCGCTGGTCCATTCGCCAAATGGGGCATTGACTTTATTACTTGTAACCCTCACTCGGCCGGGGGGCATGCGTATATCATCCTCGCGGTTGATTATTTTACAAAATGGGCCGAGGCGATGCCTACATTCGACGCAAGCGGCAAGACAGCTGCAGTTTTCGTATTCAATCATATCATAACTAGGTTTGGTGTCCCACAAGCAATCATTACTGACCATGGGAGCCATTTTCGAAACGTCATGATGACTGAGCTTACAAGCCAGCTTGGTTTGCGCCACGATAGCTCTACTCCTTATTATCCGCAAGCCAACGGTTTGGTTGAGTCAATCAACAAAGTTCTAGTCATCATGATTCGACGGATCATTGGTATCCATCGAACGAATTGGCATAACATGTTATTTTCGGCGCTATGGGCATATCGAACTTCAGTGAAAAATTCAACAGGTTTCACCCCTTTCCAGCTAGTTTATGGCTTAGAAGCTGTGTTACCTATTGAATGCGAAATCCCATCACTTCAAATGGCTGTCGAATTACTTCCAGCTACTTCCGAAGAGGAGAAACGGTTATTATACTTGGCTAAATTAGATGAGACTCGACGTGACGCTACTTTAGCTATCGAGACTCACGCGAAACGAATGAAAGCTCAGTACGATAAAAATGTAACCCCTCGAAGTTTTTCGGAAGGAGACCTAGTACTATTATATGATCAAGCTAACGATAAGCTAGGTGCCGGAAAATTCGTTCCCATGTGGCATGGGCCCTACATTGTAAAGCGAAAGCTAGCAAAAGGGGCTTATGAGTTAGTTGATTTTGATGGGGACTCTTTGGGTAAACCCAGAAATGGACTTTACCTAAAGAGGTATTATGCTTAAAATGATGGGTATGGAGAAATTTTTAGATAGGTTAGATTTTCTTTCTAGCTAGCAAGTGTGTTAGTTTAGTCAGTGTGCTTAGCTTAGCAAGTGTGGTTTTTCGTCATTATTCTGGCTTATCTTGGTTTTACTCTTGATATTGTAGATGTCGACGCCTCTCCAAACATACATTGGATTTGCTGATGGTGCTTGTCGTAGTACACGGAATATCTCTTCCGCAGCTTGGGTTATCTATTCGCCCTCTGACGAGTTAGTTTCTATGCATGGGGTAAGCCTCGGTCAAACAACGAATAACATTGCAGAATACAGTGCAGTGGTTGAATTATTATCCGAATCTATTTCATTTGGAATTCGACGTTTGATAGTGAGGTTAGATTCTGAACTTGTTGTATTACAGCTTAATAGAGTTTATGCCATTAGAAATCCTGTGTTATTAAGGTTGTTTTTGAGAGTGCGTCTCTTGGAACGTGAATTTGATTACATTGAATATCAACATATTCCAAGGTCTTTGAATACATTAGCAGATGCAATTGCTTCTCGAATGTTGGACAGACATTTACGATAATCATGCAAGTAAATTTAAAAACATTTCATCACATATGTTAAACAAGATAAGCCGGTAATAGTGATATATATAGATAGAAGTGTGTCAAAAAATATATACATCGTCTTCGATCATAGGTTTAAAACACCTTATGATCGGCAAAATGATAGTACAAAAAGTCAAAAATGTCACATGTGACTACAAAAGTGACTAGTCAATCACTGGTGGTGCTCTCTGTACGACACCACTGCGCGGGCTACCTTACGCAAAAATCTCCTAAACGGTCCAGGGACCGCGACTACGAAGCGCTGAAGCCTGATAGGAATGTCGTCCATAGTAGTCTCAGGTATATCTGCCGTGAGACGCTCTAGATCATGCTCCAACTCAGCTAGTACTTCTGCTGTCGCATCCTGTGGGGCCGGTACCGGTGCAGCTGGATGTAGTCTATCATAAGGCCGGAGGTTGGCTGGACGCTGTGGACCAACATCTGCATTTTGAAAATTTACTATTAGTTTTGAGACGATATATATAAAAAATACAAAAAATACATAACTAGAAAACTTGTGAAAATAAAAAGTACCTCTGTCGTCCCATTGTTCTCCCTGTGGAAGAACCATGTCCGGATCACCTCTGAAATCCATTCCGGCATACGGAAAGTCCTGTATCACAAAAAGCTGGCCCTCTAACCAGTCAAAATAACTATCTGAGAATCGAACTACTGTCGCGCCCTCGTCAGGATGCCGGGCCATCACCGCAACCCATCGTATCAGCTTTGGCTGCTGAGGACCCAAGATATCAACAGTGAGTTGCTGAGGGATCAGCATTGGAATTCTCTCCAAGGCAAAGCTCACGACTATAGGCCCATATCCAAAAGTCTTTAGTCGTCCGTTCTTTGCCTTGGTCAGTTGGCTCTTCATATGAGCCGACACAGCTTCACACCAGTTGAAAATGGTGCCTTGGTAACAGTCAATTGCCATCCGCATTTGGGATCCGGAAGCAATGTGTAAAGCGGCCGCGCCGCAAATTCTGGTAACCGTGAACGCTATGACTTTGAGTTCCGGCAGAGTGATGTGTTTTATCTCTATGCCTTTTGAATGGTGAGCCCCAGGTGTGCACCAATCCTCGCGGAGACTATCAAGGGATTGGCCACCCGGCCTAGTCCCCGCAAGACTGAGTTGCTCACCTCTGTTTGGCAAGCCAGTGAGAAAGTATACATCCGAGGGCTCTATCTCGAGCTGGTGCCCTCCTATGTAAAAGCATTGTTCTTGTACGTTCCATCGCTCAACCAGCCATTCCAAGAATCTTACCTGGCCCCTCATGCCCGGTATGGTCCAATATTTGTATAATCCGCATGCTCTTAGGGCATCCAGGGAAGGTTGATGATTTATTGCAGCTTCATCTTCCTCTACATGCTCTCTTTCTCTCCAGTCTAACATGATTAATGCCCTGCATATCAAAAATAGCAATTAGAAATTGATTTGGGAATTTTTGGTGGTTTTTTGAGAGAGTTGGGGTTTTGAAATGCGCGTTTCTCGGAGGACGCACCCCGGCTTTGTAGCACAGGGCGCCCGGACGCAGCTGGCCTGAAGGCGGGCTGCGTCTTCCGACCGTTTTCCCGTATGAGAAAAAGTCGGGGGACGCAGGTCACCCGAAGGGCACCTGCGTCCGCCGAGAGGCGCATTCCAAAACCAAAACCCCCCCAAAAAATGAAACTAAAACCTAAAAATTGATTCTAAACGGATAGAAATGCAGAGTAGGATGTGTAAAATACCTGGATGAGACGGCGTTCGATTCCGACGGTCAGATTTTCCGCAGCGACCACGGGAAGTTTCTTGTCAAAAGCTCCTTTTTCAACCTCAACAGTGAAACGGTAAAAATGACATGGTAAAAGGTCTTTTTATAGGTTTTTTGGATGAATTAGTTCATTTTTTACCATGAAAAGATGTTTTTGAATGTATTTTTGCCTATTTTAAACAGGTATGAGTAATGTGTTGCTTTTGTGCAGGACAAAGGGATTTCGAGGGAAATTGTAATTTTTCACAAACAAAAATATCAGAGTCATCTTTTAAGCCCTTTTCTGACTCCTAAAACATGAAAAGATCGCCGAGTGTTTCTTTTTCACTCGTTAAAACGGAATTAAAAGACGGTCCCCTTTTAGCTCTTTTCTGACCGCAAAATCAGGAAAAGATTGCCGGGTTTTTGTCGTTTCGAACTCGATAAGGAAATAAAACGACGTGTCCTTGATCGCTTTTTACTTTTCAGGTTAACGACACTATTATGAAAGTACTCCTTGGTCGCAAGATCAAGCGGTTCCCCCAGGTATTATTTTATACTTTTTCGGGCTTGAGGGACACAAATATACGAAAAAGTTCAACGTGGAGTCTCCTTTAGTTTTTTCAGACTCTCTAAAATTGAAAAACGCCGAGTTTCTCCTATACTGGGCTCGTTAAACTTTTACAGTAGAGGACCTGTTCAATTACAAACAGGAACGAACCACTCCTTCCTAGGGTTCGAATTTAAACTAGGTTGGACTCGTCCGAAGGATGAGCTTATAATCAAGCATATGTTATCCTCCTCAAGCTTGTTAAAAATAAAGAGGTACTTGCCAGAAATGGTGGGGGAAAAAAGAGAAGAATGAACCTATTTGTCACCTTTTGTCTCAGAAGAAACTTTATTACCACTCTTGAACACGACACTTTTCATTCACCTGGGTTGGGAAATCTTTTACCTCACAGTTGACCAAATCACTTTGAAAGTCTTTAACCGGGTTCCAGGGGTTAACTTTGAGTTATTCGTCACCAAGCCATCTGTTGTGTCGTTATGTGTTCAAGAGGTCTGCAAGCAAAAACTTTCATCTGCAAAATACTTGTCATCCATTTGACCATCCCTGAGTCAGTCCTTACAGCAACATTTCTTCAACTTGAACAATGATTTCGTGTTGCGGGCTTGCCTGCAACGGGTCGCTTTCTATCGACATCGACACATTATCTAGAAAGATGACTTAGGAATCGACAGTACCTTGAAGTCTGCATGCATCAATGGCAGGTTTCTCGCCTTTGACGTCAGTTTACATCATTGACTTTCGATCAGAGGATTCCGTGAAGTGTTCGACATCAAAACATCTATTCACATTTCACGGGTTGTGCTTGGTACTTTGAGAACCATTGACATTACTGGTGGTTTCTCTCACGCTTGTTAACAGTTTACATCATTGACTGGTAATCAAGTGGTTTCTACCATGTTCGACATCGAATCATTTAATCACATGGCTAGAATCGTACCAATTCGGGAAGTAGAAGTGAAGACCCTGGATCTAGTTTCTACCATCCAGGCTGCGAGGAGTTTTGTATTCATTATCTATGTAGACTAATCATAAACAGATGGCTGCGTCCATACTGTGTCTACAAAAGTCTATAAAAATGATGTACTGCAAGATCATTCCTGTATCAGAATAGTTAGTCCATTAGTTAAAGTTTTGAATCTGAGTATGGGAATGCCTACCTCAGTGATGATATAATCTTATCCATGTATTTTGTGTTGAAAATTGCAGGTTCCAACCAGGCCATCCACAAGGCAATCCTTGAAATGATAAAGCGCTTCACCCTTCCTAGAATTACAAAACCCTATTCTATTCCAGGCTTCGCACTTTAGGGGGCAATCTGTTACACTAAAAAATGTCACCTTGACTACTTACAGTTAGTATGGCTCAAATCAACAGTCATGCTACCCTCTTAGGCAAGTCTCATGCCTCTGTTATCCATCTCAAACTCAAAGAAGAGAGAAAGTCTTGTAAAAACTATGTTTATCTCTGGGGTCGCAGGTTCTCTCTAGCCTTACCTGCGGGGACGCTGACCATGTTCACAAAATCTGCGTCCATGGACGCTCTGTATGTTAAGGGACAGGTGCGTCCCTCTGTAAAAGGCAAAATGCGCGAGTTTTATCTTGAAAAAGTTACTTGTGGTTACTTCTAGAACATTCTAGAGGTCGGTTTGATGAAATGGATGCGCCTCCAGTTGGTTCATGTATCTCTATTAAGGGGGAACTTATCCCATCAATAAGGGAGCTATCCCACCCAAAGAGGGGGATGATCCCATTGATAGTGGACCTGAATAACCTCTTTACAGCACTATAAATAAAGGCATTGAGCCAGAAGGAGAAGAGGTTGGAGCTATACATTTTCTTTGGGTAAATGCTGCAGGATTTAGGTCTTCCATTAGAGCCTTTGTGAGGAGAGATTGTCTTCACTTGATTCTACTTGGGAGAGGGTGAGCTTTGTCAAAGTAGAGGAAAACCCTTGATGGACCCTGGGAGGAACTTGCACAACACCAAGGCCAGGTTGTAAGAGTTTCTTTGTTTCGTTATTAATACAAACTGGTTTATTTTTCTCAATAGCTTGTGTTAATGAGTTATTTCATGTGTTCCTTGGTCTGCATGTTGAATATATGTTTTATTATATGAAATGCAAGTGCTTGGTAATTGTTTGATTGTTTGTGGTTGCAGGAATTGACTTGAAGGAGGAGCTCATCCGGATCGTCAAGAACGGACTTCAACAACAGCGTTTTGGAATAAGGTAAGCCTAAACACTTGTAGTTTTCATGTTGTAAAAGGTGTATTTAGAGAAAGATCACTCCATTTTGTCTTGTTTGTCATTAGAATGTCTTAGACTTCTAGGAAGGTCAGTCGTGTCCGCACCCTTGACAGATTCCGTGTGACAGGACCCTTGATTCCACTTCTGCATGGGATTGCTCGGATATTGTTTTTCCATCTGATGAAGCAATATTCGAAGCAATGACGACTGTAGATCGACCTTTGGAAGATTTACATCGTCGGTCATGTTTCCATGCCCCTTTGCATCAAGTCGAATCCAGGTCCTCTAGTCCGACTAGCGATGTTGGTATGGTCCCTTTGGCTCCAACACAGTCATTCGCCAAAGGAAGTATATTGATTGGTTCGATAATTGTACCCATAAACATCCCTAGGAGCAAGTTTGCGGAGCCCCCTGACGGGTTCTACCTCAGGAAGTACTTTGCTTAGTTTAGGCCAAGCAATGGCTTCTTTGTACATTTTTGTATATTTGTACATATTTCATCGAGAGTTTGTGATATCAACACTTTTTGGTCTACTGTGGCAGGTGTTGATGAATGACTTGGTCTATTTTGGGTTCGCCAATGGTGCTAGTCGACACACTCGGAATCTCGCTTCCGCAGCTTGGGTACTCTACTATCCAACTGTTCAATTGATGGTATCAAGGGGCGTATGCATTGGTCCTGCTTCAAACAACATGGCTGAGTATACTTCTGTCGTTAATTTACTATCCGAGGAAATTTCTTATGGAATTGACTCATTGGTAGTTTATCTTGATTCACAATTGATAGTGTCACAATTAAATAACATTTATCGGGTAAGGGATCCATGTTTATATCACCAGTATTTAAGGGTGAGGTTGTTGCAAAGATCATTTACTTATATTAATTATTTGCACATTCCAAGATCTCATAATTGGTTAGCTGATTCTATCGCTAATCAAGCATTAGAATAACATCAATCATTCATCACAATAAAATCAAGCATCAAAAAGTCGAACTGTATATTATATATATATATATATATATATATATATATAGCATAAAGCATCTCGAGTGTACATAAGTCTGTCCAAAAAATATACAAAATTGGGACTCAAATGCCCATAATCATGTCCGGCATATCTAATGTCCCGACTCAAGATGAGCGGCTAAGTAGGAAACTATCGCATTGGCCACGCGCTGAAAAGTGCGAACCCACTCACGTGGTATGCCAACCACATGATGCTGCATATCCTCAGGAAGGTCCTCTACGACAGCCATCGGTACTTGGTGACTCAGTCTCACCAAGTGTCGCTAAATGTTATGTAGAAGTCATTCTGTATCAACGGCCACCTCTTCAGCTCCTCGACTACACCGTCCATGCCGCAGGAACCCATCTGGTCGTACCGGCCCAATATCTGGAACATGATCATCATCTTAGTCATTTGAATCCCATCAAAAATATTTTTCAAAATTCATTTATATTTGAAAAATCCAAAAAAAATCATAAAATCAAAAAATACTTACCAATGTCACCCCATGCTGCGGTTGGTGGTAATGCTAGATCGGGATCTCCTCGGAAATCCAACCCCGCATAAGGGTAGTCATCTATGGCGATGATCTGCTGATCCCACCAGGTAAAGAAGTCATCATCAAATGCAGTCCGTGGGATGTCCCCACCCCCTAGACATTTCATCACAACAGCCCACCTGCCCATGTGAGGATCTCGCGGGGTGCTGATGGAAACTGCTACCTTAGGGCAGAGTGCTGGGACCCTCTCAAAAAGGAAAGAACACAGAATAGTCCCATATCCAAAGTTCTTGGTCTGTCACCTCTTGATAGAAGTGAGCTGGCTCTTCATACTGGCCAGAAGAGGAGTACACCAGTCAAATACAGTGGTGGGATAGTCAACTGCCACGCTCATGGTTAGTGCTGAGGCCTGGTGCAGAGAAGCTGATCCATTCACTCGAGCTATGGTGAACAACATTATCCTCAATGATAAACTCGCCACATGTGTGATGGAAATCTGACTCCCAACCTTCTTGGGATGTCTCGGGCAATATATCTGTACGTACTCCTCGATCGAGAGACTGCTCCATGTCCTGCCCCGGGAATGTACTACCTCTTCCCTTCGAGAAAGGCCAGTGATGAAATAGATATCTTCCACTTCTATCCTGAGTGGCATCTGGTCAATCATAAAGGCATCCTCCTCGACATTCCAGTAATCAATGAGCATCTCAAGCAGACGTGTGCTTGCTTTCATATTCGGCAGTTTGAAGAATTTAAGCAAACCACATCCTCGTAGGGCATCCAAAGCATCAGGATCATTCATGACTTCATCATCTACTGTGGCATGCTCTCTTTCTCGCCAGGTGACCGGCATCCTGAAGAAAAAATGATTTTCAACCGTTAGTTTTTTGTTTAAAAATGTTCGCGACATATACGCGGGTCCTTGTGCACACAGTCGCGTATAGGGCCCGCGTGTACGCCGGTTTCATACTACCAACCCGCGTATACGCCGCGGTGAGATTTTTGGCAAAAAATTCAACGGTAAAACATTAATTAAAAATCTTAAAACTAGTCACAATCAATTGCAAGACAAGTATAAGAGTTACCTGGAGGTTTTTGAAGAATCTGAATAGTTGAATTTGGCATATGGGAAGTTTGCTCCTTTTGCTCCAATTATTTTCTCTCAAACTCAAATGGTGAAAATGGTGAGTCCAAAAGCTCTTTTATAGGTTTTGAAAATGCAAAATTTTTTCAAAAATTTATTTTGTTTGGCCTCATGTGACTTTTAATTTGGGAGCTTGGAATGTCGAGAATGGTTTGATTTTTAGGACATTTTGGATGTTTTTTCGACAATTTCGAGACGGTTCCATGACTGTTGACCCGTCATGGCAGGTATCATTTTCTCACTGGAATATAGGTTAGGGACACCATTTTTCCGTTGCATTATGCATACTAGCCTCCATTTGTCGATACATCTGCTATAGGGTCGACCCCATCGTGTTATGGTTCGTAAGCCATCTTCACTCGCCGATTCTTTAAATCATGACACGATGGTAGAGCCATCCTTTACATGGGCACCGTGGTTAGCACCTCACTGACATTTGTTGCCCATGTTGCTCCGATTTGAGTAGGCTCGGGAGTCCACTGTGGTCCCGCCATGACTTATGCATTGAAGACTCATTCCTCTTTGCTTCTTCGCTTCATTCTGGCCTTATACCCTAGAGGCTCCTTTGTGTTGAGTTGTACTACTGCATTGCATGTTGACTACTTGCACCTTTTGGCTTAGAGCTGGCTTCACTTGGACTCATGTTTAAGCCAACTTTTGACCATGACAACTGCAAAATCAACCTTGCATATCTTTGACCTCTGCAACTTGACACACCTTGACCCATGGAAGGAACACACCTTTGAGTGTCATTGACCAGTTTTCACCTCCCTGCATTGAGCATAGGAACGTTCCATTCCCAGGAACTAGATCATCTGTTTCACCGACACTCGTTCTTTCCACTATACCATAGCATTCTTTTATTCTTTTTCAAGCTTAACAGAAAAATACAAAAAAATTAAATATTCCAAAAAGAGCGGGAACGGGACAGTATTTCCATTTATTGTTGGCAGCTAGAGTCAGTCGTGTCGCCCTTGAACAAAGCACTCAAAGCAAAGTCTCCTCCGTTTGGGCGGGATTTAGTTTGACTTAGGTACGCCTTAACCTTGTTATTAAGTCAGTTCTCCCCCGATTGGTTATCTCTTCCAAATTTCTTATGGAGGGTTCGTTCATGCCTCCTGCATGACGAACTTATACAGAGTCATCATATGCTACCACATAGTCACATTGAGTCGTGCTTTTGTTCAAGGGAAGTTAGCCTGAGTCGGCCTCTCTGCGGTGTCTCTTGACTCATTTTTCAGTCGGCCATCCCTGGTTGTCAGTATCATGTCTATCATCACATCAGCTATATTTTTCCTTTGCTCGTGCCGTTTGAGAAGGTCTCCGTTGACTTCTTGCTGGTGGGTCTTGTCCTTATCGACGACGACATCTTGCTCTGAGGACAGGCCTAGAGCTGCACCCTAGCCCTATTTTCATTATTGATAGGTCACCTTGTGCTCAGCATCGATCAGTATCATGGGTCTTTGACTGAGTGGTTTCCCTTGTGTTCGACATTAGCTTACATTATCACACATTGGGATTTGTGCAGTACCTTGGTTTCCATTTGACCCTATTGGTGGATACCTCGTCTCTGTGTCAGCTTCCCTTATTGGTTGGTTCAGAGGGTTTCTATCGTGCGCTAGCCACATCTTGTGTGCGCCGGAAACATACTTCGGTTGGGTTACTACATCTCTTTCGTCTGATTCCCTCCACATTATTGGCCTACGGGTTACACTCGTGCTATATTGATGAAGGATGCCTTAATGCCTTCCTTCTAGCGGATCTTTCCCTATCGACTCTGACTCATTGCTATGGGGCAAAGATCTACAATCCATTTGGCAGTACCTTGGGGTTTGTAGTCATTAGTGGCAGATCCTTCGCTATCGACAGTGGGAAACCATCATTGTCTCCTGATCGATAGATTCTTACAGGTGTTCGACTCCAGCTCATCTATTCACACTTGTTGGATTGTACTGGGTACCTTGACACTCATTATCATTACTGGTGAGTAGTCTTGCGTTTGTTAACGGTATACATCAATGACCGATAATCAAATGATTTCTCACATGGTCGACTTCAAATCATTTATTCCCATGGTGTAGAAATGTACCATGGCGGTCAGTGAAGACCTCAGGTTGTATCAACATTCATTGGTTCACTTGACAGTTGCTCTTGTTGCTGCTAGTTGATACCACTCCACCTTATATGTTGCAGTCAGTCATGGTGACATTCTATATGCTGGCACCTAAGTTTGCAGTGTAGTACCATCCTATTACATCATGTTCAGTTGGTACTTTGTGATCAGTTCTTGATATCAGTGATCCGGTTCATCCTTCAGTATCATTGACATTCTTATATGTGATATTCAAACATGTACTTGATTGATCATGATCAGATGATCCATTATGTATTTTCCAGTCATTTATACTTGTATACTTAGTGGATCCGCTTGTACTTGATATGCGGACATGCTTTACTTTTTTGAGCATGGGTATGCCCGCCTCAGACAGTGTTTCTTTCTGATCTCCTTTTGTGGCTTGGCAGGCTGAACTCTGGTGAAGTCCTTCTCGGTTTTTGACAGATTTCCTTTCCATGGACTTGCTTAATACATTTCGTCCATCATGTACCCATTCTGACCTCATATATTAGGGGGCATCTGTTATAGCTCCAAATCTCACTCTTATGGTTTGTGATGCTGCACTCATGGCCTAGGGCAACCCCTCCTTCCAGACCTGGTCCAAAAATTTTAAAAACAGTGTTTTAGCCTTTATACGTGACATTGCCTTGATTTAAACATGTGTATACATAGGTAGGCATATACCCAACCCGCGTATATGTATTAAAACACTTAAAAAAATATAAAACTCCCTAATTTCGGGCAGAGATCGCGGGTTTTACCTGCTGATCACCTGTTAGTGCCCGTGGCCCAACTGTTCCCAACCAACTCCCAACTAAAAAACTACTTTGGGAGAAGTATAAAAAGGCTTCAATGGGAAGGCCTAAAAAGGAGAGAAGAGAGAGAAAGGTTACTATGCTGAGATTTCCCTGACCAAGTCTGAAGATCCTTGTGCCTCCTACACTTTCCCCATTTTTACAGGAAACTGTTGTTTCCTTGTGTGTTGATGTCCATCCACTACTTGTGATATCATGGAGTAAGTCATGGAAGGAGTTTGTTAAAGGCTTGAGACTGGACGAATCCAGAGGAAGGCTTTGCTTGGAGCCTGCGAAAGGACGACTCAGGTGAAATTATTCATTTTTGTACTTTATTTGTCTATAATAAAAGAAACACATGTCTTTGTTCCTGATATAAATCTTCTTCATGTTTGTGATATTCATGTTAGAATTATTATGTGAATGGTTGTTTAAATTTCATAACTAACTACCTTTCCTTATAATATGAAGATGGTTTCTTTATAAGGTTTAGTCCATATACTGTTGTACTTTCTTGAATTGGTTGTTTTGCAGGTCAAAGGAGCAAAAGGAACTCCAAGAAGGGTTTGGACCCTAAAAGGACCTTCTCAAACGTAGGACCTCAAGTATGCCCTTAATCATAGAATTTGCTTATATTAGCATAATGGCTATGTGGAATGTGAGTTTCTCTGTATAGACAACTTTTAGTCTATTAGGGTTTCAACCCAAAAGCCCTAGGGGAACATTTCCCTTAACATTTTCATCCAATGAGCCAGATGCTCGCGTGGATCATCCTTCCCTGTATATTTTTTAGTAATGCAGGTATTTGCATAGCTAAATCACAACTTCATCATCCTTCGGTACTCCTTCCAATCTACAAAATTGTTCTTATGTGTACCCCACCATCTAGCAAACATAGCTCTCAGTGCAATGTCCAATGCCTGGAAATGATGCTCCTCCTGTACATCCCTTTCAAATTTATCAAGAAACAAATTTACATCTTCTATGCCATCATAATATGGTAATTTGCGTACCTCAGTGGATATACACCGAATTGATTTAGTGAGTCTGTTGCATCACAGTGTTGATACTTCATGCAATCTATTCTTCCAATGCTAGAATGCCTCATCTAAATCCGAGCTACAGGAGTTGCCCTTTGCCCAATTAATTCTTCCATCTGTCGTAGGATTGATCCAATCCTCATTTCGCGTAGTAAGCTTATAGATCTGTTCAATGTCATCCTCCTCATATTAATCTCTAACTGGTTCAGTATACACCGTCGGCTGGATCCAATGGAACAATAACTCTTAGTTCCTTCTTCTCAAACGTCATGCTACACTTCTTCAGGTTGATGATCGCATTCATATCAAACACCCAATCGATTCCAAGCAGTGCCAGGTAGGGATTACTATCATCCACTATTTCGATTACCTTAAAATCAGCTATACTGCATGCTCCTTCAATGTCTACAGTTACTCCATGTAGGTGTCCCATAGGAATAATATTTTGTTGGTTTTCCATTCGCAATTGAATTGGGAACCACTATAGCGTCGACTTTCCCATTCTTTCCCAGGTTTATTTAGGAAAAGCATTCACATTAGATCCCAAATCTAGAATCATCTGGTCCATTTCAGATTCTTTGATTTGTTTAGTCAATCTCATCTCCTTACCAATCATTTTCTTACTTTTGTCTACTTTATGCATTGTGCATTGTTAAGGCAACAACTTACCCTTGCTAGCACAATTATCTATTAACTCTTGCAGTCCCTCCACTACTTTCTGGTCCCTTAAGAGCTTCATGTAGGTTTGTAAGAAGGATTTCAATACTAAGAGATCTGTCTCTTGCACAGCAATGGCCTCTTCAGGCTTCTCTGTTCGTGTATTATGATTCTTTGGGGTGGAAGCTCCTGAATCCACAAATCTCTTGTTCACCTCCATAAATGTTTCTTTTTCCTTATGTAAATCAAATTCATTATTTTTGTCAGTAGCCCTTCTCACCCATGGATTCGCTTCTGTTTGTTTCCCTATGGATTTATCTTTCCCACTAGATATACCGCTTCACGTAACTATATTAACGTTGGGGCCATCCTCGTGTGGTTCTGACCTCATCATCTGGATGTTCTGAGTGGGTTGTTGGTTCTTCTTCTCTTGCATCTTTGTGATGAGTATAGGAAAATATTCTATTATGTGGTCAAACTGTCAGAAATACTGAAAAGAGGGGTGTGTCGGGTTCTGAAAATCTTGCGTATAGTGCCCTAGTTCCCCATAATTGTAACAAATAACCTATCCATGACCTCTTCTAGCTACTGCCCCTCATCCTCTTCCTCATCCTTGGAATCCTCTGTGCAGTGCAAGTGCACCTTGATCCTGCTATGGACATGTCTCAGCCTATACCCTATATGTTGGAGTTATGTCCATCATTAACTCATAGCCTTGACGATTGCATTCATCATGGCCTACGAACTTACATAAATTGTAGAATAGTTGTTGGGGAGTCTGTATGAACTTCTGCAACAAATGGAAATTTCCAGTTGAGTGTTTTCCTGTTATTTGGCAGATAGTGCACCATGACATTATACCGTTACTTGATCCAACAGAAGTTTCTGGCTTCAAGGGGTTAGTACATCCCCCAATTAGATAGTTCTGATATACTGGAAATGATCCTTGTCATGATCATTCCCTTTTCACTTTAAACACCACACTTCAGAATGGGTCTCATTTTTTACCTCTTTTCCCTTTTTGAGATCCTACAACTCCATATGCAGGCTAGCCAACTGCATATGAAACTACTGCACTCCCAGATTCGTATATTGAATAGGCGAAGCCTCCAACTTCATAGAAATTTCCATCGTTTCAGCTTGTGATCCAAGCTTCTCCTATGACAATGGTAATATCAAATGAGGCAACAACGTAGAAATATACCAGTCCTTATGTTTCTCATCCGAGATCTATAGATTAGCGTGTTGTAGCAAACATTTTAGCCTCTGATCAATATCCCATGCACATTCATTCACCTTCTGCTTAATTTCTTTAACCTCAGTCCCATATCGGGCTTGAGACTTTGCCTTTCTGAATTAATTATTCAGTGCATCTTTTGTGTCTTTCAATGACGTGGCTGGATGAGTCGTAGTGTACTTAATATACCAACTCAGCACCCTATCTTTCAATGCTATGAATAGTTGTGCTTTCTTTAGATCGTAATCGGTTATCTATTGTGACTTCCACACGGCATCTACTACAAACCAAAATTGATTAGGATCTTCTGTCCCCAGACCCCTAAATATAGGCATCTTCATAGCTTTCACCATACTAAATAGTAGATGTGGAGGTGGAGGTAGAGGCATAGGTATGTGGGGTGGAGGTGATGGCGGAGGTGGAGTGGATGGGTGTGGTATTCCCGTAGTGCCCTAATCTACCAAATACAGCACACCCTTGGGTGTCTTTATACTTCGCTATTGGATGCTCCCAATAGAGGATTGTACTCAACAATTGTATCTAGATCATTGCTGAACGGTTTCCCACTTCGCGTAGCTCCTGTTGAGCCTCTTCTAAACATAAATTTTGTGGCATAACTCGTTTCTCACACAGTAGCATTTTAATCCAGATTTTCAAAGACTTGAGATACTTATCTCTTGGTCCTTTAGCAAATTAGTGTTTAGCTTCACTATAACTGACAGATGTATCAATCAAAAACTCAGTGATAAATTTTCCCAAAATACTATCGATCTAGTAATTGACAACCTTCGCAACCTTGTATTCTAATCCTTCTAGGTGCTTCACTAACTCTAGGGTCCACACAATAGGGTTATCCAGCTTCCACGTAGGTTTACCATCTGCCAGTTTAGCCAACCATTCATATAATTCACATGAAAAAAGCAAAATAAAACTTTGTGTTCCTCTGTATACAGGTATCTATGCAACCACTCTTCTTTCGGCAGGTGCGAATTTCTATTTTCTTGGGCTGAAAACTCGTGCAACTTTCGATCTATCCACTTTTCAATCTCCTTATTTGTTGGTTTCCACGAACCCCACATCACACGTCCCTTAGATAGATCCTGGTCCCAGCAACGGAACCATTTGTTGGCTTGAGGGGGCTTGGACCTAGGTTCGGAGTTAGCTATGCTAACCAACAAAACCCTACACTACTTTCCCTTTCAACAACAACCCATGTAGTGCAGGATGTAGTCTCACCCGAGGTAGTATTGGGGGATGCTACAACCAAGTTTTTGCATCCAAAGGGCTATGTGACATCTTTTCTGCCGACTTAGGGCTTTATTTTAACCTTCGCGAACCCTAACCCTTGAAACCCAAAACTTACAGTAAATAACAATTAACAGGTTTTTGTCCTTCACCAATTGTGCTAAACATGCATAACATCATATAAATAAGCAGATCTACATCTTCGCGAATCTATTAAGTACTTTTCCTGATTAAATGCACTCAATAGATCATAAATACAACAATTTCAAAAATACATAGATACATAGATATAACTAAAAATATGTCTTTATTATGCTTTAGATTCTCAGTTACAAACTCTTTCCAACCTTGTGCACATAGCTGCAGAGGCCCGCGCACTCAGCTGCGGACATACCAAGGACTCCGCGCATACATTTGCAGGAGCCTTCCCCTTCACCTAAGTACAGAATAGATAAATTCAGATTCAACTCATGCACTTCTCTACTTAGCTTCCTATGAATCTTCTATGACTTCCTTTTACATTCTTCTTCATTACAATACCATGGTCTGCGAACCATGGGTGGGTCTCAAAACAAATTGACTTTAACAAACTAAGGGGCTTTGACCTTCCTAAATCCCCTTTGACTCCTATTGACCTGTGCTACTCGCACTCTGCTCCTCAAAATGCGAAGACTTTACAATATCTTAACAAAATATGAGCTAGGGAACCCCATCCCAACATCTAACCACAAACTCTTCCACTTCCCTCTTCAAATTCAGCCAATAATAGAACTTCTTCACTATTTTCAATGTCTTCTAATATCCTAGGTGACATGAATACAACTTAGCATGGCATTCCCTCAAGTAACCTTCTTGAGATCACTGTTGTATGACACATAGATCATGTCCCTAAATCTGACCAAACCATTCATTGTGAGTTGATAGTCCACATCTTGATCTCCTATATCTTGTTATAACTTGTGCCTAAGCTCCCTATACCTATCATCCTCTTGTCATGTCTGCAAGATCTGATCCTGTAAATCTGTCCCATATGAACTCATAGCTACAATGTACTTTACCTATACTCTTCTGCTAAGAGAATCTGCAACCCTATTCTCTTTCCCTTTAATCTACCTAATCTCAAATTCAAACTCATTGATCATGGCAACCCATCTATATTTCCTAGCATTCATATTTGGTTGGTCAAACAAGTATCTCAATCCATTGTGATCACTCATCAATACAAACGTCTTGTAAAGAAGCTAATGCCTCCACATATTCAATGTTTGAATGATCACTATCAACTCAAGATCATGTCTCACATAATTTTTCTCATGCTCATTCAGTTTCCTTCATTCATAGCACATTACATGTCCTTCTTGCATCAGGACTCCACCAAGTCCTCTCTCATAAGCTTTTGTACACACCACAAACTCTTTATCCAAATTTGCAATCTTTAGAACTGGAGCATTTGTCAACAATTGTTTCAACTACTCAAAACTTGTTGGACATTCCTCCGTCCATTCAAATTTCTTCCCTTTTCGTTGTAATGATGTCATAGGATATGCAATTCATGGGAAGTTCCCAATGAACCTCCTGTAGTAGCCTGCCAACCCCATGAATGATCTAACCTCATGCACATTCCTAGGAGCTACCCATTCCATGATAGCTCTTATCTTTTCTGGATCCACTGCTATGCCTTCCTTGGAAACAACATTCCCAAAGTAATGTACATATGTCTGAAAGAAACTACATTTTCTAATATTTTCATACAATTGATGCTGTCTTAGAAATATCAATATTGTTGTTAAATCTTTGGCATGCTCTTCCTCATTCTTAGAATATATCAAGATGTAATCAATGAATACTATCACAAACTTGTCCAAATAAGGACACAATACACTATTCATCAAGCACATAAAAGTAGTTGGAGCATTAGTCAAACAGAAAGGAACTACAACAAACTCATAATGTCCATACCTTGTGTGGAAAGAAGTCTTGTAGATGTCCTCCTCTTTAATGTGTACCTAATGATATCCTAGTTTCAAATCAATCTTCGAGAAAATTATTGCTCCCTTCAACTGATCAAAAAAGTCATCAATATTCGGAAAAGGATACATTTTCTTGATGGTTACCTTGTTCAACTACCTATATTCAATGCATAACCTCAGAGTACCATCATTCTTCTTCACAAACAATACTGGTGTACCCCAACGCAACACACTTGGCCTAATGTAACCCTTGTTAACTATTTCCTTCAACTGCAGCTTCAATTCCACCCACTCTCTTGTGCTCATCCTATAAGGTGCCTTTGATGCTAGTGCTAATCCTAGTACCAACTCAATAGAAAATTCCACTTCCTTGTGAGACAGAAAATTTGAAATCTCTGCTAGAAATACATCCTGGAATTACTATAAAACTAGATACTTTTTCAGGACATCCACATCCTCAACTACCTTACCTTAGTCACTAGAAATATGCACTACATATAATACACATCATTTTATACTACTCCACTTTTCTTGGATAGTTGTAACCATTATGACTAATGTTTCCTTTTTCTTACCCTACAAGATTCTATGTTCTCTATTGTCATCCAAGCATTCAATGTCCTTCTCACAACAATCCACCTTGGTCCTATGAAAATTCAACCAGTCCATACCCAACAACATATTGTATGATCCTAACAGAAGCACATTTAGATGTGTTGATGTAGGCATACCAGTCAACTCGAATGCACAAGATCTAACCCAATGATGAACTCCTTTCTTTGTACTTGTAGCCAACTCAACTAGCCAAGATTTTGCATGTATTTATTTATTCAAACCACATTTATCCACTTGGCCAGGGTTAACATAACTATAATTAGATCCAAGTTCGCTCAAAATATAAACAACTTGATCATAGATATTATCGTCCATCTTGAAAATAGATGCTTAGTGACCCACCTACCTATTATCCAACACTGCATAAATCCAATGAATACTCTATCCAACATCCCCCACTATTTGTGCCTCCTGAGCATTGTAAATTTGTGGTCTTTCACCCTTAATCTATGGAAAATATCTCCTACGATTCATTCCTCCACAAGTCCAACACTGCAAGGACTTCTTTCCATCACCCTCGTTCTGATCCTTAGACTGAAATCCCTGTCCTCTATCAAATGCATTAAACTTCTTAAGTGGTGTTGTATTTTATTTGTTACATGTGTCCTAAGGTCTTGTTCGCTTCTTATCCCATTTTCCTTTATTATTCTCATTACCTTTCCAATCCTACTTATTCTCATATTTTCACTTCAATTTCTCATAAATATGTTTTAGATTTTTGATGTCTTCCTCCAACGATATAGGCTCATCAAACTCAACCATGTCTTTGAATGCTACCGAAAATCCACTGATGAATCTTTGAATCTTCGCTTTCTCCTCCTTGAGATAAGGCACATACCTCAATAACTCAAAGAATTTGCTAGTATACTACTCATCATTCATGGATCCCATCTTCAACTCATAGAATTATTTTTCCCTGTGATCATAGAATCTCTCTGATAGATACTTATGTTGGGTGTGGAGAATGATTATCTTCTTTATTCATAGGTATCGCTGCATTGGACACCATTTTGTAATTGAGTGGCAATGCCACCCATTTTTTCGCTGCTAGGGTGGTCCAGGGGAGGGTGACAATGATTTTTATGAGCCCCCCCCCCCCCCCCGACGGGGATATAGGGGCATTACCCCCGAAGCTAAAAATAGATGTAAACTTTCCTTGTAAAATATTGTAATTTTGTAGTCAATCTGGGTCCTTCATTAGGTGAATGATCTGATGGTAGGAGTTATGTTTAATTTAAGGTTTTTTCCCTAGAAGGCAACCCCTCGCTATAAATGAGGTAATTTTATTACGACTATGTATATGAGTATTCTGAGAGAGAAAGAGAGAGGATATCGTGTGAAAGCGAAGAGGAAATTACAGCAGATTTTTTGTAGGTTGTATATCTTCATTTTGTTGTATAATATAAAAGGAAGGACTAGTTGTTTCTCTGTGGATGTAACCCAAATTGGGTGGACCACGTATATCGGTGTCTCTCTTCTTTTATGTGTTTTCTGTGTTTATATTTCTGCAATATTTTATGTGTTTCATTGCTCTGTAATACATAATTTTCTAACAACTAGTATCAGAGTCGAAGGTCTATTTTGTTGATAAACTTGCAGGAGAGAAGGGTTCCTCATTCGAGTGGGAGCAATGGCAGAAGATGGTAGGTTTAGGGTCGAAAAATTTAACGTCCAAAACTGCTAGTTGTTAGAAAATTATATATTATATAGAAATGGAACACAAAATATTGCAGAAATATAAACACAGAAAATGCATAAAATAAGAGACACAAATATATGTGGTTCACCCAATTTGGCCTATGTTCACGAAGAAGTAGTCAGTCCTTCCTTATATATTATCCAACAAAATGAAGAGATACAACCTACAACAGATCCTTTGTAATTTCCTCTTCACTCTCACACAATCTCCTTTCTCTTTCTCGCTCAGAATACACATATACATAGATGCAATACATTTCCCTCATATATAGCAAGGGGTTTCCTTCTAGGAAAAAAACCCTAAATTAAACATAAATTATAACATTAGATCATCTGCCTAACGAACAGCCCCCAAAGCTAAAAATAGATGTAAAATTGCCTTGTAAAATATTGTAATTTCGTAGCGTCGGTAGCCTTTAATATTTCAAAGGAAATGACAACAAAGGGTTTAATGTCTACATTGGCCAAATTATATGAAATAACCTCGACCTCAAATAATGTATTTATTATCAAGTGTTTATTTAATACGAAGATTTCAGAAGGTCAATCTCTTGTTGATCATTTAAATGAATTTAATATGGTTACCAGTCAGTTAAGTTCTGTAGGCGTAACTTTTGATGATGAAGTTAGGGATCTGTTATTTCTATGTTCATTGCCAAAAGGTTGGAATGGTTTAGTTATGGCCATTAGTAACTCTATCTCTGGATCTAGTACTTTAAAGTTTGATGATGTTGTCAGTGCAATCCTTAGTAAGGAAATGTGATGGAAAAGCTTCGGTGAGACATTAGGTAATGCTTTGACTACAAAGAGTAGGGGAAGAAAAATGGAAAGAGGAAAGAGCCCAAGATATCGTAGTAAGTCAAGAAAAGGAAGATCCAAGTCGATATTGGGGATAGTGTGCTAGAAATGAAGGAATAAAGGACACCTCAACAAAGACTGTAAATCGCGGAAGGGAAAAGAAGGAGACGCGTAGCAAGAAAAAAATCATAAAGTGAATGTGACAGGTAAGGTGCTACAAGATTCTTTGATTCTTTCTTTAGAAAATATTATTGATGCCTGGGTGGTAGATTCAGGGGCCTCATTCCATGCCATACCTGATAGGAAACATTTTCATGATTATGTTCAAGGATATTTTGGACAGGTTTGTTTGGGTAATGATAAACCCTGTAAACTCATTGGAATGGATAAAGTTTTCATAAAACAACAGAATGGAAAACAATGGCTATTTAAGGAGGTAAGGAAAATTCCAGATCTAAAGAAAAATATAATTTCAATGGTGAAGTTGGGAGGTGAAGGTTGTGTAACTACTTTTACAAATAAAACCTGGAAGGTCACTAAAGGAGCCCTGGTAATAGCAAAAGTAGAAAAGGTTGGTACATTGTATTTATGCAATGCTATTTCTAATTTTGTTAATGCTTTAACATCTACAAGAGAAGATAAAACATTATGAAATCATAGGCTCAAGCACATGAGTGACAAGGGGATGCAGATTATTCACTCAATAAATTTGTTTCCAGGTTTGAAGCATGTTGATTTGGAATTCTGTGAGAATTGTGTTTATAGAAAACAGAAGAGATTCAGATTCCTCAGAGTTGGGAAAGAAAAGAAGAGCGAAAAAATAGAGCTTTGGTATACAAATGTATGGGGACCTACTTAGGTATCATCTCTCGGTGGCTATCGCTATTATGCTACTTTTATTGATGATGCAACCAAGAAAACATAAATTTATTGTATTCGAAGTAAATTTGATGTATTTGATACTTCCAAGAAATGGAAATCTTTGGTTGAGAATGAGACAAGAAAAAGGTTGAAGTGTCTCAGATCAGACAATGGAGGTGGATATTGCAGCAAAGAGTTTGATAAATATTGTTCAGAGCATGGAATTCGTAGAGAGAAGACATTTCTAGGAACACCACAAGAAAATGGTGTGTCAAAAAGGATGAACATGACAATCATGGGAGAGTGCAAGGTGCATGAGATCACATGCAGGATTGCCTTCACAATTTTGGGCAGATACTGTAGATCTTGTTGTTTATCTAATAAATAGAGGGCCTTCAAATTCCTTGGATGGAGGTATTCCAGAGGAGGGATGAACAAGTAAAAAGGTAAACTGCTCATTTTTAAAGGCTTTTGGTTGTGAAGCCTTTTCCCACATTAATAAATAAAATAGAACAAATCTTGAGGAAAAATCAAAGAAATGTACCTTTATTGAATATGGTGTTAATGATTTTGGTTATCTCTTATATGATTATGAAAATCGAAAAATAATTAGGAGGAGATTTTTCATATTCATTGAAAAGTTTTTGTATAAGGATTAGATGTAGGAAAAGAAATAGGTAAAAGAAAACAAAGAATACACAGTACTTGATGAGACCACAGAAAAAGTAAAGGTGCCTGAAAATCATAATGATCAACAGCCAGAACCACAACAACAACCACAACAACAACAGGCACCTCAAACACCTAAAAGTGGTGTTAGAAGATCTACCAGGATAAGTAGACCCTCTGAATGATACTCTCCTTCATTATATTATGTATTATTGACTGATTTTGGTGAACTAGAATGTTATGAAGAAGCAATGCGGGTAGAAACCAGGAAGAATTGGGAGCTAGCCATGAAAGAAGAGATGGACTCCTTGGTACATAACCAGACTTGGGGCTTAGTTAGGTTTCCTATGGGTAAAACAACATTGCAGAATAAATGGGTTTACAGTTTGAAGGAAGAAGATCGAGGTAGAAAAAGGTATAAATCTAGACTTGTGGTGAAGCGGTTTACACAAAAGAAAGCTATATACTTTGATGAAATATTTTCTCCTGCTGTTAAAATGACTTCAATCATAACTATTTTAATTCTAGTAGCAGTTGAAGATTTACATCCTCATTAGTTAGATGTAAAGATGACTTTTCTCCATGGGGATTTGGAGGAAGAGATCTATATGCAGTAGCCACAAGGATATGAGGTCAAAGGGAAGGAGAAACTAGTGTGCAGGTTGAAGAAGAGCTTGTATGGATTAAAACAGGCTCCAAGGTAGTGGTATCTAAAATTTGACAGGTTTATGTCTGCACAAGGTTATACTAGATGTCACTCTGCTCATTGTCTTTATCTCAAAAGGAAAAATGACGACAGCTATATTATATTGTTATTGTATGTAGATGACATGCTTGTTGCAGGGTCTAACATGTAAGAAATAAATGTCCTCAAAGGAAAATTGGAAAATTTATTTGCAATGAAGGATTTGGGTGTTGCAAAACAAATCCTTGGTATGAGAATAACTAGAGACGGGAAAAATCACAAATTAAGATTGTCTTAGAGTGAATGCATACAAAAGGTGTTGAAAATATTTAATATGCAGAATGCAAAACTAGTTACTACAGCTTTGGCTAACTATTTCAAACTAAGTAAGGAGATGTGTCCCAAGACTTAGGAAGAGATGGATTATATGTCTAAAGTTCCATATGCATCAACACTTGGAAGCTTAATGTATGCAATGGTCTGCATAAGGCCTAATATTGCACATGCAGTGGGAGTTGTAAGAAGGTACATGAACAATCCAAGAAAAGAACATTGGATGGATTTGATGTGTATTCTCAAGTATTTGAGAGGTACCACATATCAAACATTATGCCTTGGTGGTTCAAACATTTGTATACAAGGATATGTTGATGCAAATATGGTAGGTGATAGAGATAACAGGAGGATAATCTTAGGGTATGTGTTTACTGTAGGTGGAACAGTTGTCAGTTGGGTTTCAAAATTGCAAAGTTTTGTTGCACTCTTTGTTGGGCATTGGATCCCCCAAAACATGTTTTGGGGCTCAAAGCCCAAGTTTTGGGTCAAATGTATTGTAAGACTCCGCGAATTGCGGGCGCGAAGTGTAGGTTGAGTCATAGTGTTGTTCGCCCTAAGTTTTGTAATATGATATAATGTCATGTCGGCCTACCCATGGTCTGCGGACCATGGGATTGTATAAATAGAGCGAGGCTCTAAGTAGTAAAGGGAGCGAAGATGAAAAGATAGATGAATACGAATGATTCAAGCATAGAGTAAGAGTCTAAGTGTATTGGGTCGTAGTAATAGGAAGAGGCTCTGTAGCTGAGTGTACAGAGGCCTAGTAGAGTCTGCAGCTGAGTGCGCAGGGTAGATTCGAGCCTGTAACCAAAGAAAGAGAATAATAAAGAGAAGTTTTATCTTAATTACGTGTATCTATCCTTGGGTTGGTATCTGCTGATATGAATTACATTGTTTATTTACTACGCGCACTTGTATGAATGATTTATATTGCTAAGTATACTTTACACATGCAAATAAGCTAAGTTAATCAACCAATATCGGGTTACTAGTAAGGACATGGGTGATAATGTTGTTCGGCTCCCTAGTAGGGTTGCGCGAAGGCAGCAGCTGAAGCTGTGAGGTACGGGTAAGTGAGCGTAGCGACAGGCACTCAAGGTTGAACTGCGGACCACTTGATACCATCAGACATCCCTAGGGTGTGAAAACCTGGTTCTAGCACCCTCCCATACTACTTCGGGTGAGACCTCAGTCCGCGCTCTTCGGACTGTTGCCGAAAGGGCCAGTAGTACTGGGATTTGTTTGGCTAAATCACCTCTGACCTGGGTCAGGCCCCAACAAGCCAAAAAATGGTTCCGTTGCCGGGACCGGGATCTGCATAAGGGATATCTGATGTCGTGCCACTAGAATCCAACAAAGAAAGAAATTGAAGGGTGGTTGGACAAGAAGATTCATGAGTTTGTGGCGCGGGAAAATAGAAGTCCACAAGTATCAAAGGAACAGTAGTTGGAGCGCTACTTATATACAGAAATCCACGAAATTTCTTTGCATCCTTTCCCTCTGAGTTGTATGATTGGATCGCAAAGCTAGCAGACAGTCAGGGAAGGTGTTGGCTTGACAAACCAATTGTGTGGACTCATGAATTGGTGTGCAGACTAGAAGCGTTGGAAGAGAAGCTCACACACTCTGTGGACTACTGGCTCGATCAAATTATAAGAGGATTTATCACTGAGTTTGTGGTAGACACGACAGTCAGTTACAACGAGGAAGAATAGCATTTCCTCAAAGGACCGTGAGGTAAGTAAATTAAGTCTTTGAACACTTGGATTAAAATGCTACTATATGAAAAAAAGGTTATGCGAATAAATTGATGTTTGGGGCAACGCAAAGTGGGAGGATCTATAGAAACAAAAGTAATGAAGAATTATAGACTAGTCCCTTGATTTCACCTCCATGGGAAAGAGAGGAGGAGCTCGCAAGGGTTGCACCAAGGAGCGCGATCAGTCTGATAAGACAGCGAATTCCGTGCATACCACCCCCACCTACACCGCCACCGATTCCACCATCTTCACCTCCAACTTCGCCCACACCACCTTCGCCACCACCATAGTTTAATATGGTGAGAGCAATAAAGTTTCTAGTATTTAGGGGGGTAGGAAACGAGGATCTGGACAAATTTTGGTTCATGGTAAAAGCTGTATGGGAAGTGAAAGGAGTCACAGATGATAATATCAAGAAGGAAAAATTGGTTAGCATGTTGTAGGATCACGCGTTGACATGGTACATTAAGCATTCTAATGACCATCCAAATGCAGGGATTGCAGATATCCAGAATGCGCTGAATAGGGAATTTAGCAGGCCAAAGTTGGAAACATAATCAATCATCGAGATTAAGGAGATCAGGATGCTCCTGGGCGAGACCCCCTAGGATCTGGTCCAAATACTGAAGGGTATGATTTGCGAAGCCAGCATGATGTTGACAGATGGACAGCACCGCGCATGGTTTGTAGCATCGCTAACACCGCACTTAAGGACGGCGTTGTCACAACAAAAACTTTCCACCCAGGACAAAGCTTTGGAGATGGCAATGAGATTGCATGAGACCCCTATAAAAGACCCTGGTCTAGGAGTTCAACAAATCCACGCGCAACTGCAAAATCTATGTCTGGAGATGTAGAGCTTAAAATAGGATAGGACACCATGGCCAAAGGCACGCGAGGAGGTATGGTGCATAAAATGCAAAGGCCAAGGGCATGACAAGGACCATTATCCCATCTTCGCGAACTACTTAGTAAGAGGAGGGATGATGCCATTAAGACCAGAGGTGCATGTAGGACCGAGCGCGGAACCTGCATTATGGTGTGTGATCTGTCAGATAGGAGGAAAAGACACCATGGATAATTGTCATCTATTGCAGAAGTATATGCAGACGTCCCAACAATTATTTTGTAATTTCTGCAGGTTGATAGGCCATGATGAACGCACCTGCAGAAGCTACGAACTAATGATGGATCGGACTCCTGTCTACAGGGTGTAGGTCAAAACATGAGCCCTCGATCCAAATACAGGAATGACGCATGCTAGATCTCAGGGGTGAAATCGAGGTCGAGGTGGAATAGGACTAGGAAGGGGTCACGGACAACTAATTTGTTACAATTGCGGAGGGCCAGGGCACTATGCCCACAATTGTACAAACCCAACAAGGATATCATGTTTGTACTGTACTCAGTTTGATCATGAGGCAGAAGATTGTCCTACATTGATAGCAAGATTGCACGAAGAAGGGGTACTTCAGCCCCCTCTGACTCAGAATTTTCAAATGATGAGGTCTGTGCGGCGTGAAGAGGACCCGAATGTAAACATGATGCTCAGGAGCGGTATGACCACTGGTGATGATAAAGGTAAGCAGTCAAAAGAAAATGTGTGGGTTCGCAAGGCTCCTACAAAGGAACCTAAATTTGATTTAGAACGCGTGAAGGAGACATTCATGGAAGCTAAGAAGAGCTTCGCGGAGGCCTCCACTTCCGGTAGTAAGGATCAACTAGAACCAAGGATGGATCCTTCAATGCTCACTACCTTTTTGGAGACATGCATGAAACTGCTATGCGACAGCAAGGCAATAAAAGGGCTACAAGAACTTATCACTAGGTGTGCGGGGTCAGGAGAACTGTGCGTGGTCCGGAAACTTGGAAAGCATGCCTTGCGCACAAGAAGGGAAATGAGGTTGATTGCGCAAATCAGTGAGTATGAAATGGATCAGTTAATCTTGGATCTCAGATCAGACACGAATGTACTTCCAAAACAAACATGGGTAGACCCATGCTACAATGGTCTCCTATTCAATTACGAATGGTGAACCAACAGAAGATATTTCCCATGGGAAGATTGCAAGGGGCGAAAGTAGATATTGAAGGTGCGAGCGCGTAGGTGAATTTTGAAGTGATAGAGATTGTCGATGACAGTAATCCCTATCCCTCACTAATAGGAATAGACTGGGCCACTGATATGAACGGAGTCATAAATCTGAGGAAGAACAAAATGGTCTTTAAAAACAAGTCAGTATGCATAGTAGTACCGCTAGATCCATCCGAAGGAGCGCGATACACTGAATCGATGCACGACGATGATAGTGATGACGATATCAATTGTATCTAAAATATAACCGCGCGAGAAGAGGATCGGGTGAATCCAATAGCAAATGATAGGATTTCGTGGGAGTGCGATAGCTCTTGCACTTTAGATTCGAATGAAGAAGTAGAACGATGGCAGAATCGGAGGTAACCACACTCAATTGCAACATGATGATAAGATCACTGCACTGCATAACAACAGAAACAAGGGATATACCTATGTATGATGGGTTGACAATGGTGGATGAATTCCTGAACAAATTTGAAAGCGTAGTACCTAAACAAAAATGGTTCGGTGCTCTGAAGTGGGTGTTGTGTGCAACGCCCGCACGATGGTGGGGTTTGCATCAAGGAAGTTTTGGGGACCGGCACGGATGCAGAAGGATGATGCGCCTACGATTTGGGAAACCGCAGATATGGCTAGTAGACAAATATGATGGATGAGATGATCTACGCACACACCTCACGAAATGGACCAAGGTCTACAGGGAAGAGCCACAGCCTGAATGGGTACATTTATTCTATCATACCCTGGATGTCATACCCATGAATTGGTATACTGAGACGGAGCTCCACCATGGTACAAGCGAATGGGATATCTTGTGTGAGGGATTTCTGTTAACTTTCATGTTTGAAGATAGTTGGTCAGATACAGTTGACGATGCGCTACAAGCAGTAAAAATAGCTATCTTCAAAATACCCTAGGAGCCAATGGAAGTACTTCAGATACAATGGGCGACACAGTTGAGCTTCGCGCTAAAGTGTTACAACGTAAATTTTTAGGAGGATGATGAGGACCCACAAAATATTAATATTTCAGAAACGGAAGGTTGTTGCGAGATTCTATAACCATCACTCGAAGACCCCGATATCACCGTGCCGCTAAAGACAAAGCAGGAAAACATTGGAATGGAGGTAGAGCCGAAACACTTGGGGACTATTGGGACGATGCCATGGTGGATAAGGTTGTTGAGTTACTCTGCGAATACCAAGACTTGTTCTCGACCAAAATTACGGACTTGAAAGGGATTATTGGCGACTTAGGGATGATGAATATCACCCTGAATCTCAACGCGAAGCTAGTTAAGAATCGACCTTACCGCTTGAATCCGAAGTACAAAGAAAGGTCCACAACAAATTAGACAAAATGATTGTAGCCGGAATTATTGAACCAGAGGAAGAATCCAACTGGGTGAGTCCTATGGTAGTACAGGAGAAAAAACAGAAGGGAGAAATCAGAATATGCATGGACCTCAGGAAGTTGAACGACGCCTGTATACATGATCCATTCCCAACACCGTTCACAGATGAAGTACTAGAGAATGTTGGTGGTTAGGAAGCATACTCATTCACGGATGGGTTCTCAAGGTACCATCAGATCAAGATCATGCCAGAAGATAGGAGCAAAATGACCTTCGCAACAGAATGGGGCTGCTTTCAATACACCGTTATGCTATTTGGACTAAAGAATGCGCTAGCTATATTTTCACGCATCATTGTGGCTGCGTTCAAAGAATACATCCACAAGTTCTTGGAGGTCTATCTAGATGATTGGACTGTCTTTGGATTAGTTAAGCACCATGTAGCAAGCTTACGATTGATGCTGGATACTTTCCATTGACACTAGATTGCGCTGAACCTTAAGAAGTGCACATTCCTCTTTCCTTTTGGAAACCTACTGGGACATGTGGTCTGCAAACAAGCACTGATGGTGGACCCTATGAAGATTTCCATTTTTCTAAATTTTGAAGCACCGTGAAGTGTTAAACAACTACGCACTTATTTGGGGCACAATGGATACTATAGGAAGTTCATCAAAATTTATGCCCAAATAACAACGCCGATGGAAAAGCCATTGAAAAAGGATGTTACATATTGTTGGAATGATGATTGCATGAAGAGTTTGGATGTCCTGAAGGGGAAGCTGGCATCCGCTCCAATCTTGGTCTTCCCACAATGGGATTTGGAATTTCATGTACATGTTGATGCATCGTGTATTGCGCTGGGAGCCGTACTCACACAAGAGGGTGCAGAGGGCGTGGATCACCCGATCGCATTTGCAAGTCCGAGATTGTCCAAAGCCGAAAAGAACTATTCCACCACCGAGTGCGAGGGGTTAGAAATGGTGTACGCACTCCAAAAATACTGACACTATTTACTCAGAGGACATTTCAAGATGTATACCGACCATTCCGCATTAAAATACTTGGTGAATAACCCTATGTTGGGGTGGCACATATGCTGATGGTTCTTACTGTTTCAAGAATATGATTTTGAGGTCATAGTCAAGCTAGGACAATTAAAGATAGGACCATATCACTTGTCACGAATTGAGACGGGCGAAGAGCCAACAAATTTGGAGGAGGGACTACCTGATGCACAACTCTTTGCAGTACGCATCGTGGATGGACACTTCGAAGATATACTCCATTTTCTAAGAACAAGGACTATGCCAAAGGAATACTCAGTCCAACAGAAGAAGGAATTGGTGGTGTGCGCGGCGGACTTTTTTGTCATTGCGGGACACCTCTACAAAATGGGCAATGATGAGATATTGCGAAGATACGTACCTGAATTTGAACGAGGTCAGATCCTCGCGAAAGCACATGGGGGCACTGCAGGAGGAGACTATGCAGGATGCACAACCACACAGAAGATTCTTCGCGCAGGGTTATGGTGGCCAACCCTGCAGCAGGATTCAAAAGCGCACTGTAAGGCCTACAATATATGTCAAATGACTGGAAAACCATCGCGAAGGGACAAGATTCCATTAAATCCACAAATGACACTATAGTCGTTTGAGAAATGGGAAATCGACTTTGTGGGACTGATCAAATCTCAGGGAAAGATAAGCGTGCGCTACATCATCACCGCGATAGAGTAATTGACACAATGGGCGGAAGCGCAGCCAGTCAAGGACTACATGGCCGTTACAACTGCAAAGTTTTTGTTTGAAAACATGTTGACACGATTTGGTTGTCTGAAAATCTAAATGAGTGATCGCAGAACACATTTCCTGAATGAAACCATCAGCATGCTCATAGAAGAGTTCCAGGTGTATCATCAGAAAAATGCACCGTACCACCCACAAGCTAATGGGACAGTAGAGGCATTTAACAAAATACTGGAGACTGCGCTAACCAAAGTATGTAACACACAGCGAAATGACTAGGACCTATGTGTACCTACTATATTATGGGCTTATAGGACAACGTACAAGAAATTGACAGGACAAACACCTTTTCGGTTAGTCTATGGCACGGAAGCTGTCATGTCGATGGAATACATCATACCTAGTCTGCGAATAGCAATGCTCACAGGCATGATGGACCACGAAGCTCTGGAAGAAAGGCTCGTGCAATTAGAAGAACTCGAGGAAGAATGGTTTCTGGCCAAATTTCATCAGCAAGTACAAAAGTAGTGTGAAAAGGCTTGGCACGACCGCCATATCAAGTTGCGCACTTTCAAGGTAAACAACTTAGTGCTGCTGTATGACAGTAAGTTTGAAAAATTTCTGGGAAAATTCAGAATGCACTAGCTGGGACCATATGTGGTTAAGGAGGTCACAGACACAGGTGCAGTCCAGCTAGTCAAACTAAATGGAGAACCCTTCCCAGGCAAAGTAAACAGTAGCCGCTTGAATCCCTACACGAGTGGGCCGACTATTTGACCAATCGGCCAAAGCATAATCTTCGTGACCCAAGGAGCTCAACCAAGGCATGGGACTATAAACAAACACAACAGATGTAAGTACTAAGGTAAGGACATGATTCAAACACAAATGATTCAGATGCCAGAATTCACCAGGTTCAACAAGCAGCAGTTCAGGCGCTGCGGATACCAAGAGCGGTCAGGGCTAGTTGGAGGGACTCCATGTTAAGATCACCGCGTCGACAGAGTGGCTCGAGGGCGAGTCACAATGTTTGTGTTGGGGGCCTGTTTGGCATCAGATCCCCCCACAACATGTTTTGGGGCTCAAAGCCCAAGTTTTGGGTCAAATGTATTGTAAGACTCTGCGAATTGCAGGCGCGGATCATGAAGTATAGGTTGAGTCATAGGGTTGTCCGCCCTAAGTTTTGTAATATAATATAATGTCATGTCGACCTACCCATGGTCCGTGGGCCATGGGATTGTATAAATAGATCGAGGCTCTAAGTTGTAAAGGGAGCGAAGATGAAAAGATAGATGAGTACTAATGATTCAAGCATAGAGTAAGAGTCTAAGTGTATTGGTTCGTAGTAGTAGGAAGAGGCTCTGCAACTGAGTGCGCAGAGGCCTAGTAGAGTCCGCAGCTAAGTGCGTAGGGTGGAGTAGAGTCTATAACCAAAGAAAGAGAATAATAAAGAGAAGTTTTATCTTAATTCCATGTATCTGTCCTTGGGTTGGTATTGTTGATATGAATTCCAATTACACTGTTTATTTATTGCGCGCACTTGTATGAATGATTTATATTGTAAATATTTTACACATGCAAATAAGCTAAGTTAATCAACCACTATCAGGTTGCTAGTAAGGACTTGGGTGATAACATTGTTCGGCTCCCAAGCAGGGCTACGCGAAGGCAAGAGCTCAAGCTACGAGGTAGGAGTAAGTGCGCGTAGCAACAGGCACGCAAGACTGAACCGCAGACCACTTGATACCATCAAACATCCCCAGGGTGCAGAAACGTGGTTCTACCACCCTTCCGTACTACTTCAGGTGAGACCTCAGTCCGCACTCCGCGGACTATTGCCGAAAGGGCCAGTAGTACCAGGATTTTTTTGGCTAAATCACCTCCGAACCTGGGTTAGGCCCCAACAAGCCAACACTCTCAACAACGGAAGCAGAGTATGTTGCTGCTACAGAGGCTAGTAAAGAAATCATTTGGTTATGAATGTTTCTGGATAAATTGGGTAAGAAGCAGGAGTTGGGTAGGTTATACAATGATAATCAAAGTGCTATTCATCTTGCAAAGAACTCTGCATTTCATTCCAAGACTAAAAATATACAATTGAAGCTGGAAAAGATACACACTAGCCAAAATCCTACAGATATATTAACAAAAGTTGTAACCAGGGAGAAACGGAGATTCTACTTAGTCTCAATTGGTCTTCAAGTATGACGATGAAGATGAAAAAAATCAAGGTCAAAAGTGGATTCATTGTCCAGGAAATGAAGAAGCGGTGGAGTTGTTATAATCAGTCTCTAAGTGGGATATTTTTGGGTGTGGAGCCTGATTATCTTCATTATTCAGAGGTATCACTACATTGGACCCTAGTTCATAATGGGGCAGCAATGCTATCCATTTGTTCGCTGCCAAGGGGGGCAACGATGATTTTTATGAGCCTCCCATGGTGAGGGTTCAGGGGCAGCGACCCCGAAGCTAAAAATAGATCTAAAATTGCCTTGTAAAATATTTTAATTTCGTAGTCAATCTGGTTCGTTCATTAGGCGAATGATCTGACACTAGAAGTTATGTTTAATTTAGGGTTTTTTCCCTAGAAGGCAACCCCTCACTATATATGATGGAATTGTATTGCGGCTACGTATATGTGTATTCTTAGCGAGAAATAGAGAGGATATTGTGTGAGAGTGAAGAGGAAATTACAGCGGATCTGTTGTAGGTTGTATCTCTTCATTTTGTTGGATAATAGAAAAGGAAGGATTGGTTGTTTCTCCATGGACATAGCCCGAATTGGGTGAACCACGTATATTTGTGTCTCTCTTGTTTTATGCGTTTTTTGTGTTTATATTTATGCAATATTTTATGTGTTTCATTGCTCTGTAATATATTATTTTCTAACGACTTCTTCCTGGAAACTCTGTCGAACTCACTCCAAGTCAACTCCTCTTCCTGAATGCTTCTTACATTCTTTACATATTCCCGCCGAATGTATGCTTTGCCTTTAAGACTGAACATAGCTATTTTGGCCTTCATGTTCTTTATGTAATCATACAATATGAAGAAGTTATTTATCCCAAGCAACCATGCTTCTGCATCTCGTGACTCCTTCATTTCTCCATCAAACGTAGGTGACTTTTATTTCTTGAACTCATCCGGAAAATATCCTCTGTCACTCCTCCTGTAAGGATGATAGTAATGATGACCATGTTACCTTTCTGAACCAAAACTAGAGTAAATCCCATGTTTGTTGCCTCATTTATCCGATGTATCCAAGAACCTACCATCTTTGATGGTATCATCTCTATTCGACCTATGCCTACCATGAGAAATACTACCATATGATCCATTAGTCTTGTCATATTTTCAATGATTGATCATAAGTGGTCCATGTCTTTGCAAGTCTAACAAGATTTAAAATATGATTGCATTGACCTCTACTTGTTTCTCTTGTGCCCTAGCAAGTCTCTCTTGTGACTTAATGATTCGATCATTATCTTCTTTACAATTCATATTTCTGCCTTCAAGCCTCTCAAAGTGTCTGCTATGTGACAAGAGTGCCCATTGTTAGTGTCAGTCTTTGCAGCCTTCCTCCAGTGATCAAACATGCTCTTACGAAGTGATTTTAAGGTGTCAAGGTCAAATTTTGTCATTTCAGTGAGTCTTCAAGTAAAATTTGGTCACTAGGTATTAGGTCTAGGGTTTGCTCTTACTTTTGTCAAAATTGTCCAAATGTCGATCCATGTCACCATTTAGCTGAGTGCACCATCATTCATAGGGTTTTCATCATCATGTTAGGTTCCAATGGGTCATTTTACACCTTGTTCATGCTTCAGTTGTGCCTATGTAAAGTTCGTTTCCCTCTCCTAGGGTTTTGAAGGTAATTTCTCTTGGATGGTAAAATCATCAGCAAAACTTGTATCCTGATATTCATACACCTTCCCCTACCCTTAATGTACCTTATTAAACACTTCCCATCACTGAGATCCCCCAAATTCCTCATTTTTCCGCAAACCCTAGTTTCTTGCTACAACTTGGCAATTTTCTAGGCTAGGTCTGTGTTTTGCCCTTTTGGACCCCTTCCCCTCACTCAATCTTTGAAATTCCACTTTTCCCTATTTCCTAACATCCCTCCCCACCTCCCAAAATTTTCTCAAGAATTTAGAAGCCCCTTATCCCCTTCATTTCGATTCATTTCGACAAATCCCCTGTTCCACATATCGAGGTAGGTTTTACTCAAATGACGCTTCTGAGCAAGGAAAGATGAATTTGGAAAAATTGAGAAAGGTTTTTGTCCCAAATAGGCCAAGGAAGAAAAAAATCCTTCACTTTTTACACAGGTGTCATGGTTTTAGAGAAATGTCAAAAATACAGTTGCCTCGGGAGAATTGATGCACCTCTGACGCGACCTTGGGAAAATCAAGTTTTCTCCTATCTTGGTTGGCCAAATGACTTTCTTGATGAGTCAAATGATACGTAGACACAAATATATTTCCAATGAGCTATCATGAGCTCAATTTGGAGTTGAGGAACACCTTCAAACATTGACTGCAACAGCACTCTGCCCTAAGGTAGCGTCATTTGGCACATTTTGACCAGTCTTCGGAGATTTGACTTTTGATAGGGTAAATAAACTCCAAACTGAAAAATTATAGGTGGGTTAGAAAGTAGACTCAAATATCTTTCCAAAGCTCTATCCCGCGCCCAATTTGGACACCAGGAAGGCCTCCAAAAGTCTTCTGCAAAAAGGCACGATGCACCTGGGTAGTGGCGTGGCGCACTCAAGGGTCCGCACTTGTCACAAAGGAAAAGTGCGGTCAGGTCCACTGGATACATGACCAATGGGTGTGGGACACTAGGGATTGCTTTGGCATATCATTTTACATTCTATCTCTGCATTTTTGGCTAAGGAAAGACCAGGGTTTTGCAGCACCGTTTGGGATCCATGTGGCTTTATGTTTTGATGGTGTTCTTCTCTAAGTAATTGTAAGTTCATTAGTGTTATGTGCATCATTGTCCTGTCTCTTCTTCTGAAGTTAACAAATGAGTGATTAAGGTAGAATCCATTAACTGTTATGCTCTACCTTTGAATTTGTTTAAATTTCCATATTTTCATCTGTTTAAGGAGAATTCTTTAGACTCTCTTGCTCTCCTTAGCTCCTCACCAGTCGGATCTATCCATTCACTCACTTTAAAGCATCAAAATGATTGCCTTCCTTGCCCCAATCAGAACTCTACAGAAACTGTGCCTCATCCCCGAGCCCAATTTGCCTTTCCCTGTTTCCAGCATAAAACCCCCAAAAACTCAAATCAAATCCTTGCACTTCATACCTAGCCTAAGATTAGCTTTTATTATAGTCATCGTGAGCCCCATCACTTATCTTTTGCCGAGATTGACCCGGAGAAAGCCCTCTCCTGTCCTCGTAGGGCTAGCTACGAGGCTGAGTGTGGTTTGATGTGGACCTAGAACCTTGTCTTTTCAGCCTGAGGCAAATCTAGGCTCTAACATATTGGCGACCATACTGGGGAAGAAAGTTTATTTTCATTGTTTGGCTTTGTAGACTACAGACGGAGCCTGAAGATTAGCCAGGTCGCCTTCGAAACACCTTTTCTTTACATTAGCGCAAGTAGATAAAAGCTACTTCAGTCAATCTCCGGTCTAGTTTATAAACTAAACATCTGATCTAAACAATTGCCCCAGTACATGTATCAAGTTTAGATCTGATTGTTTATGGTGGACAACGATCAGACATAAGAAGGCTGAAATCATTCACCTGGCAACTCCATTCACTGAAAAATTCAGAAATCAATGCTGCATGGTGACTCCACTGCAAGAATATTAGTAGCTTTAAGATTTTCAAGATGGAACGGGTTGCAAGAATATACGCTCCCATGAGCTGAGATCACATTCCAGGTTTTCCAAATAAAATTCCCAAGGTAGATTGGCAAAAGAAATTTCCTATGTTTAAAGTATGAATTCATGCTAGCCATGCTCTGCTTTTAATTTTGTTTAATTTCAATGTTTTCTTCTGTCTAAAGAGAATTCAAAGTGATTGTTTGCTCTCTTTAGCTCCTCATCTTTCATTCCTCACCATTCATTTCAGTTAAAGGCATCAATACAGGCTCCTACCTTGCCCCAAAGACCTCCCTGCAGAAACTGTGTCAAATCCCCGCACCCTAAATTGCAGCTCCTCAATTTGCCACCAAAAACCGCAAAAACCCCCAAATTAACCTTCAAATCAGTTTACTAGCCTAATATCAGTGTTACCGTGTTGGTCATCTCATCCCATTGAAGATTTACCGAGATTGACCGGAGAGAGCCTTCTCCTGCCCCGTAGGGCTAGCTACGAGGCTGAATGGTTTGATGTAGCTTTGAGGTTTGCCTTTCTCAGCCTGAGGTGAAATTTCAAGTGCTAACATGATCTATTCATTCACTCAATTTAAAGCATCAAAACGATTGCCTTCCTTGCCCCAATCAGAACTCTGCAGAAACTGTGCCTCATCCCCGAGCCCAATTTTCCTTTCCCTGTTTCCAACACAAAACCCCCAAAAAAGCTCAAATCAAACCCTTGTACTTAATACCTAGCCTAAGATTAGCTTTTATCATAGTCATCTCGAGCCCCATCGATTATCTTTTGCCAAGATTGACCTGGAGAGAGCCCTCTCTTGTCCTCGTAGGGCTAGCTACGAGGCTGAGCGTGGTTTGATGTGGACCTAAAACCTTGTCTTTTCAGCCTAAGACAAATCTAGGCTCTAACATAGTGGCGACCGTACTGGGGAAGAAAATGGTTTGCTTGTTGAGGTCATTGGTTTTATAAGCTACAGACGGAGCCTAAAGTTATGCCAGGTAGCCTTCGAAACACTTTTGCTTTGCATTAGCGCAAGTAGATAAACGTTGCTTCAGTCAATCTCCGGTCTAGCTTGTAATCGTGACACTTGACCTGTAAATCGCCCCAGTACATTTGAGAATTCTAAGCTGTTGGATGATAAGTTTATAATTTGAAAGGTTGAACAAGTTGTTTATGTTCCTTTGATTTCTTGAAATTAACACGCTGGCTTCAAAGAGATATACCAGAGCTAATCCAGATCCAAATCCTCCCCCTTTTTACGAAAATCCCAATCTGATTTCAAGAATTGTTCGTCAAGAGAGCTCTGTGACTCCCGTGTTCAAATCCCATTCTTGCCCTGCAATTTTCAAGTATCTTGAAGAGCTTTATTTTGATGAAAAGTTTGAATTTTCATTGTTTAAAACCAAATCTGAAAACGCTCTTGAGTCTATCGTCCCGAATCCGGACTTTCTTGCTGCTCTAGAAATTGAAAAATCTAATAAGTCCATTGAAAATTTCATTCTAAGACAGCTCCAAAATAACATTGAGGCTGCAAATATCATTGATTTCCTAGAAGCTGCATCTGCAACTCTTGGAGCTGCCGCAACTCCATCTACCTCAAGGGTTCCCATGGAGCTGCCTTTCATTCCCACCCTTCCCCCGCAGCCTACTATTGCTGATCAAAAGTCTGTTGTACATTCACCTCCATCTACTCCTTCTACATCCAAAATTGCTTCACCTTCGCATACACCTCCTCATTCACCTGACACATCAGCTCCACCTTCTCCCCCAACATCTCCAAGGCCAATTTCAAATCCACCAAGAGAAATGGCTGCTTGGTTTGCACCTCTCGCGCTGCCTCAAGTTTTGGGTGACATGCCCGCAGATTATCAGAGTAAAATTCCTTTGTTTGATGGCACTCCTCAAAGTACCACGACACAACAACATGTGGATAAGATGACGGATTTCTTTGAGCTTCATGAGATTGATGCAGAAAACGTGACCATGAGATTATTCGTGCAGACTTTCGCAGGTGAGGTGAGAAAATGGTTCAGAGCTTTGACAGCTAGAAGTATTCCCACATTAGAAGAGCTTCAAAGACAGTTTTTGGATCGCTGGGAAGTCAAGAAAGATCCTCTTCAGATCACTTCTGAATATACCAAGATCAAGTGGAATGCTGGTGAATCCGTGCAAGACTATTGTACTAGATTCAATGCGGTTTATAATGCAATTCCTGATGATTTGAGGCCAACTAGAAAGTCAGCTTTGCTAAAGTTCCCGGATGGTTTTGATCTAGACATGGCTTATCAATTAAGAGAGATAGATCCAGCTACCTTAGAAGAAATGCAGAAAATCGCCGTTAGTGTTGAGGCAAATTTGAATGATAAGAGTGCTAGATTGAAAACCGAGAAGAGAGTTTCAATAAAGGAAGAAGCTTCTACCTCAGATCAGGTGCTCCGCAAGGTAGAAAAGATGATTGAAAGGTTAACACTTGATAAGCCTAAACCACAAATTTGGAATCCTAATTTCCGTGGACAGCAGCAACCTCAATTGAGGATCAAGCAACGTGAGCAGTGAGCACAAGAACCTGCATCACAACAGCAGCAAGTAAAGACACCTCTTCAACAGAATTTTGTTGGTCCCGAATTTGATGATAAAGACCATGTAATAGGAGAAGAAAATCACTTTTTTACTCCTGATGATCCGCCCACCTTTATCACTGAAGGTGATGTGTATGCAGAAAGTTTAGGTGTACAGCAGGATGCAGATTTTATCTTGGCCAATGACACAACTCTTGAAGAGGAGTCGGATGAGTATCAGAGAGGGTATATGCATGCCTTGTTTGCCCAGCAGCATCAGTATTCATTAAGAAACATAAATGTCCCCATCAATCCAATCCAGAAGAGAAAGGAAGGTCCAACATCTAAGAATGAGCCACCTGTTGCACCAAATAAAGGAAAAGAAGTTGTTGATCCAACTCCTAGCAAATCTCCATCAGCAAATGAAAGAGTCAATCAGCCAATTGTATCAAAAGATAAAGCTGAGAAGAAAGAGGTTCCAGCCAAAGAGGTAGAGAAGACTTCTGCTTTTAGTTTAGAAAATGAAATTTCTAAATTGAAGGTATCCATTCCCTTGACAGAGCTGATGAGGAACAACAGTTATAGAGGTCAGGTTTCCAAAATTTTGAATTTTGATCCAATGTCTGATATGGTGAGTGTAGAAGATGATCAACCTGAACTGATTTTTGGACCAGCATTGAATGGTGAGTCTCTAGATAGTGATGTGCCTCCTTTTTATATCAGTTTGAGAGTGCATGAGTTTGTGTTGCATAATGCTATGTTTGATTTCGGTGCCTCCCACAATCTTATGCCGAAGGCTATCATGGAAAAGTTGGGTTTGGACATTACCAGGAAGTACCATGATCTCTATTCGTTTGATTGCAGTAGGGTGAGATGTATTGGGCTCATTAAAGACTTGGTGGTTAGTTTGGAGCAAATTTCGGCAAAAAACGTTTTGATGGATGTGGTGGTGGCGGATATACCTCCTAGATTTGGAATGCTTCTTTCCAGATCTTGGGGAGAAAAGATTAAAGGAACTATGTTGCTTGATTTCTCCTATGCAACGATTCCTATGTTTGGTCAAATGAGGAAACTTTATCGGGAGCAGAAAATGAAATACATGATTACAAGCAAGGAGAAACCAATTAATCATCCAATTAATTATGTACATACAGATTTAGAGTCTTTTGTTTTGTATTCAGATAGTTTCAATGAGATTGATAGTCAGTTAATTGCAGCAGATGATATTCCAGAAATAGCAGAGAATTTCAGAGAAGTTTTGAAGAAAGAAAATCAAGAACAGGGCAATACCGTTCAGCGATCAGAAAAGGATAATGGACAGCAAGCAGAAAAAATACAGCAAATAGAGTTTCAACACTTAGAAGAAGAAGAAGATGGCCTCTGGACTATGGATTTCGATGGAGCAGTGGGAAATGATGGTGCTGGAATTGGAATTTGGGTACGCAGTCCTTTTTCTGCTCCAAATAAAGTGCTGAGTAATGTGCGGGTATGTTCTTACAAACTTTCTTTTGATTGCTCAAACAATGAAGCTGAGTATGAGGCTTTGATCGCTGGCCTAAAGATCCTAAGAAAGCTGAATGCTAAGAGGATTGCTGTATATGGCGACTCTGAATTGGTGATTAAGCAAGTTAAAGGAGAATATCAAGCAAAGCATCCTAGAATGCGGGCATACCGGAACGCTGTTCTAGACATTTTGAAGCTGTTTTCAGATTACACCTTGACGTGTGTGCCTCGTATTCAAAATAGTATTGCTGATGCACTTACTAAGGCAGCAAGTAATTTGAAGATTCCTATGAATTCAAGTAATAAATTTGAAATCCATGTGAAACATCGTACGACTATCCCAGACAATCAGAGATATTGGCAAGTTTTCCAAGATGATGAGGAGATTGATGATTTTCTGCAAAACAAAGGTAAGTTCAAAGATACCTCAGTTGATGTGGAACATGATGATGGTAAAGATGATGTGCAAATCAATCAAATGGAAGTGTTGCAGCTCAAGGATAATGTGATTCCTAAAGGCTTGATACCTTTGGAAGAACTATTTGATCATGATGACGTAGCCCGCAAACCAACATTGCAGCCAACAGAGAAGGGAGTCGAAGAGGTGAATATTGGAACAACTGAACATCCAAAGATAGTAAAGCTGTCCAAAAAATTTCCACCGAAGGTAAAGGCCAAATATATCAGTTTGTTGTCATATTTTGTTGATGTTTTTTCTTGGGACTATTCTGATTTGAAAACATATGACCCCAATATAATTCAGCGCACAATTCCTATTAAACCTAATCAGAAACCTTTTAGACAGAAGTTAAGAAGGTTTAATCCAAAATTGCTGCCGTCAATTGAGAAGGAGATCAATTGGTTGTACAAATCAGGAATCATTGTTCCCATCCGATTTTCAGATTGGATATCTAATTTGGTGCCCGTACAAAAGAAGACAGGTGAGATTCGTTTGTGCATTGATTTTCGAAATCTCAACAAAATTTCATTGAAGGATAAGTATCCGCTGCCAAAAATGGATCACATACTTCAGCGAGTAGTTGGAGCATTTCGCATGTCACTATTCGATGGTTATTCTGGATATAACCAAATTTTAGTCCATGAAGATGATCGAGACAAAACAACGTTCACCACTCCGTGGGGGACTTTTCTTTACGGTAAAATGCCTTTCGGTTTGAAGAACGCGGGTGCCACTTTTCAGCGGGCAATGGGCTTGGCTTTCGCAAATGAGAAGGATGTCTTCTTGGTTGTGTCCCTTGATTATTTGACCGTGTTTTCCAAATAAGATGAAGAACACTTGTATCATTTAAAAATTGTCTTTCAAAAGTGTAGAAAATATGGTGTGTCGCTGACTCCTAAGAAGAGCTTGTTTTCCATGGATGAAGGCAAATTACTTGGGCACATTATCCCAAAGGATGGCATCCGTATTGATCCAGCACGTGTGGAAGTGATTTAGCAAATTGACCTGCCCCGGACTAAGAAGGAGATTCAATCGTTTAACGGTAAGATGAATTTTCAACGCCGCTTTGTTCCTTATCTTGCTAAACATCTAAGGGAGATTACAAACATGCTTAAGAAGGGCAGCCAAGTGACATGGACAGAAGAGGCTGTAAAATATTTTAATTTAGTAAAATTGGCTCTTTCTTCAACCCCAGTTTTAATCAGCTTGGATTATACTCAGGATTTTATATTGTTTTCATTTGCTTTGGAGCATACTATGGTAGCTGTATTAATGCAGAAAAAAGATGAGCATGAAAGACCCATTGCTTTCTTCAGCCGGACTATAAGAGATGCTGCTTTGAAATACAACATTATTGAGAAGCAAGCCCTTGCACTGGTTAAAGCACTGAAATATTTCCGCGTGTATATTATGCATTCCCATATTTTAGCTTATGTTCCTAACGCTGCTATCAAAGATGTTTTGGTCCAGACAGATCCTGAAGGAAGACGAGGCAAGTGGATTGCAGCCTTGCTCGAGTATGATGTGGAGATAAGGCCCACAAAGCTTGTTAAAGGACAGGGATTGGCAAAGTTAATGGCTGAATCAAATCTGCACGTCTTAGACATAAATCTGATTGTTGCTATGTCCGATGAGAATGAGGAAAGTTCATCCATTCAGGTAGCTGAAATCTTTGTTCTTTCTCCATGGTATTCAAATATCATATATGTACTTCAGAATTTGTCCGCCCTGCCTGGTATGGCTAGAAACAAAGCTAGAACTCTTAAGTTAAAGGCTGCTAAGTTTTGTATTTTGAATTCTGCACTTTATTGGAAAGATCCCGGTGGCGTTTTGTTAAACTGTTTGGTGGAAGAAGAAGCGAAGCAGGTCATGGAGGATTTCCATAAAGGAGATTGCGGCAGTCACCTTTTTTGGAAAACGATGGCAAATAAAATTCTGAGGGCTGGATACTATTGGCCGACATTGTTTGCTGATGTGTTCAAGACTGTCAAAAGCTGTCATAACTGTCAGATTTTTGAAGGAAAGCAGAAATTACAGCCTTTGCCGCTTAAGCCCATTGAGGTGAGCGCCCGTTTTCAGTAGTGGGGGTTGGATTTCATTGGTGAAATTCATCCTGATTCTTCACGTCAGCATCGATGGATCCTCACGGCGACAGATTATTTCACGAAGTGGATCCAAGCAATTCCCACTAGGCAAGCTACAGATGCGGTAATAATTTCATTCCTTGATAATAATATTTTGTCTCGTTTTGGTTGCTCGAGTAAGTTAATCATTGATAATGCAGTAGCTTTCAAGTCAAAAAGGATGGTTGAGTTTTGTAGTAAATATCACATTACTTTGGGGCACTCAACTGCCTATCATCCACAAGGCAATGGATTGGCAGAGTCTTCCAACAAATCTTTGGTTAATATCATTAAGAAGATGCTGGAATAAACAAGAAAAGTTGGCATAAGAAGTTGGTTCATGCCCTTTGTGCAGATCGAGTGAGTAAGAAGAAATCCATTGGTATGTCCCCCTTTGAGCTAGTTTATGGAGTTGAAACTGTGTTCCCTACCTCTCTTGCAGCTCCGGTAGTCAAACTTCTTCAGGAGGCTGGTAGTGAAGATGACCCAATGCAGAGAAGACTAAATCAAATGATCCACTTGCAGCAGACACGGGAAGATGTTTTTCAAAACACATTCAAGTTGCAGGAGAGAATTAAAAAGATTTATGATAGAAAAGCAAAGGAGGACACATTTCAGTTGGATGATGAGGTGTTAAAGTGGGATGCAAGGAATGAGGAAAAGGGCAAGCACGGTAAGTTTGAAAATCTCTGGAAAGGTCCTTTCAAGATTGCAGTGTGTCGGGTTCAGAATGCCTTTCTTCTGAAGGAGATGAACAGGGAAGATTGTCCCGGAGGGCTGGTCAATGGTCGGCTGCTAAAGCGGTACCTTTTCTGAGTTATTTCTACTGTTATTATTGTCATTGTAAATACCATTTTATTTCAATTTCATTGCAAGTGTGTGCTGTGATCTTTTCTTCAGTCTGGGGCCCGAAGTGAAGGATATAATTCTGAAGATAGATTTCAGTTTTGAGTTCAGTTTGTCGAGTCAATTTTTCAGTCATTTCAGTTTCATAATCGAGTCGTTTTGCGTCAAGTTTCAATCACATAAATTGAGCTAGAGTCTTGTGTTGCTTGTCGAAATAATGATTCCATAGCCCAATGGAAGAAGGCACTGTCTAGCTCTCCTAGAGGCCTGCCGTTCTTGGCACCTCCAAGGAGCTACCATCCCCATTGGAGCCAATGTTAGAGTCGGTCTTGTCAGTCCTCCGTCAGAGATCAAAACTCTTTTTGCATTTCATTTTTAGGTGTCCCATCCTGCTCGATCACTTGCATTCTGCTAGGAGCATGCCATAAATCTGACGGAAGGGCTTTGTCATTCATTCCCCTCATGTCTTATACCTGTTGGCTTAGGTTTTTTCATCGATGTCTATTAAAGTCCATGACAGTCAATGTTTGATCTTTTAATGGGAAACGAGTCATGTCAATCATAGGTCTAGAGTTTCAAAAATTGAGTCGTTAAAGTGTTCAAATGCCATCAGGCCAGAGGGAGGTTCTACACATGTTTTCTATTTCGAAAATTTCATCATTATATCGATGGATTATGACTATTCTTCAAAACTTTGTTTTGAAGAAAAGTCAACATTTTGTCCTTTGTAATAATTTTCAAAAGTTTTTAGTTTTTAAAATCTTCAAGGGCAGCCTTGGTCTCCTTTGCCAAATTCCATGTCAGCTATCCCTGAAAAAAATGCCAAGCATTTCAACATTTTAGTCAAAAAATCAAAAGGAAATTCAAAAACAGAGTTGTATTAAAATAGAAAAAGTGCCAATGCCAAAACATTATAAAGATGGGTTTTGGAGAGTAAAAAATTAAATCCATGCCTTTATAAAGACATTTTCATGAAGATCAATGTTATTTGCATGCCAAGACCAAGGAGAAAGCCACTCAAAGCAAATTGGTTGAGTTGGTTTGCGATTTGGGGAAAGTTAGAGGAAATTTGGCCAGCACGGCACACAGAGCAGGTGGCGAGGCGCACTGGGAGAAAATTTCCAATGTAAATCTGAACGGGTGCGGTGCACTGGCATGGCGCGGCGCGTTGGTTATGCGGTGCGACGCATACACCTGAAAGCCCCGAAAATGTTTAAAATTTCTCCAAATTTCCATTCATTTGTGTGGATTCGCCAGGTAGGGTCGATATCTCAATGCTTCATCCATTTTTGTGATAAGGGATGGTGGTTTATGGATCTTAATGTTTGAAACAAAAAACCAAACCCTACTTCAAACGTATCTCAAAGGAAATTGCTGTGGTTTCCACAATTCACTGTTTTGCTACCAAAGTCATTTCTCCATCATTCCCTTCTCCCTTATTCCATTTCTCCTAGATTTCATTCTTCCCTATCCCCAAAAGTTACTAAACCCCTATCCTAAAATTCCCTTTCCCAAAACTTTCAAACGTGAAAAACCATAAAACCCTATTCCCACACCTAAATCCTAAACCCCCTCCCATATTTCCCAAAAAAATCTCTCCCAATAATTCCTAATCCCTTGATATTATCTCCCTTTCCTAACAGTCCTTGTTTCATTGGTTTTCCCCTTTGGTGGCAGAGTTGGCACACATTACTAAAAGAGCAGTCTAAACAGTTTTCATACACCAGCATCTTCATCTTCAAGGCAGTTTGAAAAATAGCAGTCATGACATCTGAGCATTCATCCGACTATGAAGTGGAAACCCAAAGTGACTCACCCTTGGAAGAACAGGCACCTCGGAGGCCTCATAAAGGTGGCAGACATGTTAGAGAAGAATCGACCACCCTTACAAAGTTGCAGGCCTGCCCTCTTGCCATGTTTTGTTTTCAGCATCAGTCATGCTATGAGTTTTGTCAAAAGGTGGCTAGTGTTCAATTTCATCATGAGCTGGCTCGTCTTTTTGTGCTACACTTACATGGAGATCAAGCTATCTTAGCTGGTGTCACCTTCACACTTACACCAGAATCTGTCTCATTAGCAACCGACATACCGAACATTGGTGAACCATGGAACAAGAAGCAGAAGATTGACCGGCAGCATTATGAGCCATACATTAAAACCGGTTTCTTGAGGCAGCTCAAGAGAGTGTTCCCATTCCGATATCTGAAAGATGAATATGCTCCACTAATGAAATTGATCATGAAATATTTCAGCTGTGAGGGACGATTCTCTCGTCTCTATGCTTATCACATCAGGTTTCTCATGCATTTCACCAGGGTACGGATGATGAACATTCTGTATTTCATTTGCCTTACATCTGGTTAGATTTCACATACATATTCGCAAGTTGAAGGTTCATTTTCCTGAAGATTGCTTGATGAAGATATTCATGGCCACTCTGGAAGGTGAAGCCCGATCTTGGTATGAAAGTTTGCCGCCTGCTTGTATTTACTGTTTGAAGGATTTTCATGCCATGTTCTTTGAAAGGTATAAAGAATTTTACCCATTATTAAATTTAGTTCAGAACTGTTGCAAACATGCTTATAGTTTTATTGAAAATCTTGAGAAAGTTTATGAAGATGATGACTTCATGGATGATGAGATCATGGAAGCCTTGTATGAGAATCCATTTCAGCAACATGAAGAGAACCTAGAGGATTTCCATCAAGATGCTCAGGAAACTTTGCAGCTAGATCAAGATCTTAGCACAATGGGAACTGATGAAAGAGAGGGTTCTATTTCAGATCTGTCCATAGAAGAAGACAACATTTAGGGAAATCAAGTTTCAATTTCAGAATGTGATAAATTCAAGTCAGCTATTTTGGATCTAGATTCAGATTGTGATGATGTAGACTACCTTGTGTTGAATCCCATGAAGGAGAGCTCTGCTGTTGAGATCATCTGGAATGAAGAAGTCAAAGTTATTGACCAAAGCCTTCATGAGTAGGTAATCCAACCAGTTCATGAAAAACAAGATGAGATCTATGTTCAAGTAAGTGAAAAATATTCTTTCGATAACTCAATGATAAAGGATAATTTGATTGCCATGTCATATGAAGATGACCAACAATGTTTCCAAATTTTAGAAGATCAGGACTGTCATTCAGGTTTGTCATGTTTTGAAATGTTATTTCAAGAAGACAATACTTGTTTGATCAAAAGAAAACAAAAAGCATTATCTCCTTTGTCTGAAAATGAGATAGATCAACTCTTGAAAGGTCATGTTACAACCCAAGCTAAAGCATATTTGCAGTGCACACATGGTCAAGAAAGTGTTGGTGAAACTTCTTCCTCTTTTGAAAATGATGACGGTCTTGTAATCAGTTTTACAGATCAGCAAATAGATAATATTTTCTTTCACAAAGATGATAAGGCTGTCATGTTTGATAATCTTGAAGATTTTTTTTTGTTTAAGAATGACCTAGACCATGAAGTTGAGGAATATGAGCTTGAGAGAGACAATATGCTAGAATTTCTCACGGTCAAGGAATTTACAGCTAACACTCAGATGGCAGAAGCTTATACCTCTCTGTGCCTTCCTATCACTCAGCAACCAGTGGTTCTTTCAGATCAAAATGGAGGGAGTACTTGTATTTTTGCAGCTGGATCTCGAGATAAGCCAGTGCTTCAGAATTTTCAAGATCCTTTCGGCATTCTTTTGCAAGCACCTAAGAATATGAATGTTGGCTGGTTCGTTATCATAAGCTTTTGTTTTAGTGGTTATTTTGAGTTGCCTACAAGTTCATCATTCTGCCTGCTCGAGAAAAGTGAAAGCAGAAATTTGGTATGTAGCCATCTGCTGGATTGGTTACATTGGAAAGCTCATTACACATGATTGTACATATTTCATTAGTCTGCAGGCGGTTGTCATCATGATTTGAAACCCTCGAATCTTGATGGACTGCTACCATTAAACAAGCTTTGTAAGTTCTTGTTTTAGTTAAGTCAGTCATGAATCATTTCTTTTTGCATTGAGTCAGTTTTTTCAGTCATTTTAGTTTCAAAATTGAGTCAAATTTTCAGTTAATAAATGAGTCAAAAGTCTTGTGTCAGTTTGTCAAGTTATCGATTCCATTGCCCAATGGATGAACGCGCTGGTCTGCTCTTCCAAAGATCTGTAGTTCTTGGAACCTCCAAGGAGCTACCATCCCCATTGGAGCCAATGTTAGTTTCAGTCTTTGCAGCCTTCCTCCAGTGATCAAACATTCTCTTACGAAGTGATTTTAAGGTGTCAAGGTCAAATTTTGTCATTTCAGTGAGTCTTCAAGTAAAATTTGGTCACTAGGTATTAGGTCAAGGGTTTGCTCTTACTTTTGTCAAAGTTGTCCAAATGTCGATCCATGACACCATTCAGCTGAGTGCACCATCATTCACAGGGTTTTCATCATCATGTCAGGTTCCATTGGGTCATTTTACACCTTGTTCATGCTTCAGTTGTCCCTAGGTAAAGTTTGTTTCCCTCTCCTAGGGTTTTGAAGGTAATTTCTCTTGGATGGTAAAATCATTAGCAAAAATTGTATCCTGATATTCATACACCTTCCCCTATCCTTAATGTACCTTATTAAACACTTCCCATCACTAAGATCCCCCAAATTCCTCATTTTTCCGCAAACCCTAGTTTCTTGCTACAACTTGGCAATTTTCTAGGCTAGGCCTGTGTTTTGCCCTTTTGGACCCCTTCCCCTCACTCAATCTTTGAAATTCCACTTTTCTCTATTTCCTAACATCCCTCCACACCTCCCAAAATTTTCTCAAGAATTTAGAAGCCCCTTATCCCCTTCATTTCGATTCATTTCAATAAATCCCCTGTTCCACATATCAAGGTAGGTTTTACTCAAATGATGCTTATGAGCAAGGAAATATGAATTTGGAAAAACTGAGAGAAATTTTTGTCCAAAATAGGCCAAGGAAGAAAAACCTCCTTCACCTTTTACACAGGTGTCATGGTTTTAGAGAAATGTCAAAAATACAGTTGCCTCGGGAGAATTGATGCACCTCTGAAGTGACCTTGGGAAAATCCAGTTTTCTCCTAGCTTTGTTAGCCAAATGACTTTCTTGATGATTCAAATGATAAGGAGACACAAATAGATTTCCAATGAGCTTTTATGAGCTCAATTTGGAGTTGAGGAACACCTTCAAAAGTTGACTGTAATAGCACTCTGCCCTGAGGCAGCCTCATTTGGCACATTTTGACTAGTCTTGGGAGATTTGACTTTTGTCAGGGTAAATGAACTCCAAATTGAAAAATTCTAGTTGAGCTGGAAATTAGACTTAGATATCGTTCTAACGAGCTATCCCGTGCCCAATTTGGACACTGGGAAGGCCTCCAAAAGTCTTCTTCAAAAAGGCGAAGTGCACCTGGGTAGTGGCACGGTGCACTCAGGGGTCCGCACCTGTCACAAAGGAAATGTGTGGTCAGGTCCGCCAGATACATGACCAATGGGTGCGAGACCGCAGGTAATACACAGAGGAAGTGTAGACCTAGACATTTTTGAGCAAAAACAGGCTTTTCTGCCCAATGTGCCACGCCACTTGGCGTGCGCTTATGATTGGGACATCTTCTGGAGGAAAACTTGATATTTTTGGATTTGTCATGAAAATTTATGCATGCTCAGGAATGGCCAAGAGATTTCATCAAGTTCTGGGTGGCCTAAAGGGTCAAAAACACCCTAAAAATGACCTCATTGCCCCTATTTTGACACACAGGAAGCAGTCCTGGGAGATTGCATTTTTGGAGGGGCAAATGACATCCAAATCCCGAAATTCCACTTGGGTTGGAAAATAGATGGGCAAGGCTTTCCAAAAAGTACACTTGGGCTCAATTTGGACTTCAAGAAGTGCCTCAAAATCATCTCCAAAGTGGCGTGATGCATAGAGAATCAGGCACATCGCATAGAGGATTTTTGCCTGTTTTTCACTCAGCAGCTCAGAATTTCGCCCAGTTTTGACCAGTTTTACTTTTTGATGTAATTATTGATCTATCTTGATGTAACTTGATGACTATGATGTAATTTTGGCATATATTTACTTGTTCTAGATGATTCATTCACTAAAAAGTGAAAAACCACTGAATGAATCAGTTTCCTAACATATAGAGGCAAGTTGTTTCATTGCCTATTTTTCAATTCCTTGTTTAGAATTAGTTCAAACAGCTCCTAGAATGATGAGCTCGATCCCTAGAGGCAAGGGAATAGGTTTGGCTTGTCTATATTATGTAATTCCTAAGTCATTTTCAGGGTTGGACACTAGGGATTGCTTTGGCATATCGTTGTACATTCTATCTCTGCATTTTTGGCTAAGGAAAGACCAGGGTTTTGCAGCACTGTTTGGGATCCATGTGGCTTTATGTTTTGATGGTGTTCTTCTCTAATTAATTGTAAGTTCATTAGTGTTATGTGTATCATTGTCCTGTCTCTTCTTCTGAATTTGAACAAATGAGTGATTAAGGTAGAATCCATTAACTGCTATGCTCTGCCTTTGAATTTGTTTAAATTTCCATATTTTCATCTGTTTAAGGAGAATTCTTTAAACTCTCTTGCTCTCCTTAGCTCCTCACCAGTCTGATCTATCCATTCACTCACTTTAAAGCATCAAAACGATTTCTTTCCTTGCCCCAATCAGAACTCTGCAGAAACTGTGCCTCATACCCGAGCCCAATTTGCCTTTCCCTGTTTCCGGCACAAAACTCCCAAAAACTCAAATCAAATCCTTGCACTTCATACCTAGCCTAAGATTAGCTTTTATTACTGTCATCTCAAGCCCCATCGATTATCTTTTTCCGAGATTGACCTGGAGAGAGCCCTCTCCTGTCCTCATAAGGCTAGCTACGAGGCTGAGTGTGGTTTGATGTGGACCTAGAACCTTGTCTTTTCAGCCTGAGGCAAATCTAGGCTCTAACATAATGTCGACCATACTGGGGAAGAAAGTTTATTTTCATTGTTTGGCTTTGTAGACTATAGACGGAGCCTTAAGTTTAGCCAAGTAGCCTTCGAAACGCTTTTTCTTTGCATTAGCGCAAGTAGATAAGAGCTACTTCAGTCAATCTCCAGTCTAGTTTATAAACTAAACATCTGATCTAAACGATTGCCCTAGTACATGTATCAAGTTTAGATCTGATTGTTGATGGTGGACAACGATCAGACATAAGAAGGCTGAAATCATTCACCTGGCAACTCCATTCACTGAAAAATCTAGAAATCAATGCTTCACGGTGACTCCACTGCAAGAAGATTAGTAGCTTTAAGATTTTCAAGATGGAATGGGTTGCAAGAATATACGCTCCCATGAGCCGAGATCACATTCCAGGTTTTCCAAATAAAATTCCCAAGGTAGATTGGCAAAATAATTTGCCTATGTTTAAAGATGATGATAGGAAGGATGCTACCTTACATCTGGTTAGATTTCACATACATATTCGTAAGTTGAAGTTTGATTTTCATGAAGATTGCTTGATGAAGATATTCATGGCCACTCTGGAAGGTGAAGCCCGATCTTGGTATGAAAGTTTTCCGCCTGCTTGTATTTATTGTTTGAAGGATTTTCATGCCATGTTCTTTGAAAGGTATAAAGAATTTTACCCATCATTAAATTGAGTTCAGAACTGTTGCAAACATGCTTATAGTTTTATTGAAAATCTTGAGAAAGTTTATGAAGATGATGACTTCATGGATGATGAGATCATGGAAGCCTTGTACGAGAATCCATTTCAGCAACATGAAGAGCACCTACAGGATTCCCATCAAGATGATCAGGAAACTTTGCAGCCGGATCAAGATCTTAGCACAATGGGAACTGATGAAAGAGAGGGTTCTATTTCAGATCTGTCCATAGAAGAAGACAACATGTAGGGAAATCAAGTTTCAATTTCAGAATGTGATAAAGTCAAGTCAGCTATTTCAGATATAGATTCAAATTGTGATGATGTAGACTACCTTGTGTTGAATCCCATGAAGGAGAGCTCTATTGTTGAGATCATATGGAATGAAGAAGTCAAAGTTATTGACCAAAGCCTTCATGAGGAGGTAATCCAACCAGTTCATGAAAAACAAGATGAGATCTATGTTCGAGTAAGTGAAAAATATTCTTTCGATAATTTGATTGCCATGTCATATGAAGATGATCAACAATGTTTCCAAATTTTAGAAGATCAGGACTGTCATTCAGGTTTGTCATGTTTTGAAATGTTATTTCAAGAAGACAATACTTGTTTGGGCAAAAGAAAACAAAAAGAATTATCTCCTTTGTCTGAAAATGAGATAGATCAACTCTTGAAAGGTCATGTTACAGCCCAAGCTAAAGCAGATTTGCAGTGCACACATGGTCAAGAAAGTGTTGGTGAAACTTCTTCCTCTTTTGAAAATGATGACAGCCTTGTAATCAGTTTTATATATCAGCAAACAGATAATATTTTCTTTCAAAAAGATGATAAGGTTGTCATGTTTGATAATCTTGAAGATTTTTTTTTGTTTAAGAATTACCTAGACCATGAAGTTGAGGAATATGAGCTTGAGAGAGACAATATGCTAGAATTTCTCACGGTCAAGGAATTTACAGCTAACACTCAGATGGCAGAAGCTTATACCTCTCTGTGCCTTCCTATCACTCAGCAACCAGTGGTTCTTTCAGATCAAAATGGAGGGAATACTTGTATTTTTGCAGCTGGATCTCGAGATAACCCAGTGCTTCAGAATTTTCAAGATCCTTTCGACATTCTTTTGCAAGCACATGAGAATATGAATGTTGGCTGGTTCATTATCATAAGCTTTGGTTTCAGTGGTTATTTTGAGTTGCCTACAGGTTCATCGTTCCGCCTGCTCGAGAAAAGTGTGAGCAGAAATTTGGTATGTAGCCATCTGCTAGATTGGTTACATTGGAAAGCTCATTACACATGATTGTACATATTTCATTAGTCTGCAGGTGGTTGTCATCATGATTTGAAACCCTCGAATCTTGATGGACTGCTACCATTAAACAAGCTTTGTAAGTTCTTGTTTTAGTTAAGTCATTCATGACTCATTTCTTTTTGCATTGAGTCAGTTTTTTTAGTCATTTTAGTTTAAAAATTGAGTCAAATTTTCAGTTAATAAATGAGTCAAAAGTCTTGTGTCAGTTTGTCAAGTTATCGATTCCATTGCCAAATGGATGAACGCGTTGGTTTGCTCTTCCAAAGATCTGTAGTTCTTGGCACCTCCAAGGAGCTACCATCCCCATTGGAGCCAATGTTAGTGTCAGTATTTGCAGCCTTACTCCAGTGATCAAACATGCTCTTACGAAGTGATTTTAAGGTGTCAAGGTCAAATTTTGTCATTTCAGTGAGTCTTCAAGAAAAATTTGGTCACTAGGTATTAGGTCTAGGGTTTACTCTTACTTTTGTCAAAGTTGTCCAAATGTCGATACATGTCACCATTCAGCCGAGTGCACCATCATTCAGAGGGTTTTCATCATCAGTTCAGGTTCCAATGGGTCATTTTACACCTTGTTCATGCTTCAGTTGTGCCTAGGTAAAGTTCGTTTCCCTCTCCTAGGGTTTTGAAGGTAATTTCTCTTAGATGGTAAAATCATCAGCAAAACTTGTATCTTGATATTCATACACCTTCCCCTATCCTTAATTTACCTTATTAAACACTTCCCATCACTGAGATCCCCCAAATTCCTCATTTTTTTGCAAACCCTAGTTTCTTGCTACAACTTGGCAATTTTCTAGGCTAGGCCTGTGTTTTGCCCTTTTGGACCCCTTCCCCTCACTCAATCTTTGAAATTCCACTTTTCCCTATTTCCTAACATCCCTACCCACCTCCCAAAATTTTCTCAAGAATTTAGAAGCCCCTTATCCCCTTCATTTCGACAAATTCCCTGTTCCACATATCGGGGTAGGTTTTACTCAAATGATGCTTCTGAGCAAGGAAAGATGAATTTTGAGAAACTGAGAGAGGTTTTTGTCCAAAAATGGCCAAGGAAGAAAAAACTCATTCAATTTTTACACAAGTGTCATGGTTTTAGAGAAATGTCAAAAATACAGTTGCCTCGGGAGAATTGATGCACCTCTGAAGTGACCTTGGGAAAGTCAAGTTTTCTCGTATCTTGGTTGGTCAAATGACTTGCTTGATGAGTCAAATGATAATTAGACACAAATATCTTTCCAATGAGCTATCGTGAGCTCAATTGGGAGTTGAGGAACACCTTCAAAGTTCACTGCAACAGCAGTCTGCCGTGAGGCAGCCTCATTTGGCACATTTTGACCAGTCTTGGGAGATTTGACTTTTGATAGGGTAAATGAACTCAAAATTGACAAATTCTAGTTGCGTTGGAAATTAGACTCAAATACCTTCCCAACGAGCTATCCTTCACCCAATTTGGACATCGGGAAGGCCTCCAAAAGTCTTCTGCAAAAATGCACAGTGCACCTGGGTAGTGGCGCGGCGCACTCAGGGGTCCGCACCTGTCACAAAGGAAAAGTGCGGTCAAGTCCACCACAATGGGTGCGGGACCACAGGTAATACATAGAGGAAGTGTAGACCTAGACATTTTTGATGAAAAATAGGCTTTTCTGCCCAATGCGGCGTGCCACTTGGCACGCGCTTATGATTGGGACATCTTTTGAAGGAAAACTTGAGATTTTTGGATTTGTCATGAAAATTTATGCATGCTCAGGAATGGCCGAGAGATTTCATCAAGTTCTGGGTGGCGTAAAGGGTCAAAAACACCCTAAAAATGACCTCACTGCCCCTATTTTGACACATAGGAAGCAGTCCCGGGAGATTGTAGTTTTGGAGGGGCAAATGACATCCAAATCCAGAAATTCCACTTGGGTTGGAAAATAGACAGGCAAGGCTTTCCAACAAGCACACTTGGGCTCAGTTTGGACTTAAGTAAGTGCCTCAAAATCAACTCAAAAGTGGCGTGATGCATAGAGAATCAGGTGCGGCGCATAGAGGATTTTTGCCTGTTTTTCACTCAGCAACTCAGAATTTCGCCCAGTTTTGACCAGTTTTACTTTTTGATGTAATTATTGATCTATCTTGATGTAACTTGATGACTATGATGTAATTTTGGCACATATTTACTTGTTCTAGATGATTCATTCACTAAAAATTGAAAAACAACTGAATGAATCAGTTTCCTAACATATACAGGCAAGTTGTTTCATTGCCTATTTTTCAGTTCCTTGTTTAGAATTAGTTCAAACAGCTCCTAGAATGATGAGCTCAACCCCTAGAGGCAAGGGAATAGGTTTGGCTTGTCTATATTATGTAATTCCTAAGTCATTTTCAGGGTTGGACACTAGGGATTTCTTTGGCATATCATTGTACATTCTATCTCTGCATTTTTGGCTAAGGAAAGACCAGGGTTTTGCAGCACTGTTTGGGATCCATGTGGCTTTATGTTTTGATGGTGTTCTTCTCTAAGTAATTGTAAGTTCATTAGTGTTATGTGTATCATTGTCCTGTCTCTTCTTCTGAATTTGAACAAATGAGTGATTAAGTTAGAATCCATTAACTGTTATGCTCTACCTTTGAAGTTGTTTAAATTTCCATATTTTCATCTGTTTAAGGAGAATTCTTTAGACTCTCTTGCTCTCCTTAGCTCCTCACCAGTCTTATCTATTCATTCACTCACTTTAAAGCATCAAAATGATTGCCTTCCTTGCCCCAATCAGAACTTTGCGGAAACTGTGCCTCATCCCCAAGCCCAATTTGCCTTTCCCTATTTCCAGCACAAAACCCCCAAAAACTCAAATCAAATCCTTGCACTTCATACCTAGCCTAAGATTAGCTTTTATTACAGTCATCTCGAGCCCCATCGATTATCTTTTGCCGAGATTGACCCAGAGAGAGCCCTCTCCTGTCTTTGTAGGGCTAGCTACGAGGCTGAGCGTGGTTTAATGTGGACCTAGAACCTTGTCTTTTCAGCCTGAGGCAAATCTAGGCTCTAACACCCATCACCATGCTACTCATATTATTTATAGGGAGAGTCTCGTGACTTGTAGTCTACCATTTTTCTAGTCATCTTTGATCTTATACCTGCAATGATGTCATGTCAAATAAACCAAACATAAACATACCAACATACCTCAATGTAGTTCGAGGGAGGATATTGTGTCTACAAGATCAACCTGATTAGCACGATATATATATATATATATATATATATATATATATATATATATATATATATATATATATATATATATATATATATATATATATATATCTATATATCTATATATATATATATATATATATATATATATATATATATATATATATCACATCAATAAACATACATCATCTCAATCATTATCCCAATTACCATGCATGGTGTCAAAATTATAACATTGATTAGGTACAATGGATGCATGACAAACATATAGGCAAAACACATGCATAAAATATACATATACGACCGACATGTATTCATGGGAACACACCTCAACAACAACACCACTAACTTCTATATGAAAACACAACTGCAACAGTGACCAATGCCATGCATACATAACAAACACATAGATCATTTCAATCATAAAGAAAACATATATAACCAACATGTATGCACGAAAAACACATTCCACCCATCCCTTCCAAGGGTTGAACCAGGCTCTGATACCACTCTATAACCCCCTCCTCCAACATTTACCCAAGCTAACTAGCCTACCTACAAGAAAAACATATTCCCTTGCACTTTCCTACTCTTCCTTTTCCTTCTTGCTCCAAATCCAAAGTATGCCACAATTCTCCAAGAGTGCTCCAAGAAAACTCTAAGTGTGCAAAAGTATGAGAGAGAGAATAGAGAGAGAGCTCCAAGCTAAGACTGAAAAAAAGGTTATGAACTGATCCTCAGAATCCTTTTTTATCATTAAGACCTCTATTTTCTTCATTTTCCATTATTTCCCTTCATTTTCCTCCTCACATGCAACATGTGACCTTTCACCTTCCTTTTCTCCTAATTTCCATTATTTTCATAAATAAAATGACAATAAATGCCTCATGCCTTTGTCATTTCCTTTGGCAAATTCCATAGCCATTAATTAATCACAAGTGATCCCCATCACTATTTTTTCCCAACATTCAACTTGGAATACATGTCCCATGACCTTAGTCTTATTTTTGTCTTTATTAACTTTATTACATGGATTTTTAACCTAGGTTTGTTACAAGAAATAAGAATATATTTAGATTGATTTCCAACATTACTTTCATACCTAGAGTATCCTGACTTCTTTTGAGGATGATTATATTCTTCTTGATCACTTGGAGCATCTCTTGTTCTTCTTTCGTATCTTCCATTGTGATCATTCCTTCATCCATCTCTTCTTCTTCGATCATCAAACCTGTTATTGTTGCTTCTAGTGTTGCAAAGAGGACCTTGTTCTTCTCATGGAAATCTCGAGCGTAATGGCCTTTCTTGTGACAATTGTGACATTCAATATGTGATGATTCTCTATCATTCCTTCTCTTTGAGCTTCAAGGAGGAGGATTTCTTTAATTTGATGGACCTCCTTTTCCTCTATTCTTCTTATTTTGAGTGATGAATGCAGTTGTATCTCCTTCTTCATGTTTTTGAATCCTACCTCTTGATATCATCCTTGATTCTTCTTGAGTGAGATTTCCAACAATATGATCAAATGATGGGAAGGTATTGTTGTTAGTTATAACAATAATGAAGGTTTCCCAAATGGAAGGGAGACGTCTAAGAGTTACAATCATGAATTTCCTGTTAGGCACAAATTCCTCAACTCTTTGCAATTGATCTATAAGATGATATATCCTCATAATTTAGGATTGCACAAACTCTCCTTTATTCATATTCATATATTTGAGTTGATCTTCCAAGGAGAGGATTTCATTCAAATTGTTGACTTCACACATGCTAGCTATCTTATGATACATGTCCTTAGAGTTCCTTATATTGATAACATATGCAAGTAAATTATCTTGTAAACCATCAACTATAATTTTCTTTGATTTTAACTCACCTTTCTTGTGCTTGTTCTTGGCAACAACGAAATTACTCTCTGAAATCTCGGGTAATTTTCCTTGAATGAATTCCAAAACATCATTATTATCTACTATTATCTCCAACCTGATTTTCCATGCAACAAAGTTAGATGAGTCACCCCACTTCTCATGTTCCTTGAAGAAAGAGGAAGAAATATTGACTTGATTAGATAGGCTCATTCGACTTTCCAAAGATGATTTCTTTAATTCTTATCTCCTTTTGGGCCTGTCCTTCACTTTAGATCTGATACCATGTTAAATTTCATATTGTTCTATGTTGTTTCAATTACTTTATCCCAATTCAATTCTTCAATTAGAAATATTTCAACAATAATTAATATTTCCAATATTTCCAATCAAAATTAATTAAAGATAGAATAGTAAATTCAATGACAAAGGAGACAATCAACACATCAACAAGAGACACTAGAATTTCGATAAATGACCAAGGAAAAACCCACTACAGGGAAAACCCTTTGCAATTCTTCTTCTTATTATATTATCATAAAATGTTTAGCAGAGAGTACAATGAGTGCAATACAAAATCATCCAGCAAAATTAACCCAACAACATTTATAAATATGTTCTCAGCATCAATCCAGATCAAAGAAAACTTTTCTTGTCTATGGTCAATGACGGTCAGATGTCAAAATCCAACCCTAGAGCCTAACCACACAGAGGAAGAAGTATGTGTGCAGTTGAGAGCTTCTAATTGCACGAACAAGCCTGCCATCTTGCGATTGTAGCTGAAAATTGCTTGTGTGTAGCCTGCAGTTGAAAACCAAAACCCTAAAACACGTGTGAGCCTTGGACCCTATAATATCAGACTTGTATGTACCACTTTCCACATCCCAACCTCCAACATGTGTGAACCAATCAATGAAGAAGAGCAGAAGAAGATTCTTGGTGATGTCCAAATGAGCTTGAGGTAACTTTTATTTATAGGTTTCCAAGGGTGTCTAATTTCTTGTTAGGGCCAACCTGATCAAATGTGACATTATGGTCTTCAATTCAAAAATGACTTTCCCTTGTCCAAATTGAGTACTTTAATAGTCAAAATTGGTCCTACCGAAAAGAGGAATCTAGTCCCATAGTTGGAATTGGTCACCGAGGTGCCAAAATAATAGTAAGTTTTGGTACAAAGTGTGAAGAAGTGGAAGCATTATTTGATTGGTAAATAAATGATTATTCATATTGACCATCAACCTTTGCGAAATCTACAATCACAAATCAAACTACAACAAGTTAGATGGATGAGATTTTTGCAACAATTTCATTTGGTCATCAGGTATAAGAAAGGTATTTACAACAAAGTTACTGATTTGCTGTCAAGGTTAATTGACAATGCATCTGTCATTCTTAAGCATAACTCAATCATGCATGAAATTTACACTGAACAATATCCTCAAGATGAATATTTCAAAGATGTTCATGCAACTTTGAGTCAAGGCAATCATGTTGAAGAGTTAGATTATCATGTTCATAAAAGATAGTTGTATCATCTTGGCAAATTGTGTATTCCATAGGGTGAAAGAGTTAATGTAATAAGGGAAGCCCATACTTCTCTTATTGTTGGTCAATTTGGTGTAAGAAAAACAGTTGCTTAGCTATAGAGGTATTGTTATTAGCCTCATATGAATGAAACTATATCAAGATATGTAAAAGGATGTTCTAAGTGTGCTACTAGTAAGCCAAGTAATATGAAATTGGGTTTGTATACTCCACTTCCTATCCCTTCTCATATTTGGGAAAGTGCTTCTATGGATTTTTTAGGGGGGCTACCTATGTCTATAAAAGGACATGATTATTTGTATGTTGTAGTGGATCATTTCAGTAAAATGTTTGTTGGTGCCTTGTAAGAAATAGGTCACAGTTGAACAAAAAACAAAAATGTTCTTCCAAAATGTTTGGGTTCAGTTTTTGTTACCTACTTCTACTGTTTATGATTGAGATTATTAATTTATCGGGAAGTTTTGGTCAAGTTTATGGGAACTCATGGACACAAAGTTGAAGAAGAGCACAACATTTCATCCACAAAACAATGGTCAGACAGAAGTAGTGAACAAAATAGTTGTGCATATACTTTGAGGATATTGTAGCAAGCATCCCAAGCTTTGGGATGAGCATTTGCATTACATCCAACATGCCTTCAATCGTGTCAAGCATTCATCTACACAAGTATCTCCATTTGAAGCTTGCTTGGCTTATTTGCCAAATTATCCTTTGGATTTCATCTTTGGTAAATGTATTACAGTAAATGGACATCGTGATGTGGACAAAGCCAAGCATTTCATTGAAAAAATCCAGTTAGTGCATCAAAGGGTATAGGAACAATTGGATAAAATCCAAGCCAAGTATAACGCAAGACATGATAAGCATCAAGTTGATCATGATTTCCAGGTGGGAGATCAAGTTTGGTTTTTCAGCAACAAGGAAAGATTGCAAGGTGAAGGTGAAAAGCTCAAACCAATCAGATATAGTCCTTTGAAAATCTTGGAAAAGATTGGTAATAACGCTTTCCGATTATATTTGCCACCTTATATGCAAAATTATTCTGTTGTGAATGTGGAAAACTTGAGATTGTATGAGCCTCCTATGATCGTTGATGAAGAGGAGAATTTTTAGATTCCATATATAGAAGATTTTTCTCCTGAATACTTAAATTAGTTGTAAGAAGACACTATTCTTGACAGGAGAATAAGGACTTCACACAGGGTTAATGTGGAGTATCTTTGAGTGGGGCTCAAAGGTACTAATCCAAGTAAATTAAGGTGGATAGAGATCAAAAAATTGAGGGAGATTTACCCTCACTTACTTGTTGAGTAAAAATAGATTTTTGGTAGTCCAAAAACTTCAAATGGGAGGAATGATCTAGGGGACCTAGAAAATGATCAAAAGTCAAAGTGTTCAAAATCTCCCAAAACTAGTTCCAAATCATAGATCTTGTCTTTTTGATTCCAACGATGCTTGAATCACCTCAATCTGACATCGTATGAGCAAGTTATCATGTTCTGAAGTTTTGGGAAAACAAGTTAAAAGTCAAAGTTGCAGGTTGATTGTGTAGGGTATGGATGTTGACGTGGTAGTTCATACGTTGATGTGGTACTAAATTTATCTAATGACTGGGAAGTATGGACTGGTTATGAGGGATCCAATCAAAAGTTGATATTTAGGCCAATCACGTGAGGACATGTGCCACACTACTATTGGGTTGATGGTTTCGGAGTTAGGCCAATCACATAGTGACACGTGGCCCAATCCCAAGATGCCACGTGGCACTCTGGATGGTTCCAAAAATTGGTTAAGTTGACTAAAAGGCTCCACAAGTATCGAAAACATGCATCAAGTTCACGAACTGGGCACTCGACCAACGGGCCACAAGTGGTTCTTACTAATCATAGGGGCACAGTTATATTTAAGGTGATAATGTTCAACAGTTGAGGGAAAGGGTGGGATAACAAGCACGCTTGACCAACCCGAACCTAGGTTTTTTGCTTGCATGTATCCATTGGAGAATGGTGGGGGCTAAGGGTTGGGGACGTGGCACCACCGCCCCAGCCCTTAGCCCATGGTTCTATATGCCCGACAGGACCGTAGGCGAGGGAATAAAAAGGGGTCAAGCATGTGACACCACCAACCATGCCTGTTGGGTTGTGTTATATTCTTTCCACGACTAGCCCAAGTAGTTAACAGGGGGGTTAGAAGGGGGGCGGACCTACTTATGGTTTTGTGCATGATTTTTCACACATGGTTTTGAGCCTGATGGTTTTCGATCCATGGTTTTGGACGCGATGGTTTTCGGTCCATGGTATTGGATGCTTTGGCATGTATAAATATGTATTGTAACATTGAAAGGAACATAATGAAAAATCAAGTTGGTAGTCCCGATTTTGGGATCCAGTGGAAAATATTTGTGTATATTTGTTTTATGTGTTATGCTCTCGCATTGTTTATTTTCTATGTTTTAGAATACATATGAAGGTAATTTCTGTACAGTTTTAAAACCTACATTTGGTATCAGAGTTGTTTTGGCTTCAAGGGGATGCCTTTGTTGCTGAGGGGTTTCGCTCGGGCCTGTGGTAAACCCTGTTCAGTGGGAGATCTCCGGGGTCGATTCTGGTAGTGAAAGAAGATGGCGAGAAGTGGAAAGATAGAGATCGAGAAATTTAATGGTACAAGTTTTGAGTTGTGAAAACTCAAGATGGAGGATCTGTTGGTGGATAAAGATTAGTGGATAGCGATAGATCCGGGTAGTAAACCAACAGGAGTGTCTGATGAAGAATGGAAGAAGTTGGATCAGAAGGCAAAGAGAAAATATGATTGTGTGTCTCAAGTATTGTTGAATGTATCAGGGGAAGCTACGGTGAAGGCTTTGTGGAACGAGTTAGGGGCTTTGTACCAATCTAAGTCTCTAGTGAATAAACTGTTCCTACGGAAAAAGCTGTATAACCTGAGGATGAAAGATGGAGACTCGGTGACAAAACATCTAAATGCGTTTAATACTGTGGTAAGTTAGTTATTATTTGTTGATATCAAAGTTTCAGATGAAGATAAGTGCATTAGTTTGTTGTGTTCTCTACCAGATTCGTGGGATAGTATGGTTATTGCAATAGGTAGCAATGCAACTGCCTTACAGTTTGATGAAATAGTTTCATCCTTACTGACGGAGTAGATGAGACGGAAAAATATGGAGAGCCAGAATGGTGATGCCTTGTCTGTATGAGGACGGTCCCAGAACAGAAACAAAAATAAGACATCGAGTGGGAGATCTAATTCTAGAGGGGGATCTAAATCTCCAGGAAAACCTGCAAAGGTGGTGTGCTGGAAATGTGGAAAGGAAGGGCACTACAAAAGGGACTATAAATCTAAAGCTCCTAACAAAGGAAAGGGATATGATGATGCTCCTTTTGTAAAGGCGAAAACCACCTCATATGAAGGTGGGGATGTGTACTTGGCTTCTTCAAGTACAAATGTAGATCATGAGGCATGGTTGATTGACTCAGGTGCATCCTTTCACTTCACTCCCCACAGAGAGTAGTTCTGCGAGCATGAGAAATACAATGGTGGTGATGTCTTCTTAGGGGATGATAGGAAGGCAAGAATCATTGGTCGCGAAAAAGTAAAGTTGAAGTTGCATGGTGGAAGGGTTAGAACACTTTCGGGTGTTCTACATATTCCTGCATTGGCCAGAAATCTAATTTCTGTAAGCAAACTGGATGATGCAGGTGTAAAAACAATGTTCGAGAAGGATACCTACAAGATGGTTCGGGGAGCATTGGTATTGATGCGGAGAGTTTGGATTGGAACTCTATACAAGCTACAAGGTAGCACTGTTGTTGATGGGTGCAACAGTTCTGTGGTTCCTGAAAGCAGAGCAGAAAATCTAGTGTTCTCTGGAGAGAAGACCATGTTGTGGCATCAAAGGCTTGGACATATTGGAGAGAAGGGCCTTCAAATACTTCATGGTAAAGGTATGGTATAAGGTATGAGTAATATCTCTCTGGATTTTGATTTCTGTGAAAATTGTGTATATGGGAAGTAGAATCGGGTGAGTTTCCCCTCTGGTGGTAAGAGGTTGAAACATATATTAGAGCTTGTGCACAGTGATGTGTTTAGGCCTGTGAAGGTTCCATCACTAGGTAAGTCTGTGTACTATGTATCATTTATAGATGACTTCTCAAGGAATACATGGATATTCCTTGAGAAGAAATCTGAAGTCTTTGACAGGCTTAAAGAATTTAAGGCTCTGGTGGAAAACCAGACAGAGAAGAAGATAAAGGTGTTGAGGAAGGATAACGGTGGAGAGTTTTGTAGTAAGGAATTTGAAGAATTCTGTAAGAAGTGTGGTATAGCACGGAAGAAGACTACTCCATATACATCTCAGCAAAATGGAGTTGCAGAAAGAATGAATAAGACGTTGATGGAAAGGGCAAGAAGCATGCTCAGTGGTGCTGGGTTAGGACAGGAATTCTGGGCAAAGGCAGTGGAGATAGCATGTTACCTGGTCAACAGATCACCTTCATCAGTGTTGGAGGATAAGACTTCAAAAGAGGTATGGACTGGTAATAAACCCTCTCTTTCACATTTGAGGGTATTTGGATGTGATGCATATGTACATGTTCCAAAGGAGAAACGAACCAAGTTGGATAGTAAATCTGAAAAGTGCATCTTTATTGGGTATAAGGATGGTTTAAAGGGTTATAAGCTTTGGAACCCATTAACAAGGAAGGTTGTATACAGCCGAGATGTGGTGTTCAGAGAGGTAAAAGATGTTATTAAACATGAAGTCCAACCAAAGGAACTTGCGAATATAGAGTTTGAGCTAAAGGAGGAAGAATCAGACTCTATAGTAGAGGAGGAATCAGAAGATGAAGAGCCACAAACTCCCGGTGTGAGAAGATAAATTCGAGAAATAGGGTAGCCAGAAAGGTATAGTCCATCTGCTTTCTGTTCAAATTTTGCTTTATCTATTATTGATGATGATCCCAGAACTATGAAGGAAGCAGTAGATTCAGAGGAGGGAAAACTATGGAAAGAGGCCATGGTTGATGAAATGGCATCTTTGCACAAAAATGAGGCTTGGTATCTGGTGGAGTTTCCGGCTAGAAGGAAACCCATTGGCAGTAAATGGGTGTTCAAGAAGAAGACAAATGCAAAAGGGAATTGATTTTGGTGATATTTTTTCTCCTGTTGCCAAGGTAACTTCTATTAGATTACTTTTATCTGTTGTTGCTGGTTTTGATTTCGAGGTAGAACAGATGGATGTGAAGACAACATTTTTTCACGGGGATCTAGAAGAGGAGATCTACAAGAAGCAACTTGAAGGTTTTGCGGTGAAGGGTAAGAAAGAAATGGTATGCAAGTTAAAGAAGTCTTTGTATGGGTTAAAACAGTCACCAAGGATGTGGTATTAGAAATTTGATACATTTATACGAGGACTTGGCTTCACCAGAAGCAAAGTAGATCAGTGTGAGTATTTTAAATTAATTGGTGACCATGTTATTTATCTGGTCTTGTATGTGGATGATATGTTGCTGGTTGGAAATGACAAAGAAATTATCCAGGATTTTAAGACCCAATTGTCCTCCAAATTTGACATGAAAGATCTTGGTGCTGCAAACTATATTTTGGGAATGGAAATTAAAAGAGACCGAGCAAAGAGGAAGCTCTGGTTAAACCAGAGGAAGTATGTCGAGACAATACTGTAGAGGTTTAATATGCAGGATAGTAAACCGGTGAAGGTTCCTATTCCTGTAGGTGTGAGGTTATCTGCTGAACATTGTCCCAAGACACAAGAAGAGGAAGAGGACATTTCCTGTGTTCCATATGAAGTGCAGTCAGTAGTCTGATGTATGCAATGGTTTGTACTAGACCAGACATTGCACATGTAGTAGGAGTATTGAGCAGGTTTATGTCAAAACCAAGGAAGGAGCACTAGATAGCAGTGAAGCAGGTTTTCAGGTATTTGCGAGGCACTAGTGACTATGGTTTGTGCTACCAAGGAAGACCAGGATTGGATAGAGTGTTGGATATTTTTGGCTTTGTTGATGCAGACTGGGCTGGAGATCTGGATCAGAGAAGATCTACAAGTGGGTAGGTGTTTAACCTATTTGGATGTGCAGTCAATTGGATGAGTAAGAAACAATTTGTAGTGGCACTATCAACTATAGAGGCAGAATACATGGCAGCCACTCATGTAAGCAAGGAAGTAGTTTGGTTGCAAAGGTTGTGTTCAAGTATGGGGTTAGTACAGGAAGCTATAAGGATAGACTGTGATAGCCAAAGTGAACATTTCTTAGCAAAGAACCCTACATATCATTTAAAGACAAAGCACAGTGATGTTCAGTATCATTTTGTGAGGGATATGATAGAAAACAAAAGGGTGTTGCTGCTAAAGGTGGACACTTTGAAGAATATTGCAGATGCATTGACAAAATCTATGAATTCTGAGAAGTTCTCTTGGTGTAGAGAAACAATGGGTGTTGCAGGGCTAGATAAATGACTAAGCTCTCTTGTGGCCCCTTGTGAAAAGAAAACAACAAGTGGGAGATTGTTGGGTTGTGTTATATTCTTTCCACCACTAGCCCACGTAGTTAACCATGGGGTTAGAAGGGGGGCGAAGCCTCCCCTTCGTTGCACCAACTATGTAGCGGGGGGAGTCACAGGGGGTTTGAGGGGTGCAGGTAACCCCACTCTATGGGGTCTGGGGCAGCGCCCCAGAAAAAAAAAATTTTGGACCCTATATTAGGTTGGGCAAACCTACCTATGGTTTTTTGCATGATTTTTCGCACGTGGTTTTGGATGTGATGGTTTTCGGTCCATGGTTTTGGATACGATGGTTTTCGGTCCATGGTATTGTATGCTTCGGCATGTATAAATATGTATTGTAACATTGAAAGGAACATAATGAAAAATCAAGCTGGTAGTCCCGGTTTTTGGATCTAGGGGAAAATATCTGTGTATATGTGTGTTATGCTCTCGCATTGTTTATTTTCTGTGTTTTAGAATTCGTATGTAGGTAATTTCTGTACAAGGTTAAAACCTACAATTTCATTGGCCATATGCCATGAGGCCAAGACCGAAGCTACCGACAGGGGCTACGACCCATATTAAAATCTTTAATATATATTAATTCCCAATGAAACTGCCAACAAGGGATTCGAACCCCTGACTTGCGGCCAATCAATGAACACACCCACCAATGGGCCATAGGCCATTTTTGTTGAAAAATTAGCAAGGTCGAGAGCTAACGAAGGGAGATTTTGTAGACAGAATTTTGAAGGGGCATATTTTTCTCAATTTTTAACCTTTTTGAGCTCAAGAAGAGCCTAGATGAGAGTTTTTTAGTGTTCTGAGCAGTGTGGAAGTGTCATATTTTCACTTTGAAGCTTGTAAATTGATGTAATGCACATTTGAGCATTTTAGTGAAGTAGTCACCATTGGAGGTTGTACCCAGAGACGTTTCCTATGATGGGTGAACTCTATTATCAATTTGCTCCTGTCTTTTGTTGCATTTTTCCTCTCATTTCTAAAAAAAAATCTGTAAATTATCTTATGTTTGTGTACTTTTGCAATTTTGATCCATTGCCTTAAAGAACATAAAAAAACTTGAAAATTAATCAATGAAACCTTCACTTTCATTTTTGGATCATCAGAGGCTTATACCTCCACCCTCAAATCAACAAGGGCATCCATATGCTTATACCTCCACCCTCAAATTAGCAAGGGAATCTAAAGGCTTATACCCCCACCCTCAAATTAGCAAGGGAATTGAGAGGCTTATATCTCCACCCTCAAATCAACATTGGAATCTATAATCTTATACATCCACCCTAAAATTAGCAAGGGAGTCTAGAGCTCAGTATAAAACAAAAAAAACATTGAGGGAGCTAAACGACTCTCCTTCTAGGAATCAAGGAACAAGCCTCCACCCAAGTTGTCAAGGGAATCTAGAGAAAACCATCTCTACCCTTAAATCTTACAGGGAATCCAAAGACTATTGTCCTAGCATGGGAGATATTCTTCCACCTCCCAATGCTCAACCAAATGATTACTCTACTCCCTGCATTCTGATAACAACACATAGATTCCTTCTCCTTTTCCTTCCTCTACTATGGCCTTTTGTTCCTCTACAGAGAAGTCATTTCTTCTCTATCATCTTCCTAAGAGCTTCTCCTCCTTCTTCTTGTTTCACCCCACCTCTTTTTTTTTCTTCCTTCTTGATGAATTGTCTTTCTCCATGCATGAAGTGTCATGATGTCCCTTCTACTACATAGTTGCAACCATTTAGGTTGCGTGGCTAGAAATTCTTTGTATCCCCCCTCCAGCTCAATCATAGTGGTTTCGTCTTCACGTGGCCGTGGGGATGTTGTTGTGCAAACACTCCCTTCCACTTCATGTTTGTTGACTTCAGGCTGTCAGTCTTACCTGCACAACCCATGTTGCCTCTTAATTTATGTCCTTTATGCCTTGTGAATTTATCCAAAGAAAGAATGGTTCCTTTGTCCTCTCGTCCATCTCCATTAACTGATCTTATCAGTCCAATTCAAAACATACCTACCATCCATTCATGGCTATCATAAAACAAGTCAAGCTTCCTTTAAATCCCAGGCAATCGCCTTCCTGAAACTTTGGAATTTGTGTCCCAATTCTCAGTCCTTTTTAATTAAAATCAAAGTATATGAAATATATGCAATGAAAGGGAATTAGCCTTGGGGCTATAACATGCACGAACTCTCACTTGCAATGATGATAAATATAAAGACTTTGATGTTCTTAATCATGTCCCTATGCCATCAAAGTCTCTCAAAAACTTACAAGTCGCCACCAAAATACCTTTTCACCCACCATGATTGAAACAATTATTGTGTTTTATTCTTTATCATTAGTTGTGGGCATCCTCTTCCCTTTCTCTACTTTACAATGGATTAAAGCTTCAATTTTTTAGTGTTTTTAACTCTACTATATACAATTTGATTCCTATTATTGTTTGACATTAAAACAGTAGGTGTAATAGCTTCACTAACATATCTACCCTAATCAATACATAGTTCTCATTTTATTAATTTATGCAATGCAAGCTTTCACAGAAAATGTTTTCATTACATTCCAATAGGCATATTACATAAAATCACAATTTCATAAGTCAATTTGATTTGGGCAAAGTTTGTTGCAACATTCTCCACTCTACAAAATGTTAATTTCATTTTTGTTGTTGCCACTCCCCTATAATTGGTATCCCCTTGCTATTGCACATTAATATATTTGTTCAACATATATTTAATTATTACAATTTTATAGTTATTTAAGTTATTATTAGAGTTGTAACCTCATATTACAATATTACACTGCTTTAATTACTATAATAGATGGTTAAAGATAAAATTTAGTTAGGTTATTTTTATATCATGCAATCAAATTATAATATATAAATCTTTTTAGTGAACATGACTATAGTGCACCAAAAACACACTCAGGTTGTTCTGAACAAGACAAAACACTTATATGCTCAGTTAAAGATTAATTCTCATCAACTCCGTTGTGAAACAGGACACTGGAAAATGCCAAAAGAAGTGTGGGAGGAAAGAGTATGCATTTTTTATTCTTCCAAAAAAGTGGAAACAGAAAAGCTGGTAGCTAGCTCTTGGGATAATTTATTTAGCTAGCTCTTGAGATAATTTATTTAGCGAGGAGGGGTTTTTCGAGAAGCTGAGAGAATTTGTTTTGAAGCTTCACATTAAAAGGGTTGAATACATCAAGTAGATGAAGAAGCAATCTGTCCCATAAGTTATCTTTAGCCTCATGGACTTTAAAATAAATTATTTCTTTCTTCTTCTTCTCATTGCCCCTCATGAGAAATTGCTAATTATATCCATACATATATAATAGTCAGAGTTGAAATGTGTTTATGTCTTTTGTGCTTTTCAATTTAATTAAAAATATCATGTCCACAAGTATTATATATATATCATATGTTTTTTTAAGTATATATTTTTAACTCATATATTAATTCTTTGATGATGATGATGATGATGATGATGATGATGATGATGATGATGATGATGATGATGATGATGATGATGTGCAATTTATTTTTTGCTTAACCTTTAATTGACAAGTGTCCCTTTTAAAAGAAGAATAAAATATTCTCTAAATAAAAAAATCAATGTGGGCTATAAAAAATAAAAAAAATGAATATACATATTTCGTGAAAAAGAAATGAGGGAAAAATATTTCACTTTCACTCTCACCTATGGATAAAATATTTAAATATTTATGTAAAGTAACATAATTTTATACCAGCCTAGATCCCTATAACTATGAATTTATAATATATTGCAAGCTATCAAATTAATATTTTCAAATATTACAACTTTGACATGGAAATATTTATGTCTTTAAAAATTTTAATATATTCATAGGATATGTTTTTTCCTTTTAAAGATTCATTTTACAAATATTTAATTAAAAGAAATATTAAAATATTTGTGTTAAAGTATTAGCCAAAATTATTTTTATTTATTAGACACATGACATACTTACACATCATCATCATACTAGGTTGTAGAATGTGCCTCTAGGCGCAATTAAATTTAGAAATAAATAAACTAATTAAATGCAAAAAAAATCTTATATTTTCACTTTTGACCGTGAGCCAAATGTACAATGTTGATCATAATAAAATATTTCAATGCTAAAAAAGATATGTATAATTCATTTATTTTTAAATATAAAATTAATATGTGGTATATACTAAGTTGTAAAATGCATTTCTTTGCTCAATTAATTTTAGAAAGAGATAAACTAATTAAATGCAAAAAAAATCTTGTATTTTCACTTTTAACGTTGAGCAAGATGTAATTTTCTTATATTTTCTTAAAATATTTCAATACAACACTTAAATAAACTATTTGAATTTCAAGATGAATTATATATATATATATATATATATATATATATATATAATTTTGATCATAATAAGATATTTCAATGCTAAAATTATGTATAATTCATTTATTTTGTAATACAAAATTAACATATGATGTTCAAAAAATATTATTAATGATAAAAACAATTAAATGTGGATCACATATGAAATATTTTAATTGGATATATATATATAGAGAGAGAAATAAAAATATTCAACTAAAATCTCACTATGGAAAGAAATAAAAAAGAAATAAAATCTTATAATTGAAACATTTAACCAATCTTACTAATATATAGTTTGGTCCCTTTTCAAATATATTTTCTATTCATTTTGTATGAAATTTAGCTACGATTGTTGGAATCGAGGTTTAATTTGTGTAGTCTACACCATCCAAGTGGCCAAAGGGATTTTCAATACCTTGAATCCATTTATGTATTAAAAATGCAATAAAATGATAGATCCAATTTAACTACAACTTTTACATTTACACCTCAAAAGATTTGATCCCTCTCAATGATTTCTAAATCCCCTTAAAATGGATCTATACTAGTTTTAATCATTTAACCATCACAACAACATATGTAATAGTTTGTATAATATATATTGGTGAATATTAAATAGATGTCTACTCAAGTAACTCATAAGTAAAAATTTCAAATTTGAAACACCCATCAAATTCCATGGTTTCTAAAATTCCAAACCAATTTTGTTCATTTTAATAAAAAATTGTTGACAAACATAATTAGTTCTTACTATATTTAACGGAGTTGTCTTTAGTGGGACTTTTTGGACTTTTCCATGCCAACGGAAAAATTTGAGGTGAAATCTTGATTTGCATTATTAAACTAATTATGGATCAACACCCTGAAAAACCCTAGGACACTTCGATTATGCAGGGATTACCCATCAAACTTGTGATTTCAATAAATTATTACCAAATTTAGAGGAATTATATCCAAAAAAACCACCACAAACACTTCCAAAAAATTTCACTAAAAACAATTCAAGATTTAACCAACAAACACCCTAACAAACCATTTACCCTAACCATTAACTTTGTAAGATTCCTGACCCTTCTTTCAATGGGCAGGATTCACGATGACCACGGACGTAGTCCAACATTAATTATAAATCCCCAAGTTATAGATAGAGTGGGTGGAACACAATTATTATAAATCCCAAGATGTTGACAGGGCGGCTGTGGAACACAATTAAATCAAATGTCCATTACCGATCCCAAAAAAGTAGCGCAACGTGTTTTTCGTGAATCGTGCTTGAACAATAATGTACGGAAAACGAGCAGGCCGATGTAATGGGAATGAATGAAATTTAACTGTACATTTCCATGTTTAATGATTATTTTATATTTTTGGAATAAGATTTTTAGAATATTAATTTATTTACTTAATTATTAAATAAATAAATCTGATTTAAATTTTATAGAATATTGTAAAATATTATTAATAGTAATAATATTTTGAAATTTATTCAAAAGTAATTATAATTTATATATTTTTTAATAAATCGATAATTTAAAAAATATTATAGGAACTAGTGTTATATGGATATGATTTATGGTTTTTAGGGATATGGAATTAGTATTATGATATTGGAATAGAGGCGAATTTTTTTAATTGCGAATATAGGCGTAGTCTAACTTATAATTGAAGTCTTTTTTACGAGAATTCGGTGATATACTTTCAAGTTTTTAAACAAGAATGTGATTACTTGTGATATAAAATATATTTTTGAATGCATAAATGGATTCAGCACCATGAAAACCTTGCGACGCACTCAAATTCTACAAATTAAACCACTGAAATTCAAATTTTTAGAAATCATTCTCTGATTTTGGTTAAAACTAATAAAAATGAATAAAATTGTAATTTAGTTAACTTTTATGATATTTGTATCTTGATAATTCGAAATGTATCATAAAGTAAGTAGTTTGATGTCCAAAAACATATCTCAACCATTTCATTTATAAGATTTTACTAAAGAGTTATTTTAAAAGATAAATAAAAGACTAATATTTTGAGTTTCTAAGTTGAATTTTGTGATAAGGTTATTTATATTAAAAGGGTTATATATATATATATATATATATATATATATATATATATATATATATATATATATAACCCTTTTAATATAAATAATGTTATTACAAAATTCAACTTACAAACTCAAAATTTAAAATTTAAAATATCATTTTTATGAAATTATAACATATATTTGTTTAACTTTTATTTTTGATGGTATGTTCTACGAAGATCATAAATTTACTTGGACAATTTCTTGCCGGAATCTGGTAAACAATATTTTAAAAATTCAAAGTGCTTGATTGTTTGAATTTTTTTGGATGGTGGAAATGGAAACTTAAAGGGAAAATTTTAAGGATGGAAAGTTATCTTAAATTTTAGAAATCTTGGCGAATCCCACTAGTACATAATATGAAATCTATAAAATGTTTGGAGATATTTTTGTAAAAATATTCAAATTTATACTATTTTTAAATAGTCTATATATAATTTTTTGGTGATTTTTAGGGTAAAATAATTTCATTCGAATCATTTTTACAAAAAAATGGAAATTAGCTAATCTAGCCCCTAAAATTTTCCTTTAATGGATTCAGCACCATCAAAAACCTTTTAGGTACGGAAAGTAATGAAGTTTGATACTTGTAACCCATATTTTCAAAAATTTATGCCGATTTTGTCATAATCTTGCCGAAATTTCCATTATTTTCGGGACTAATTTGTGGGTTCTTTAGACTAAGCCATTTTTTAATATAGAAATGTATACTGGGTAGGATTATCAATAAGAATATGATCATGAACACACAATCTTGCAATAATAAAATTATATTTATAATTGAGATAAAAGCAATTATTATAAAACATGACTTGGTCAAGTTACCAATGGTTGTTGAGCTCCATGTTTATAAAAACCCATGATACTGAAAGAGGGAAATTAAACCATCCTATATCCGTCTTAACTCCAAAACTACTAAAAGCCAAAAAAAATTCAATCTAAAAGAAATTTACATTAAACAAAGCTTTTCGGTAGAAATCACATGAGAGAATTTTTTGACCTACGGCATTTCGAACCAACAAGTATGATTCATCTCAAAAAATATAATCCTCTTAACACTTATTAAATCCAAAATTAAAATAAATCTAAGCTAACTAGTAAAAAACAATTTCTAACACCAAAATAATTAAATATTTAACCCTATTAAATTTAAATACATACTTTAAAAAAAACTTGACAATCTCATTTTTATTTTTCTCAAATTTGTTTATTCATTTAATGTAATGATCGATGTCAATAATATATCAGTGATATTCATCTGACATACTACCAATTATGTTAATGTACCTCTTCACCATGTTAGTATGGTATCCAATGCAGAGAGCAAAAATGGACGCTACCTACCAATTGTTTAGTGAATAATTTTGGAAGAAGATAGAAAGTATAATGACATTTGATTTACATTCATAATGGCTGGCTTCGTACCAAAGTGACTTCCAAGCAGAACGCAAAAGCAAATTGTGTCAGTGTGCAGCTGGTCAAGAAAAACAGCTTTTTATCGTAGATTTGAAAAGGCACGAGGGTTTCATTTTAATTTTATTCGTTAACAGTGCTACACTGCCTACGACATGGTAATGGGAGACTGCAGTGAGCTGCAGTGTATTAATGAGATTGTGTGTCCGGATACATTTGAATTTACAGTATATATTATGGTAAAATAGGAGATGTTTTTAGTGTGATTTTTTGGGTTTTCCGGTGTCGGAATTTGGTAGGAAAATTTGAGATGAAATCTTGATTTGTGTTATTTAACTGGTTTTTTGATTGTGTATACGGATTCAGCGCCCTTAAAAAGCTCTAGGGCACTTCGATTGTGTAGGGGTTACCAATCAAACTTGTGATTTCAATAAATTCATGGGGGATTTTAGAAAAATTAGACCAGAAAAACCCAAAGGAAAGACTTCCAAAAAGTACAACTCTATAAAAATATGGTTGGAAATTATGCAAGAGTTAAAGTTGTTAAGTTAATAATGATTGTTGTTGTTTAAAAATTTTGTATTAACATCAAAACGTTGGTATTACATAGTTGGAATTGTTAAGATAAAAGTACACTCTGTAAAAATATGGTTGGAAATTATGCAACATTTAAAGTTGTTAAGTTAATAATGATTGTTGTTATTTAGAAATTTTGTATTAACATCAAAACATTGGTATTACATAGTTGGAATTGTTCAGGTAACTCTTAATAGCCATATTGTTGATACAATATTATAAAATATATCAAAATATCTTTCATAGTTAATAGAGATAATCGTGATTAATTATAGGAAGAGATAGGTGCAGGTGGCATTTAAAGTGTCCTTCCACGTGAGTCAATCTTGAATCAAGCCTGCCCATAATGAAGCGTTGGTTCTATAACATATTGTTGATGTCCTCTAGTGATGCAAATACATTGTGGCGTTCTGCCTGTTTATCCTTCAAAACTAGGCTAAACAAAGTCTTCATCTGCTAGTGAAGGGCCACAAAATTCAGATATTGTTCTTCCATCCCGTGAGATTTCCATGGTCTGACACCAAGTAACAAACCTCGTCCATGATCTCGGAATCAAAGAAAGACTATCTTTATTTTCCCACTTGAGTTTCCAACTTCCTAATTTCTCTCCTTGTCTCTAAAGGAATTGCATTGAAATATATGGTGGTACAGTCCTAGGCAAAGAGTCGAGTCCCTCGTTGACATGGCGGATTGGTGTCGCCACGCACCCTTTTGCACCGCATATGTTGTCTTGGTGGCATGGCAAGCAGGAGTGGATAGCACTTAAAACAAATACTAAAACGACCAGACCAAGGAAGTGACAAGAGAAGTGTCAAGATTGAACTCAACTAGGAACCAGGACCAGCCAAACACCACACCGTCACAAGACATAGACTGCAAAGTACAGACCCAGAAGCCCCTTCAGTGTGCACTCCAGTGCTAGAACAACTCCATGAGAGATCAACAATTTCCAAGGCTAAAAGACATATAGTAAAACTCAAACCCCACAACATACCTAATAGACAATAATTGCACCAACTTGCATGAGTTCTAAAGTGTGAAAGAAGGTTAACCTTCCACAAACTCAACATTTGATTTGCTTTACCCAAAATGAATACAAATTCAAGGTTCCCTCCCGAGATCAAACCAAAACCTAGACTCAACAAGGGCATGTAGACCACAATAGAATTGTAATTGACACAACCTAAACCCACATTATTACAAAAAATGCAAAGAATAATAGTATGAAGACAGAGGGACAACTATTGAAAATCTTCTAGATTCACCCACTCATGCAATGAACTAAAGCAAGAGACAAGAATCTACTTCTACTCTTTACAACGGAAGCACATAAAGATCAAGCAAAACAATAATCGATAGAGTAAGAGAATCAAATACACATAACATGATAAATATCTGGGGAAAGCCACAACTCAAAACCCCACTATATGTATTGTATATATTAGAAAATCAAGATGACTTACAATGCTTGTTCTCTCAAGAACAATCCCAACACTCAGTAAAATCAATCTCCAACTCACAAGCAAGCACTAGGCCAATACTTAGCCAATTCACCAGCTCTCCAAGTCCCTATTTCCTTGCGCAATTCCTATGGTTGATTACCCATCTTAAAGGGAAATCAGTGCACTCAAAATTGTGCAATCCCTTCAAGGATCAGTTCCTGATTGCATGCACTATCAGTGAACTTGGAAAAATCTAAAACAAATAGTACACTATCCCTGTACTCTAGTCTTAACTGGGTCTTTGTCAGAATCAACATGCATGAGTTTCTAATGAGGGAATATTCAGTTAACTGGAGTAGCACTAGTTGAGTGCACTAATGCATCAACTGACTGTTAACTCACTATTATTTCCTCAAAGAGTTTGGAATTAACTGGACTTAACTCAATAAACTGAGTTAACTAATTACCACTCATACTTAACTTATCATGGACCCCTACAATATAGGGAGAACATATACATGACTTCAGAAAGACTTCCAACTCGAAATTTCTAAGCTAATTAAGTTTAATAAACTTAATTAACTATTTACAATTTGCTATGAGAATAGAAGTCGATTTTAATTCACAATTTAATTCAAGGACAAATTAAACTCAATTATTCTATTTTTATCCTTTCTTGTTGTTATTTTCAACAACAACACCAACTTGCAAGTGGTCGAGAGCTCAATATGAGGCCAATGTCGAGCTCCACACCCTAACTCAAGGGCCACCAACTAGTTTTTTTCACTGCAGTTGAAATGCTTCCCTCTTCTTGATGCATGAGCATTACAGGTTCCAACCCATCAAGCTTTTTGGAGACAAAGCTCCAAAACAAATTTCAACATGAAAAAGGAATTATAATACCTTATTGTAAATACTTTTAGTTTCTTTATTTCTAAAAAAAATTATGGATAAATATAAGATACAATATATAATATATTAGCATGACATGAGAGAATTAGGGGATAAATTAAGGAGATTTCGGGAAAATTTGTGGAGTGATTTTAAACTTTCATAAAAAATTGTTTTGTTCCAAAACAAATATTATTTATCATTGTAAGCCTACTAGTATGAAAAAAATGGCCAAATGAATGTAAATCAAGCCTTAGAGAGGAATGAGATTTCCGAGTATATATGCATAATTATTGAATGAATATAATTTCAAGTTATTTGATATTGTCTCTAAGTATATCTAATTTATAAGTTCTAGTTTGTGTATGTGTATCGGCATTGATGGTAGTTTAGAATGAATCTTTCCTATCAAGAAGGTGAATCATGTAGAGGATTTAAGACAATTAAGTGAAGGAGAATGAGTCATGTACCTTAATAATTTCCACAAAGGTTTGTGCAAAATCAGTGTAAGGCCATTGAGTATGGGTTTTTCCGTCATATGAGTTGTCAAATGAAGAAATGCTATTAGAGATTTGAATTCGACTCACTTAGTCATTTTTGGGACTAAGTTGTCAAATAAGGAGGAGATTGGAGCTTGTCATCCACTTTGTACGAATTTTAAAGAGCCATTAAAAGGTATGGTCGCAATTCATGGCAGAGTCATTGATTCAAGTGATTAAAAAATATGAGAGAGTTATGCGACCTTTCATGGTAGAGTTAGCGATTGGAAATAAATCTTCGCTAAACATAGGAGAAGCTACCATAAACAACATGGAATCCTTGGAGAGATAATCCTCAATGGGATTGACAATGGGTTTAGTCTGAGAAGCCACTCTTGAAGGTTGAGAGAAGAAAAGAAAGCAGATGAAGTTCCTAACAACTTCGTGGTTGAATTGCTGAATTGAATACTTACAAGGTGGATGAACAATGGTTTGAGTATGTAGCAACGACAAGGGTTTTATTTTACCAAGCAAGAAAAATTCAATCGATTTCTAAACTGAAGCCAAGTTGTTGAGCCAACTAAACAAGTAGTGGAAATCCATGAAGGCAATGGAGTAGAGAATAGTGCTAGAAAGGCAAAAAATGTTTTTAACGTCTCAAACATTGGGTAACTCATGGAATGGGAGCATGAGAGTAAGTGATGTGGATCATCAAAGTCAAAATGGTCCAAATATTATACGGAGTGTGGTGAAAGTATTGGAATTGGAATGTGCTAGAATATGAGGTCCAGCTTGCTAATGTGAGCATTGTAAGTGCCAAGCTAGATGCATGTGTGACTATGTGGCATAGTAGATTTTTATGAGATGGGAAAACGTGCACTTGGGTATGCATTGGAGTATAACAGATCCATTAAAGGTGTTATAGATTGAGTAATGGTTGTTGGTGATGGAAGGAAACCAGGGAATACTTGCGATAAACCCGGGAAACAATCGTGTGATCCAGAGAAGGTGGTTTTGCAAGAAATTTGAATTTTCGCGCATCAAGTGGTATTGGAGCAAAGGTTTTCTCTTTGGAATTAAGGATAAATCAAACCAGGTTAATCTGCTTAATTGTGTTTTGCAAGGACTAAAGAAACAATTGGTTTTCTTAATTTGAAGTGAAATTCAAAAAAATGATTACTCTTTGAAAGAGTTCAAACATACAATGATGATTTGGAGGACCAAACAGAGCTTGCAGCAGAATCAGATTGATTGAGTTTGCCTTGAAGAAAAATCAGGAGGAAGAATGGTCTGAGTTGAAGGAACATTGAAAGACTACAATATAAGGTGGAACCGGAAGAGAATTGCACTAACATCAATATGCATATTCACATGAGGTTGAATACGAAGGTAAGTTGGAATTATGTTTTCAATTAATTTGTGAAACAAGTTATTAATTATAAGTAGCAGAGATGAGGATGTGTACAGTTGATTATTGTAGCTAAGAACAAAGATAGTTCTTGAAGATGATGGAAAAGAGCCTTGTAGCAGAGAAGGACGACAAGCAAAGTTCTCAAAGGGAAATCGTGAGCCAGTTGAATGTAGAAGCTAGAGGAGCAGAGAGTGCTCAAGTGAATATTCCAAAGGAAAGAATTAATAGAAATACCAAAGGAAGGCTAGGCATGGAATAACTTAGTGTGGTATTTAGAGACAGGTTAATGGAGTTAACTTGTTGTCATGTGATCCAAGGGATCCAGAAAATGCTCAAAAATCAAAGTGCTCAAAATTTCCCAAAATTAGCTTTAAATCGTAGAGCTCGCCATGCTAATTCTACCGATGCTTGAATAGCATCAAACTGACAACATATGAAAAAGTTATGATGTTATGAAGTTTTAGCCAAATAACAAAAAAGTCAGCAGGTAGGTTTGACTATGCAAGGTATGGATGATGACATGGAAGTCCATATGGTGATGCGACAGTCAGTGGTTGGTTGTGTGGATAGGCAGGTGGACCAATCGCATGAAGGCAAGAAGTCATTGAGTTAGTAGTACAATTGGTGACGTGGTCCAATCATAGATCACCACATGGTCCAATCAGAGCATACCACTTGGCCTTATGAAAGGCTTCCATGTGGCCTTGGAGTTCGAATTAAACATTTTTTTGGAGGTCCTGTCAGAATCGAACCCCAGACCTATTGGAAAACAATTTGTCGCATTATCATTAGACCAATCGTGTCACTTGTTAAATGTTGGTTGAGTGATTATATGTAAATATGAGTGATTCAACTGTTGGGGATAATGGGCAAGCTTGTCCGACCAACCTGGCCCATAGTTATATGGTTCGCATGTTATCAATGACTATGATGTAATGGGTGGGTCCATGCAACAAAACCCTCCATATTATATGGCTCATTAAAATAATGTGGTCATAGGGAGTAGAGCCCAACCCTAGGTCATATGGAGTAACGCGACCATGATGTAGGAGACGGGCGGAGCTACAAACCAATTAAAAATTATATTTAATATTAATCAAAACCAATGAAATATCCATTGACCCACCTATTCGAACCCTTGACCTACAGGGAAATAACCAAATGCGCCACCATTGGGTCATGGGCCCATTTTTGTTGGAAATGTTTGCAAAGGCAGAGGGGTTTCTAGACTAATTTTGCAGACCTATTGGAAGTGAGGGGATATTTTGCTCGTTTTTAAGCCTTTTTTAGCACCACAAGAACCTAGATTGGGGTTCTTGAGCATTCTAGACAGCATGGGAGCATTATTTTTGCAATTTGATGCTCGTATTTTGATGTAATGAGCACTTGAGCGTCTTAATAAAGTGGTCACCATTGGAAGTTTCCCTTAGAGATGTAGCCCAAGAGGGATGAACTCTGTTATGAACTTGTGTTTTTCTTATGTTGCATTTTTGTCCTCTTAACACTTTAAAAAATTCTGCAAATTAATTTAAGTTTTTTTCATTCACAATATCGATCTGTTGCACAAAGATACATGAATTAACCTACAAAGTGATCAATAAAATATTCACTTTTATTTTTGAATCAAATTGGCATCAAAGCATGCTTTTGAGGAGATAGGATAAGAATTTTAAGGTTTTTTGAATACTTACAAGGTCTAGAATTAAGAAAGGAGGAGTACTTGAAGAACCTAATCGTCAAATTGGCACAAGAAGACCACCTACTCGACAAACAATGTTGTGTGAAGAAGGACTAGAGTTGTTTTCTAAAGATGAAAGAGCTTTGATAAAATCTTTCTATGATATGTGTGAAATGGTGAAAACTTTATATAATGAACAAATAGGACGATTATAAGGAGAAGGGTCTTAACAATCAATAAATGAGGGTGTTGAAGGAAGCATGCCTCCACCACCTCCTCCTCCTTCTTCACCCCCTTCCTCACCTCATTCTTCACATAAACTAACTCCTCCAACATCTCCAAAAGGGCATGCTAAGTCTCCTTTAGTTAAGCTTGATTTAAAGTTTGATTTTCCAATGTATGATGGAGAATTGAATGTTGAAAATTTAGATTATTGGGTTTGAAAAATTGAAGTTTATTGCGGGATCCAAATGATTGATGACAATGTCACAAAAATCCAACTTACTTCTCTTCGATTGGGAGGTGTAGCCCTTATTTGGTGTGAGGCCATAACTTAAGAAGATTTGAAGAAAAGTGGTAAAATTATCTCTTCTTGGAATGATTTTATCGCTGAATTAAGGAAGCAATTTTGTCCATTAGCTTACATGCAAAAAACAATAATGGATTGGAAAAACTTTAGACAAGCTAAAGATCAAAGTGTACAAAGTTATACTCAAGAATTTAGAAAAATAGATTTGACTTCACAAGAAACTCTTCTCAAATATATAGGTGGATTACATGGTTATTTAAGGCATACAATTCTTATGTTTAATCCAACCAATCTAGATGAAGTATGTGTTCAGGCTACTCTTTTAGAATCAAGAGGCAATAGTGTTCCTCGAGAGTCAAGCACAAAACCTTTTAAATATGGAGATAAGGGAAAGGAAAAGCTAAAGGCAAAGGCAAGAAGAATGTTATGGTCAGGAAAGAGGGAGAGAAGCTTACTTGCAAGCATTTCTCGAAGGATTGCCATGATGAATACCATTGTTGGAAATTACATCTAGAATTGAGACCAAAAAAGTTAAATAACAAGGGGAAAGAAAAGATTTCTACTACAACTCAACAAGTTTAGGATCTAATTCAGTTGAAACTAAGATCACAACCATGGGAATGAAAGGTATATCTTCTATTGCAAGTACTAGTTCTTTTAGCAAGTCTGTTGAATCTCAAAATGATAAAGAAAGAAGTGATCTTTTTTGTATTAGGGTCATAACAAAGCATACAAAGGTTGATAAACCTTTTTATAATATATCCCAAGTCAATCTTATTTTTGAAGCAATTTTCAAGAAACTTAATTTAGAGACAACACCTCATGCAAAACCTCACCCTTTGGGTTAGGTATGTGATGATGCTAAACTGCAAGTGACAAGAATATGTAAATTCAAATTTTCCATCACTACTAATTTCATAGATGAGGTTGTCTTTGATGTTGTAGCACTTGACATTTGTGGGATTGTCTTAGGGATTCCATATTTTTATGACCGAAAAGCCATATTCTATTGTCATGATAACAAGTATCATCTTTTAAAAGATGGAATTGAATATATTGTTAGAGTACATCGCAAGAAGATGAACTTATCTCTTATTAGTGCAGGAAAAATGAAGAGGCTTGTGAATTCTAAACATATTAGTAAGAATTTTGTTTTGTTGATGATAAAATCTAAACATACTATTGAATATGAAGCTTTCTCAGGATGTGTTTCTAAACTCAATCATGAATTGGTTGAAGTTTTTAATACTTATGACAATATGTTTCAGGAACTTGAAGGGTTACCTCCAAAAAGAGGAATCCAACATGAGATACAATTGCAGTGGGATGCACCACTTCCAAATATTGGCATGTACAAAATGTCAGTCTTGGAGAATGCAGAGATCAAGAAACAAGTACAAGGGTTTCTTGACAAAGGGGTCATCAAACCTAGTAAATATTCTTGTGGGTCTCCTATTATTTTGGTTCCAAAGAAACATGGAACATGAGGCATGTGTGTGGATTTCTGAGCTTTGAACAAGATCACGGTAAAGAATTTTTATCATCTTCCTCACATTGATGATTTGCTACATCAATTGAAGAATGATGTTTATTTCACCAAGTTAGACTTAAGAAGTAGTTATCATCAGATAAGGATTACGGAAGATGATATTTAGAAAATTGCTTTTAAGACAAAACAAGGGTTGTTTGAATGGTTAGTAATTCCCTTTGGGATTTGCAATGCACCTGCTACATTCATGAGAGTTATGAATGATGTGTTGCGACCATTCCTTAATGAGTTTGTCATAGTTTAATTAGATGATATTCTGATTTTTAGTAAGACTCGTGAAGAGCATGTCAAGCATGTAAATCAAGTTCTAGATGTCTTGAGAAAAGGAAAAATTGTATTTGAAGATGTTAAAATGTGAATTTAGAAAATAATATTTTGTGTAATTAGGTCATATTCCAAGGGGTGGTGAATTGAAGATAGGTCCCTCCAAAGTTGATATTATTGTGAATTGGCCTCAACCCAATAATGTAATAGAAGTTAGGAGCTTTTTCTGAGCAGCCCAATATTGCATCTTTTGAAGCACCATTACATGCATTGACAAGTGTGAAACAAGTTTTTTAGTGGGGAGGAAAATGACATAGATCCTTTGACACTTTGAAAGAGAAAATTTGTACAACACTAGTTCTAGCACTTCCAGAACTCAAGCATTCATTTGAAATTCAAACCAATGCAATTGAATATGCTATGGGAGTAGTGTCGATGCAACATGGTAACCCAATATGCTATCATTTTGAGACATTTTCCAATGTGGTAATTAACTATCCAACTTATGATAAAGAGTTTTATGCTTTATTTCAAAGTGTGAAGAAATGGGAGAATTATTTGATGGGTAAAGAAATGATTATACATACTCACCATCAACATTTGTAATATCTTAGATCGCAAACTAAGCTACAACAATTTAGGCATTTTAGATGCATGGGATTTTTGCAGCGATTTCATTTGGTCATCAAATATAAGAAAGATATTTACAAATGTTGTAGATATGTTGTCAAGGCCTATATTCAATGCATCTATCATTCTTAAACATAAATAAATCATGCATGAAATTTATATTGAACAATATGCTCAAGATGAAGATTTTAAAGATGTATATGCAACTTTGAGTCAAGGAAATCAAGTTCAAGAATCGGGTTATCATGTTCATAGCAAGTTGTTGTATCATCTTTAAAAGTTGTGTATTCCACAAGGTGAAATCTGAGCTAATGTAATAAGAGAAGCCCACACTTCTCTTATTGTTTTTCCCTTTGGTTTAGGAAAAACAATTTCTCAATTACAGAGGTATTTGTATCGGCCTCGTATGAATGAAAATGTGTCAAGATATGTTAGAGGATGTTATATGTGCACTACTGGTAAACCAAGTAATAGGAAATTGGGTTTGTACACTCCACTTCCTATCCATTCTCATCCTTGGGAAAGTGTTTCTATGGATTTTGTGGGGGGGTTACCTATGTCTAGAAAAGTTCATGATTATCTATATGTTGTAGTGGATAGATTCAGAAAAATGTGTGTGTTGATGCCTTGTCAGAAACATATTACAACTGAAAAAAATGCACAGTTGTTCTTTCAAAATGTATGGGTTCACTTTGGGTTACCTACTTCTATTATTTCTAATCGAGATTCTCGATTTATCGAGAAGTTTTGGTCAAGTTTATGGGAACTCATGGATACCAAGTTAAAGAAGAGCACAACATTTCATCCACAAGATGATGGTCACACTGAGGTAGTAAACATAATAGTAGTGCATCTCCTTCATGGATATTGTGGTAAGCATCCTAAGATTTTGGATGAACATTTACATTGCATCCAACATGCCTACAATCGTATCAAGAATTCATCTACACAAACATTTCTTTTTGAAGCTTGTTTGGGCTATTTTTCAAAGTCTCCTTTGGATTTTATCTTTGGTAAAGACATTTCAATGGATGGACATAGCGATGTGGACAAAGTCAAGCATTTCATTGAAAAAATATAGTTAGTGCATCAAAGGGCACAAGAATGGCTGGAGAAAATCCAAACCAAGTACAAATCAAGGCATGATAAGCATCAAGTTGATCATGATTTCCAAGTGGGAGATAAAGTTTTGTTATACAACAACAAGGAAATATTGCAAGGTGAAGGTAAAAAGCTCAAACCAATCAGATATGGTCCTTTCAATATTTTGGAGAAGATTGGAAACAATGATTTCCGATTATATTTTCCACCTTATATGAAAATTTACTTTGTTTTTAATGTGGAAAACTTGAGATTGTATGAACCTCCTATGATCATTAATTAAGAGGAGAATGTTCAGATTCCATATATAGAAGATTTTGCCCCTAAATACTTGAATGAGTTGTAGGAAGACACTATTCTTGACAGGAGAATAAGGATTTCACACAGAGGCAATGTGGAGTATCTTCATGTGGGGCTCAAAGGTACCAATCCAAGTAAAGCACAATGGATAGAGATTGAGAAAGTGAGGGAGTTGTACCCTAACTTACTGAGTAAAAACATACTTTTGGTGGTGCAAAAGCTTCTAGTGGGGAGGAGACGATATCAGAGCACAAAAATCAAGGATGGAATTAAATTTATTGTTAGAGCACATCACAAGAACATGACTTTATATCTTGTTAGTGCAGGACAAATGAAGAGGAATGTGAATTCTAGTAAGATTATTTTTTTGTTGATGATAAAAGCTAAAGATATTATTGAATCTAAAGCTTTCTCGGGATGTGATTCTAAACTCAAGCATGAACTAGTTGAAGTTGTTAATACTTATGACAAGATGTTTCAAGAACCTAAAGGGATACCTCCAAAAAAAAGAATCCAACATGAGATACAATTGCAATAGGATGCACCACTTCTAAATATTGGCATGTACAAAATGTCATTCTTGAAGAATGAAAAGATCATGAAATATTTACAAGAGTTTCTTCATAAATAGATCATCAAACCTATTACATCTCATTGTGGGTATCCTATTGTTTTGGTTCTAAAGAAAGATGGAACATGGAGCATATGTGTGGATTTCTGAGCTTTGAACAAGATCAGAGTAATCACTATCATATTCCTTACATTGATTATTTTCTAGATCAGTTGAAGGATGTTGTTTATTTCACTAAGTTAGACTTAAGAAGTGGTTATCATTAGATAAGGATTGTTGAAGGTGATATTTGGAAAACTAATTTTAATACAAAACAAGGGTTGATTGAATGGTTAGTGTTATGTGTAAAATTCACTTCTTTCAACAAAAATGGCCTCCCTAGATCTAGTGGCGTGATTTGGAAACAACAAGGGAAAAAATATCTATGTTTTCCTTAGAGAGATTAGAATATGGAAAAGAGACCTACCTGGAATATGTAGTAAGCCCTCCTCTTCTCCTTGCTTGTAAGCTCCAAATCTAGCTCCAAGCGCTATAAATGGAACCTGCAAAATGACTAAAACAAGCAAGATAACTACAATATCCACATAGCATAAACCAATTTATCTAATCAATGATTCAAATGGCATTGAAATACATAAGCATCAATATGACACAAGTATAGGAAAACATAGTGTATTTTTTGTATTAATAAATGATGGAGGGAGTTACAACCATTTATAGATGCTTGACTTTGTAGATGTCTCCCTAATTGACTTGTCCTTGCTTGGCACAAATCAAACCTTAAAAATAAACCCTAATGCATTAGTAGAAGATGATTCCTTAAGCTCAAAGTAGTAGAATGAGGGCATTAATAAACTCCAAAAGCCAACCCAGACTCTATGGGAGGTAGTGAATTTATAGGGTAAAAGTGGTAGTTTAGGATTACCCATCTAGGTTTGAGATCCACATATGAAGGAGGATAAGCTCTAAGGATAGGAGATAAGACCTCTAGAGTAGGAATTAAAGATCTGTATCCATGGTAAATAGTTAAAACCACCTTAGAAGCTTCTAGAAAGAGATGATTCGAAAACATTTTTTATTTTTCTCAAAATTATAGAACCATTAGACCTGCAAAGTAGAGTAACCTACGTTGGTTAGTGCACGTGCACAGTTATGCAACTTGCAACCATTGTAGGTGGAATAAAATGTAGGGTGAAATGGGGCTAAAAACATGGTTTTTTAGTTGATTGACCCAGAAAATCAGACTTTTTGGAGAGGTGATGCTCAGGGCTTTGTAAAGCGATAATGACAAAGTGTTAAAGATATTGATTGATGTGGATTTTTAGGTCATTTGATTTGATGCGACAAAATGACCTTTAATAGATTACCACCTAAAGTACAAATTCAGAAGAAGTGGCCGAGGACTAAGGTGCTTTACCTTGTGACAAGTCTAGATCAAGAACAAATTGGTTGAGATCATCATCTGTTACAATACATATTATCATCATGATATCATTGTTGAGGGAGGCATACCCATACTCAGCCTATAAGCCAATATACATGTACAATGATCAAACAAGTATCATCCACTAATGATAGAATGCAAATCGATGTTTGGATGATTGTCTAAATGATCATAGATATCATACTCTGTGACCTGGTATGATTCTTGAAATCACAACCTAGATGGATGAAACTAGACCCGGGGTCTTCTACCTCGTCACTCGATAATATGAGTCTAGCCATGTGAATAAATGAGTTGGAGTTGAACATAGTAGACACCATCTGATTATTAGCCAATGATGTAAGTTGTTAATATATGGTAGTACAATCTATGTGGTGTGAATGAATGAGTTGAAGTCAAACACCTCACTGAATATCTTGATCGAAGGCCAATGATGAAAACCTGTCGTCGAAAGAAAGGAAACTTTCCATTGAGGTATGAAAGCTCCAAGGTAATGGAAGGCGTTTCTAAGTCAACTTCCTAGATAATAATCCAAAGTTGATATGAAGTGACCCATCGCAGGAGGGCTTTGATGTATCCCCCATCAACGACACGAAATGGGTATCAATATTTGCGACATAATTTTTTTGATATAGAGTTGGTTCAGGAATGAGAGAAATGAAAGAAGGGTTAAGAGTATTGTAACAGATGTCAACTAAAGGAATTCTCTTGAACATATTGACGACACTTTATGGAGTTGGTAGCATTGACTCAAAATCGATTACGAAGGTTTTTAACATAGTGTGACTAACCTAAGAGGCAAAAAAATTTCCTAACCCAACAATCATGGAGATGAAGTGAAAGAGTGTCATCTTCAAGAGTGACTTAATACCATTAATAGGTAAAAATCCCCTATTTTCCCAATTCCCCAACCATTTATGGTCAGTATCTGTTTCTTTATTACAATCTTAAGGAGGATAACATATGCTTGATCTATAAGTTCACTCTTCAAATGAATCCTTTTGAGTATATTTAATGAACCTTAAGAAGGAGTGGTTCATCCTCGTCATGTTTGACACTTCCAACATTGTTTAATATTTTTGTAAGTCCAGTGAAGGTATAAATCAACTTCTTTTTCATGTTTAGAGAGTTTGAAAAAGAGGTGGAAAAAAATCCAAAGGTTCCTTTTCATAAATTTAGTCTCTTGAATCTGAAAAGGAAGAAAATGATAATCGGGGGAACCTTTTACTCATTTTCAACTAAATTATTACTTTTTTGTAAATAGTATATCCCAGTCTGAAAAATGGTTAAACTTATACTAGGTCGACATATTTTCATTTATTTTAATGAGTTTGAAAAAACAAGTGCTCGACAATCTTTTCATGTTTTGGGAGTCTGAAAAGAGTTGAAAGAGGACTCCTCTTAGAGGAAGGAGTGGTATAAATGGTAGCCACTGGTTCCAGTCATGATAGAACTGCTCAAAGCACATAGAGGTCAAGCGACTAGCTAATAAGACCACTCATCGCAACGGTTCCTCGAGAAAGGGTAAAACAACAAGTGAAAGTGAATGATTGACCAAGAATATGGTGACGATGGAATGAAAAAACCAAGGTTCATCTGGAAGAAACAAACTGATAAAAAGCAACAATCATAAGGGATAAAGTGTGAGTAGTTTCATTTTTACACAAGCTTGAAACATGGGAAACAATGATTGAAATTGGTTTCATTTTTACACAAGATTGAAACAAGGAAAAACTATGCTTGAGAGTACTTGAAAGTAATTTCAATTTTACACAAGCTTGAAATGAGGAAAAACTATGCTTGAGAGTAGTTTTCATGCCCCCAACATAATACCGCATTTCTAGGTGCATGCCCCTCAAACTTCATTTCATTCACCTAAGTAGACTACTAGTCACTAATAGGTGGATGGAATGCCGGTTTATTTATGAGATCAACTGAAGGACTCAACTCAACATTTACGAGATCTAGATGAAAACTCGAATTGGAGGGGGATCTGTTTCACTTTTTAACGAGCTTGACACAGTAAAATAACTATGCTCATGACACCTTCATTTTTTAATGAGCTTGACACAACAAAAGGAACTTTTCTCCGGGACCTTGTTTCATTCTTTAACGAGCTTGAAACAAGACAAGGAACTCTACTCTGGGACCTAGGTAGCTCAGTAACCTTGCGGGGGGAGGTTAACTGTTGGTGAGGGATATATAGGATAGTGTGGGATGGTTTGGGCTACTGACATTTGCACCCCACCTTGATACAATATTTTTTATAATTAGGATAACCCATACCAAGTTTTTTAGTCCCAGGAAAACCTAATATTTTTGAAAAGGTGGACCTTGTAAATATTGGCCTGAATAAATTTGTTGCATGGTTGTTGTCTGAACAGCAAGAACTTGGGGTATTCCTTGTAATAGTTTCCCTAACAGAGTTTGCGTCATTCTTGGAATAGGATGACTAATTGGCACCTGTGGCATGCTATAAATGGGTTAACTTACTTTTACCTGTTGAATAACTTGACCAAGATAGTCATTACTTGGAGGGGGTTTTGTGACAACAGGAGAAATGTTCCCTTGTTCAATAGGATTTGAAGAAACAAGAAGAACCTAAGTGGTATGAACTTCACTCTCTATGGGAAAGGTAATATCAATTGAAGGTGGAATTGAGTCAACCATTTTATCAACCAATGGTTGGTTTGGAATAGACTCATGGGATTCACGTTTAGAGAGAGTGGGATGGATTGGATTTAGATCAATCACTTCATCAACTAGTGGAGGATTGGGAGAAAGCTTTCAGTAACTAGACGGAAGTCATGGCTAAGAAGCTGTAAGGTTTTCCAACACTTTTGAGGCTTCATCCATATAAGGACAAAGTTGAATAAGATGATGCCCTTCACATAAACTACAAGGAAACTTAACTTTACCCTTTTTCTTGTGGACCTTACTATCACTGGTTAATGGTTTGTCACCAACATGATCTCTAGAGGCTAATGATAAGGGTTGATGTGAGCTTGTAGACCACACTTCGAATACCTCTGGAATACCAGGACAATCTCTAAGAAGGTGGTAACCCTTACAAAGCATGAAGGGGAATTTAACTTTACTGGGCTTGTTGGAAGTTTTCTCGACATTAGTTTCATTCATAACAATGATTACTTGGTTTCCCCCTTGCTTAGTTTTCTTCTTCTTCTTCATCCTTTTCTTATTCTTCTTAGCTTCTTGGTTACTTGAATTAATACTTTCACCAGGCGAGGAGGAAGAAACAGATGAAGAAATAAAAGGAGAAGAAGGCAAAGGGTCAACTTTAGGATCAACTTGAGGTTGATGTTGTTTAGGTGGAGGACTAATTGGTTGAGGAGCGGTTTTGACATTCAGAACCAAGGAGGTAAAAAATAACTAAACTAGAAAACCAATGGTGAATTTGGGAAGGGACAACATTTCCATAGAAGGAACACAAATATTTTCAAAAGGAGGAAAAGGACCAAGATTCCAGTCAAAGGGTTTCCTTGATTGGTGGACTCAAAAAATGTTTCCATTAGTCTCAAGCTAAGATCTACTAAGGAGTTGTTCCATGGTGAGGATGTTATTCTGCGTCAATTAATTGATTTTAGCAATTAAAGACACAAATAAAACAACATAGGGGTAACTAGGAAAAAGGGTTTACCAGGTCACCGTGAACTATGGAATATTGTTTCTAGTACATGTAGGAAATCTCCCTGAATGTTTTGTTCGGTGTATCACAGATAACGAGGCACTTGACTCGATTACCTAGGGTGGGATTGCATCTTACTGGGGACTTCCAAAATATACTCGGAGACACATGGAAGCACAATCCATAGTAGTGTTATCTAATGCATCATGTATGATAGGAAGTATTTTGATATACTTTTCATACGTGGAGCGCCATCCGATATACCAAGGGTACATGGAGAACGATCTGATATACTTACGTATGTGGAATACTGACTACCCCAAGAATGTAACACATACAAATAACGATATATCCTATGTTTAAATACGTCAGAACGTGCCTCTAGCCTAGACCTTTATGTGCGTCATTAATGTTCCAAATGATCCTTAGGTTAATTGAAACCGATTTTAAAGTTGATCTTCAATTATGTTTCAATTTCAAGGCTCACGGTACGAATTCACCTGAATTCCCTATGATGCAACTAACATGATGAAAATAACTCTTTTCGTTTGAATGAAGATCTATCTATGGGAAGAAAGAAAGAAACATTGATGTAGAAATCATGAACTTCCTAACTAGATCTTTCACTTTCACTATTCCAATTCAATTCAAAGCCCTAAAAGATGTTAAACCGCGCAATATAATCTATGCATAATTCCCCTAGAAATATGCAAATGTAATCTATGCACAATTTCCCTTCCTTTTATGAAAATGAGATTTCTAACTATGAAAATGTAATCTATGCAAGAGAATTCTTCAAAACAAACACAAGATGATTCCAAATCAATGAAAGAGTAGCATAACATGACTACTTATGAACAACAATACTTTTCTTCACTAATGTGATGAAAGAACCAATCAAGTGTAAGTAAAGGAAATTCCTAATGAAATAAAATGTAATATGAGATTTCATTAATAGATGATTCAAAATGAAATTGAGTGAAAATTCAAAATATCAAAAGAGATAACACTCAAAAGGCAATTAATACTCATACATATTTTTTTGCAAAAATGAAAGCAAAAATGCTAAAAAATTGTTAAGAAACTGAAAATTTTCTTTTCTTTTCCTTTTCAATGTTCAAATGTGATGAAAATAAAATGCAGTTAGATCATTGATGAAAGAAATCACGCATAATGGGAATGTAATATAAAAAATTCCTTTAGCCAATCAATAATCAAGTCAAATGTTACAAAAACCTAATTGATAAGAAGAAAGAAAAAAATCAAAGAAGCTCTCATCAAAGGAAAACAAAATCAAATGTAAACATAATGATGGCTTTATAGAGACATAAACAAATTTAGAGACTCAAGAAAACCTTTTGGATCAGAGAAGAACTAAGATCAAGGTAAATAAATGAAATTTTTTTCATCCTACAGGACCTACGCATGTGCAGAATGGGTACCAGTGTGAATCATCGCACTTCCAAAAAGGAGAGATTTCATTTTGTCGATCAGTCTCATAAAAGAGAGTGTGCTAGGGATGATTTTCTCAAAACACGGCATAAAAACTCACACCAAGCTCAGAATTATGTTTTCTTAAGGCTAATTATATTTGGACAAGTCAATTTAGGTTGCTTTGACACGTCAAAAATGACTATGCCAAGGAAGACATTAAGAAAAATATCGATTCCCCAGTAGAGTCGCTAAGTTGTTATGTGGAAAATTCACTTATGTGGACAAAAATGAACTCCCTATATCTAGTGGTATGATCTAGAAACAACATGGGAAAAAAAATCTATATTTTCCTTAGAGAGATTAGAATACAGAAAAGAGACCTACCTCGAATTTGTAGTAAGCACTCCTCTTCTCCTTGCTTGTAACCTCAAACTCTAGCTCCAAGCGCTATAAATGGAACCTACAAAATGACTAAAACAATCAAGACAACTACAATATCCACACAGTATAAACTAATCTCTCTAATCAATGATTCAAATGGCATTGAAATACAAAAGCATCAATATGACACAAGTATTGGAAAACAAAGTTGCTTTTTGTATTAATAAATGAAGGAGAGAGTTACAACCATTTATAGATGCTTCAATTTGTAGATGTCTCCCCAATTGTCTTGTCCTTCCTTGCAACAAAGAAAAAATTCAAACCAAACCCTAATGAAATAATGAAAGATGATTCCTTAAGCTCAAAGTAGCAGCATGAGGGCACTAGTATTCTTAAAAAGCCAACCCAAACTCTATGGGAGGCATTGAATTTATATAGTAAAAAGTGGTAGTTTAGGATTTACCAATCTAGGTTTGAGATCCACATATGAAGGAGGATAAGCTCTAAGGATAATAGATAAGACCTCTAGAGTAGGAATTCGAGATATATATCCATGGTAAATGGTTAAAACCACCTTAGAATCTTCTGGAAAGAGAATATTCGAAATGAAACTTAGAGCAAAGTAGATCAACCTGCACTCGTCAGTGCAGGTGCTCAATTATGCAACTTGCAACCATTGCAGGTGGACTGAAGTGTAGGGTGCATTGGGGCTAAAAAACATGGTTTTTGATCTGATTTACGCTGAAAATCAAACTTTTTGGAGAGGTGATGCTTAGGGATTTACAAAGGGATAATGATAAAGTGCCAAGGATATTGATTGATCTGGGTTTTCAGGCCATTTGATTAGATGCAACAAAATGACTTGTAACAGTTAGTAATGCCCTTTGGGCTTTGTAATGCACCTGCTACATTCATAAAAGTTATGAATTTTGTGTTGCGACCATTCCTTTATGACTTTGCCATAGCCTACTTAGATGATATTCTATCTTTTAGTAAGACTCGTGAAGAGCATGTCAAACATGTAAAGAGAGTTCTAGATGTCTTGAAAAAGGAAAAATTGTATTTTAAGATGTCAAAATGTGAATTTGGAAAAACATATTTGGTGTATTTAGGTTATTTTAGGGGGTGGTGAATTGAAGATAGATTCCTCCAAAGTTGATGTTATTATGAATTGGTCTAAGAAAAATAATGTAACAGAAGTTAGGATCTTTTTGGGAGGAACTCAATATTGGAGAAAGTTCATTGCTAACTTCTCATCTATTGTAACACCATTACATGCTTTAACAAGTGTGAAACAAGATTTTTAGTGTGGCGGAAAACAACAGAAAGCATTCGACACTTTGAAAGAGAAATTTTGTACAACACCAGTTTTGGCACTTCCAGATCTTAAGCAGCCATTTGAAATTCAAACTAATGCAAGTGAATATGTTATGGGAGAAGTGTTGATGCAACATGGTAACCCAATATTCTATCATTCTGAGACCTTTTCTAGTGTGGTAATTAACTATCCAACTTATGATAAATAGTTTTATGCTTTAGTTCAAATTGTGAAGAAATGGAAGCATTATTTGATGGGTAAAGAAAAAATTATACATACTAACCATCGACCTTTGCAATATCTTCAATTGTAAAATAAGCTAAAACAAGATAGAAACTTCAGATGGGTGAGATTTTTGCAGCAATTTCATTTGCTCATTAGGTATAAGAAAAGTATTTACAAAAAAGTTGAAGATATGTTGTCAAGGCATATAGTCAATGCATCTATCATTCTTAAGGATAACTCAATCATGCATGAAACTTATACTGAACAATATGCTCAAGACGAAGATTTTAAAGATGTATATGCAACTTTGATTTAAGGAAATCATGTTGAAGAATTGGATTATCACATTCATAACAAGTTGTTGTAACATCTTGGCAAGTTGTGTATTCCACAAGGTAAAAGAGCTAATGTTATAAGAGAGTCCCACACTTGTCTTATTACTGGTCACTTTGGTGGAGGAAAAACAGTTACTCAACTACAGAGGTATTTTTATTTGCCTCATATGAATGAAACTGTGTCAATATATGTTAGAGGATGTTTTATGTGCGCTACTAATAAACCAAGTAATAGGAAATTATGTTTGTACACTCCACTTCCTATCCTATCTCATCCTTGGGAAAGTGTTTCTATGGATTTTATGGGGGGATTACCTATGTCTAGAAATGGTCATGATTATTTGTATGTTGTAATGGATAGATTCAACAAAATGTATGTGGTGATGCCTTGTAAGAAACAAGTTACAACTGAACAAACTACATAGATGTTATTTTAAAATGTATAGGTTCACTTTGGGTTACCGATTTATTGGGAAGTTTTCGTCAAGTTTATGGGAACCCATGGATACCAAGTTAAAGAATAGCACAACACTTCATCCACAGACCGATGGTTAGACAAAGGTAGTAAACAAAACAATAGTGCATCTCCTTCATGGATATTGTGGTAATAATCCTAATATTTGGGATGAACATTTTCATTACATCCAACATGCCCAAACATTCACCTACACAAACATCTCCATTTGAAGCTTGTTTGGGTTATTTTCCAAAGTCTCCTTTGGATTTTATATTTGATAAAGACATTGCAGTGGATGAAAATAGTGATGTGGACAAAGCCAAGAATTTCACTGAACAAATCAATTTAGTGCATCAAAGGGTACAAGAACAACAAGAGAAAAGCCAAGCCAAGTACAAAGCAAGGCATGATAAGCATTGGGTTGATCATGATTTATAGGTGGGAGATCAAGTTTGGTTATACATCAGCAAGTAAATATTGCAAGGTGAAAGTAAAAGTCTCAAACCAATTAGAGACGGTCCTTTCAAGATTTTGGAGAAGATTGGTAATAATGCTTTCCAATTAGATTTTCCATCTTATATGAAAATTTACTTTATTGTGAATGTGGAAAACTTGAGATTGTATGAACCTCCTGTGATCATTGATCAAGAGGAGAATGTTCAAATTCAATATATAGAATATTTTTGTCTGGAATACTTGAATCAGTTGTAGGAAGACACTATTATTGACAGGAGAATAAGGGCTTCAAATAGAGGCAATGTGGATTATCTTCATGTGGGGCTCAAAGGTACCAATCCAAGTAAAGCACGATGGAAAGAGATCAAGAAAGTGAAGGAGTTGTACTCTCACTTACTTGCTAAGTAAAAACAACCTTTTGGTGGTCCAAAACCTTCTAGTGGGGAGAATTGATCCATGGGATCAGGAAAATGCTCAAAAATTAAAGTGCTCAAATTCTCCCAAAACTAGCACTGAGTCGTAAATATTGTCATGTTGATTTCAATGATGTTTGAATCGTGCCAAACCAACGATGTATGAAAAAGTTATGACCTTTTGAAGTTTTGGCCAAACAACAAGAATGTTTGACTGTGCAAGGTACAAAGGTTGACGTGGCAGTCCGCATGGTGACATGGCAGTTGATGGTTGGTTGTACAAACAGTAAGGTGGACCAATTAGAGGAAGGCATGTGGTAGTTGAGTCAGTAGTACAATTGGTGAGGTGGTCCAATCAGAGGGCACCATGTGGGCCAATCAGAGGGCACCATGTGGGCCAATCAGAGGGAACCATGTGGCATTATGAAAGGCTGACATGTGGCCTTGGAATCTGAATTAAAAATTTGTTTGGAGGGCCCATCAGAATGAAACCCTAGACTTGTCTGAAAATAATATGTCACATTACCGTTAGACCAACTATGTCACTTGCTAACTGTTGGTGGAGCGGTTATATGTAAATACAAGTGGCCTGGTGGTTAGGAGTAATGGGTGGGCCGATGGGATCGCTTGAATGACCTGACCCACAGTTATATGGTTCACATTCAACTGATGACTACGTGGTAATGAGAGGATACATGCAATGGATCTCCCCATATTATATGGCTAATTAAAATAATGTGGATGTAGGGAGAGGAGCCCGACCCCAGGTCATATGGAGTAATGCGACTATTATAGCACAATTTACCACTCTTGGTAGATCTGATGCTCTGGTTATGGCCTAGGGCAACCCTTCCTTTCTAGACTTGGTCCAAATTCTAAAAAATAGTGTTTTATTTCCCATACACTACTTTTCCATGTGTTAAAGCATGTATACACAGGTCACTATATACCTAACCTGCGTATATGTGTTAAAACACTAAAAACTAATAAATCTCCTTAAATTCAGGTGGAGTTTATAGGTTTTACCTGTTACTCACCTACTATAAACTGTGGCCTAACTGTTTCCCAACTGAAAAAACTAATTTGGAAAAGTATAAATAAACCTCCATGGGAAGGCCTAAGAGGAGAAGAGATGAGATATTAATATTATAGTTGATTGATCCTTTATCAAGTCTGAAGAAATCCATGTTCCTCCTACACTCCCCAAGTTATAGGAAACCTTTGTTTCCTCCTTTGAGATGTCCTTCATCCCTCTTATGACATCCTTGTGTGTATTGATGGAGGAAGATTACTGAGGCCGGGATAGGACGGATCCGGAGGACAGTTCCGCTTGGAGCTGGAGGAAGACTTAGGTTGTAGTTTTCCACCTTTCATTTATCTTACATCAATAAATAAATGAAGTTCTATTCTTGATATTTATCGTGTTTATGCATTGATCCATGTTGTGATTTTCTTATAAATCTTATATTAATGCGTAATTTTTCTTTTTCTTATATGATATAACTCATATATCGAACATGCTTTCTATTACTGTTGTTGTATATGATTTTATTGAATAAGTTACAGGTTTTAAAGGCATTGGAAGAAGCAAAGGGTTTGGACCTTGCAGGATTGACATCGAATGTAGGACCTCCAGGTAATACCAGTGCTTCCGAGTTCAGTATTTTAAGCATTTAGATTGTTTGTCTACACATTTCTTACTACTGTATGCCCTCTGCTCTATTGGGGTTTTCAACCCAAGGCCCTAGGGTGTTCCCACCCGCAACAGAATTGATGACTCTACTGGGGAAACATTGTTGTGTTTCCTAGTTTGGGTTGTTTGTTCTTGATCAGGGTTAGTTTTCTCGATTTCTTATTTTTACAGTGTCATTGACTTATTAATTTCCCATGCATCAAGCCTTGATTTTTTGTTTTTCTTGATTGAGTCTTTTATACGCATTTTTCTTGGAATATAGTCGCGTATACACGCAAGTTTCCTAAAATAGACTCGCGTATACGCGAACATGTGTGCACACCTATGTGTCCTTACACAGTCGCGTATACATAATTTTGAATTGTTTTTTCAAAATATTTTGCTTAGTTAGGTCTGTTGCCTGGTGAATTCTACTATTTTCAGGTCATCCACTGTCTGTAGAACTCTGTTCTCTTACAAGTTTTCAATTTTGAATCTCTTTCTCAATGAAAAGCCTAGCTAGCCTAGGATTTCTTTTTGAGTAAGGTTTCGGTTTGCATCTTGGGTTCAAGGCTTCTGTCAAAAGTTCTTGGATGTTCTGGCTTTCCAGAACAAGAAATTGGTTTCAGTTTCGTTTATAACCCAGATTTCAAATTTCTTTTCTTTGATTTCCCTTTTGGTTGACCTTGTTGTTTTTCACCATTTTTTTAGTGTCTCTTTGGCAATCTTTGAGAGACTTTCTTGACATTTTGTCAGTTTGCTAAAGTCTAATACTACTATTCAAATCAATTTGTACAAGTTTGTAGTCCTTCTCGTTTCAAGTTTCATTTTTTAATGAGTTTTACAACTTGCAAAGTTTAATGACTCTTTGTGCTTGTTTCTTGATCTGTGAAATTTAGTAGTTATTTTTATAACCTTGAAAATTTCTTTAGTTTTTTAAAGAAAAAGACAAAAACATTGTTTTAGCCTTTCTTTTTCTTTCCAAGATTTTGGTTTTTTGGTTTCTTTTGTTTTTTTTTTGAGCAATTGTGATTTATTTTTCAATTTGTTTTGCTTGGTGTTGAGGGAAATTCGTTTGTTAATTTTTTGCCCTCTTTATTGTCAAGTTGGCTTATTGGCCTTATAAAGAACTTTTGCTTATCGTATGAGTATTATTAGGATCTTGCATCATCATTTAAATTTTCATTAGGTTAGTTTGCATCATAAGCATTCTTAGTCTTTTTAGCTTTTGAGTGTGTGTGGAGTGTTCCTGAAAAGAAAAAAGAGTAGTTTGCTTATATAAATTTTTCGTAGAACCAAGTAGAAATCCCTTTTCATCGAAAGAAAATAACTGCATGCATATAGTTAAGTTTCTATTGGTTTCTTTTGCGTCGAAAACATCATAAGTTTCACTCTTGTTATACCTTTAGCTTAAAAGAACAACCCTCTAAAATCAAGAGATTTAATAAAAAGAACTAGAACTTTTTAATTTTGTCATTAACAACACCAACAAGTTTAAGTTCTTTAGGGCCTTGGAATAGGTGAGTGGAGAGTTAACTCTCCAAGGCCACTCAAAACATCAAACATAGAAGTTGAATAATGAGTGAAATCTAGTGTCGTTAGAAAGAACGGGAAAGCTACGTGACTGGGAGTCAAGCATGAGGGAGAGTGAAGAAAATGCAGAGAGATACCCCCTCTCCTACTTGTTGGATCATGCCTCATGACTGTTTCGCCCGACTTTTGATATGAACTTGTGCCCATAGTTTCCATTCTAAGGGATCACATAGGTGGCTGCGGAGGGGAATCTCGTGGCACCTGAGGTAGACGTTGCATCACGTTCATCAACACTTCTGGAGGGTACCCTCATGAAGCTTGGGTGCTTGCACCGGCAAAGGCTGTTGTCTGGAGGTCAATGTAACTATTTCTGTTACCTTCACTAGTAGGCTTGGGCCGTCATTACCCTAGACTATTTTTGGAAGGTCCTTGATTTTTGCTTTCTTGTATTTTGGTGTCCGGTCCTCATCACCTGGAGCATAAATACTTGGAATTAGTTTGATTGACTGTATCTTTAGGGAATTTTTAGAGAGTGCTCTTTGCTCCTAGTAGGCCTAGATTTACAAATTTTTTGAGTCTTTAATTAGATCTCTTAAAAATAATTAAAAATGGTTAATCGACTAGTTCATCGGTCTAGGAGGCTTCATGGGCTTTCACCTACGAGTGTTGAGCCTTCTCCTTGAAGGCGTAGGAGAAATTCTACCAGTGATTTCCAATCAGTGGTAGCAGACACAATGAAGATTGATCCTCTGTTTGGAGTTATTGACTCATAAAATAGACCTGGTATAAGTAGAGAGTTGGAGAGGAACACTCTAGTTATTTCTCGAGTTCTCTTTTAGTCAGAAGACGTTATTGAGGTTGAAGAACTTCCTAAGTCCCTTTTGACTCCTAATTCTCCTCTTCCTCCCAATCATCTAGACATTTTGTTATATGTTGGGACTCCGACCAACAGGCCTTCCAGCCTAGGTCTTTTTTGATATTTTCCTTTGCTGACCACTGCTAGGAGCATGTCTTCCACCATAAGTGATACTAGTATGCAAACTCCTGTATCCGTACTAGGAGGAGGAACGATTTCTATACCTCCATTTACTCCTAGCACTGTGATATTTGGCTCTACCTCCATTCCATCTTTGAGTGGGGGCACCCATGCTTTCATCTCTAGCACCGGTTTTATCCCCTTTGGAATGATGACCAACGTGATTCCTTTGGTTCCGTTAAGTTTTCCGTTAGTTGCCTCCACGTTTATGACTTCCATGGCAAGTGGTCATCTTCTTTTCAGGGTTTCCCTTTTGGGAGTGGTCATATACCACATTCTAAGCCATCTTTAGGATCAATCCATTTTTCCTCCACGGATCAAAGTTATAATATTTTCTAAGGATGGACAAACCCTGCAGCTAGTGGCATTCGAGCCAGGAATCAATTCTCTTTCGACCAATAGGGGAACATGCTGTATTCTTCTATCGACTCATTCCAAGGATTTTCTCCCTATGCTCATGCATGGAACCCTTACCAAGGGCTATATACTCCTTTCAACACCTCTCTAGGGGGAAAATTCACTGGATATGGAAATTTTTCGGCAGGAGTTGGTCAAACTCTGTTTTTTTATGGACCATAAGGAACTCCTTATGGTTCAGGTGGCTCTACAAATTACTTCAGCCAACCTGGTGATCCAAGTGGATGTTGGTCACCACCCACCTATCCCACTTGGACCCCCATAATTTTCTCTTTTAGTTTTTTAGTTTTCGTAATTGTAGCACAATTTACTATTTTTAGCAGTTTTTCAGGTCCTGAACTTCTAGAGCCGTTTTAAGCCCCTAAACAACATTTCTTGGGAAAACCAGGAGCAACATGGGTCAATTCTTGATGTTTATCTTTCCAAATTTATATTCCTCGGATAGATATTTCTAACGAGCTATTGTGCGCGTCAAACGGAGATCGTATGCCAAAGTTACGACCCCGGGAAGTTGATGTACCAATTTACCCAAACGGGGCCCACAGTTTGGCGCTTCATCTCCAGGGGTTAGGTTTTTGGATGTTTAGGGTTTTCCATTGTTTCTAAACAATAAATAGGCCTTCGAGCCTCATTATAACACAATTCAGAGGCATGTAGCCGCCACATCGCTTCTCAGAGGTAAGCTACCATTGCCCTAGTTGGTTTATTTCCATTTCTGTTTGTTAGCATATTTTAGTATTTTACGTTAATGAAATGAAGTACTATTTCCATTGCATCTCTTTGTTTATGGTTATCTTTGTAATTTGTTGCATTCCTGTTTAAATCCAAATCACCTAGTGCCTTCACAAATCCAGGGTATTCTTTTTAGAACGTTGGGAATTCTGCCCAGACCGGGTGGAATCCTTAGGGTTCTCCATGATTACCTTTTCTGGAAACGTTAAAATTGTCCTGTCTTTCTAAATTGACTAATGATCTGATCAGATATAACCTGGCTTGGCCTTTGGTTCCAACCAAGCTTTCGTCTGATATACCCAAATTCGAGGGGAAGTTTGGTGAAGATCCATGTGACCATGTAACCACTTTCCACTTATGGTGTTTGTCAAACTCCATGATAGATGATTCAATCAGGTTGTGATTATTCCAACGTACCCTAATTGGAAATGTGGCTAAGTGATACATTAAACTCGCAGGGGGCACCTTCGCCTCTTTTGGTGATTTGGCTACAATATTTTTGAACCATTTTTAGTTGCATGTCTGTTATGATGCTGGAACTGAGCTATTGGTTAATTTTCACCAGGACCAGGCAACCCACATTTCGGATCATATCCAGGAATGGAGGAGAAGGAAGAGGCTCATTAAAGCCGATATTCCACAAGAATTCCTTCTTGAATGGTTTCTTAAATCTTTAAAACCTGAGATCTCTAAGGATGTATCGCTCTCCGGTGTGTTCACTAAAGAGCAAGCTAGTTTTAGAGCCCAACAGTTAGAACTTATATATTCTCAATCTGGGGTTCTTAAGAAAATTCTTCCTGATGCTCCTAGGTCCAAGGTTGATTTAGCCAAGCCGAAGCTAGGCCCTTGTGCCAATGGGCTAGTCAGATTGATCGATGCTAACATGGAAAACCTGCTAAATCAATTGCAACAGTTGTCTTTACAAACTGCTTCTTCTATGCAGGCATCGCCATCAGTACCTATGCCTTCTCAACCTATGTCTATAAATGTCGTCCAAAATTATAACCCCAAAGGAAACCAACAATCTGATGGGAAGAATAAAGGATGAGGCAGAAAAAAGAACTAGGATGGGAAGGGTAATGTAAACAAACCCAACAATGATGCTGGAGGGGGTAAAAAAGATTCTAAGAAAAAAGTAAAATTCCCATGCAAGTTGTACAATGGAGATCATTTGACTCATATTTTCTGTAAAATCCAGGATGCTCAATGCTTATTAGTTCAGGAAGGGTCTTCTAGCTCCCAGGCTGTTCTAACTAACTCTTTTCCCCAAGGGCAGCACTTACTTGCTAGCGCGAACTCTAGTGCCAGTACCCCAACTAGGGGAAACCAGGAAGGGGAAAATACATCAAATGTTTACATGATGATTTCACATATTGATGCTGCTACAAGGTCACGTAACTATGGTGAATTAGAATCATCCAAGGCTAAGTCTACTCCCGATGCTTCAGAGCCACTCCATATCAAGAGGCCCGTAGTTGAGTCTATACCTCGGATGCCGAAAGGCTCCGCAAAACTTTCGACCATTAACCCTAATGCTAAGGCAGCCCAGAACTACTCGATTATAGAAGATCTGGCTCAGAGTCCTTGTGCTATTTTTGTGTTAGAGGTACTCCAACCATGCCCTACACAAAGGAGTGCATTACTCACTGCGATCGGAGCAGTTGATCCAAAAAATTCTCTTGTGCTTACATTCGATATGTCAAACATCAAGAAGAGACTCCCACATCATATGGATTTTCAGATTAAGTCTACATATCTCAAGACCAATATCTTTCGAATTGTCGTTGATGAGGAAGCTTCCACATGTGTAACATCCATATCATGTTGGAAGTCTATTGGATTGCGTCATGTTGTTCCTTCACCTACTCCATTGATGGCATTTGATGGTCATTGTCATAGACCACATGGTATTATTCCAACCTTTCCCATCTGTGTTGGGGTTAAGGTGGTAAATATTGAAGTAGAAATAGTTGATGCGAATCTGGATTACAATCTCTTTTTGGGCCGAAATTGGATTTATGAGATGGATGCTATTGTATTGTCATTATTTCGCATCATTTGTTTTCCTCATGAATGGAGAATTGTAAAGGTTGATCAGATGGATTATTCTCCAGGTGACTCCCATGCATCTTCTGAAACTACTGTTCTGTTGATAGATAATCCCAAGCAGCCTATAGAGAATTTAGGAGTTGGAATGTACTCTTCCTTAATGGGTACCTTTGATCTTCCTACTCCTACAACTAGAATTAATGCTATTTCATCCTCCAAGGCACCTTCTCGAAGAGAGTTCTTTAGAACTCATTATTTTTCAGATCCTTGGCCCTTACCCTCATCTACCACCACATTAGATGAGGGATAGGTAGGTGGAATGACATGTCCTATGTCTGCAACAAAAATTTCTTATCAGTCTATTGCTAACACTGTAGACTTCGATCCTACTCCTTTTTCACTGGAGGAGTTGGATGGGGATGTGGCTTTGGCCTGGAATCTAGATTTGACTTCTACTTAGGATTGCTTAGATATTGTCTTACCATCTGAAGAAGAAATTCTAGAAGCAATGATGGGTTTTGAAAGACCATGGAATGATTTACATCATCGTTCGTATTTCCTCCCTCATTTGTAGAAAGTAGAATCAAGTTTGTCCAGTCCTTCTACTAGTGATGTTCATGAGGTTTTAAACCCTTTGGCTCCAACACAGTTTTCTGTCAAAGGTAATATGTCAGTTATCTCACAAAATATTCCAGTGAACATCTCTAGGAATCCCAACATTATTGAAAATCTCTTCATTGGAGCTGACTGTTCTCCTGAAGAAGTTCAAACTTATATCGATCTCTTCAAAGAGTTTCGTGATGTGTTCGCTTGGTCTTATGAGGAAATTCCTAGAATAGATCCATCTATAGTCCAGCATGAGATCAAGACGTAAAAAAATGCAAAACCTATTTGTTAGAAACTACGGTCGGTAAACCCTAGAAAAGAAACAATTATCAAAGCTGAAGTTGAGAAGTTTCTTAAGGCGGGTTTCATATACCCCGTTCCCTTAAGTGAGTGGGTCTCTAATCTAGTCCCCATAGACCAAAAAGAAGGAACGATCCGTGTATGCATCGACTTTAGGGCTATAAATAAGGCTTGTCTTAAGGACAATTGCTCCACGCCCTTTATTGATCAGATTATTGATGAATGTGTTGGTAATGAAATTTTCTCGTTTATGGACGGATTCTCTGGTTATAATCAAATTACTATCCATCTATAGGATCAACATAGGACATATTTTATTTGTCCCTAGGGTACATTTGTGTATAAAAAGTTTCCTTTTGGCCTCAAAAATGATGGAGCTACTTTTCAGTGAGCCATGTCATATTCTTTTCATTATATCAAGCACATTATCGAAGCTTACATGGATGATTTAGCTGCTCGTTCTCAAAAGAGAATTGATCATCCTAAACATCTTCGATTTATTTTTGAACGATGTTGTTTTTATAAAATTTGTTTGACTCCAAATAAGTGTGTTTTCACTGTCACATCCGGTCGGTTGTTGGGATTCATCATTTTGACTGAAGGGTTTCGTGTAGATCCCTTCAAGGTTGAGGAAAAACTTTAGTTTCCTTCCCCATCCTCTATACATCAACTTCATAGTCTCTAAGGAAAAGCAAATTTCTTGAGGAGATTTATGGCCAATTATGCCGAGATAACAAAAGGATTTATGAGATTGCTTAAGAAAGAGGTCCCATTTCTATGGGATGATTTTGCACAACGCTCTTTCTATGATTTGAAAAAAGCATTAACCTCTGTTCCTTCGTCAAGTCCACCTGATTATAGCAGAGATTTCCTCTTATATCTCGCTGCAGCAGAATCAACTATTGGTATGGTTCTAGTTCAGGAAGATGATGTCTTATGTGACCATGTAATCTGAGCTGAGGCTTGGCAGGTCTTGAACTGTGTTATTCTCCCATCAAGAAATTAGCTTTAGCAGCAGTCCATGTTGTTTAGCAGATTAGACATTACATTCTACTTCATAAAACGTTTTTCTTAGCAACCGTCAATCCATTTCAGTTTGTTCTCAGTAAGCGAGTGATTGGGGGCAAATATAACAGATGGATTGTCATTTTACAAGAATTCAACCTCGAATTCATGTCGACTAAGTCTAATAAATCTTTAGTATTTGCAGAGTTGATCTCAGAGTTTCCTTGTGAGAAAAAAATTGTTTATGAGGAAACTTTTCCTGATGAACATCTATTTCTTATTTCCTTGCAAGATCCTTGGTATGGGGATATCATTATATATCTCCAGACTTTGAAGTTTCTACTCTCTTTTTCCAAGGAAGAACTTAGAAAATTTCTTCACCTCGCTAAAAGTTAGATTATTATAGGTGATACTTTATATCATTGCAGGGTTGATTCAATCCTCAGACGTTGTTTAATCTTGGAAGCAGTTGAGTCTGTGCTTAATGATTTCTACAGTGGAGCTTGTGGTGGTCATCTATCTAGGCTTGCTACAGCCCAAAATATTTTGCGAGCAGGCTATTTTTGGCCTTCGATTTTTAAAGAATGTATTGAAGTGGTCAAGAGATGCCATCCCTATCAGATTTATACTCGGAAAATGCACGCACATCCAGCTCTGCTCTTCCCTTTGATCACCGCCGGTCCTTTCACGAAGTGGGGTATTGATTTTACTACTTGTAATCTGCCTTCAACAACAAATCACAAGTATATCATCATAGCCATAGACTACTTCACTAAGCGGGCTGAGGCTATGCCTACTTTCAAAAATGATGGTGAAAAAACAATGTTGTTTCTCTTCAATCAAGTTATTTCCCGATTTGGTATTCTTAAAGAGTGCCACTGACCATGGAAGTCATTTCCAAAATCAAATGATGTCTGAATTAGCTCTCAAGTTGGGTTTCCGACATGAGCATTCATCTCTGTATTATCCTGAGGCCAATGGGCAGGTTGAAGCCATGAAAAAATCCCTTAAAAGCATCCTGTGAAGGATGATTAACAAAGCTAGATCTAATTGGCACATCATGTTATATCCGACACTTTGGGCATATTGAATTTCAGTTAAGACTGCCACTGGTTTTACTCTTTTTCAACTAGTTTACGGGTTGGAATCTATTTTTCCTATAGAATGTGAAATTCCTTCCCTTAAACTGGATGTTGAACTTCTTCTCGACACTTCTGGTCTCGAAGAATGCCTCATTCATTTAGAACATCTTGATGAGCAGCATTGAGATGCCACCATAATCAATGAATCTCATAAGAGGAGGGTCTACGATCAATACAAATATGCCTTGGGGGCAGGAAAGTTTAAATCTTTGTGGTATGGTCCCTTTATTGTCAAAAACGTTTTGAAAAACGGAGCTTATGAATTGATTGATTTTGAAGGAAATAAGTTGGTAGAGCCCAGAAATGGGCTCTACCTTAAGAAGTACTTTGCTTAGGCTTCGGCCTAGCATTTACTTGATTGTATATATTGTATTATTGTACATATCTATCTATTAGTTTTTAGTGATGTCGATATTTTTGATCCGCTTTGGCAGGTATTGATGGACGATTTGATATATCTATGGTTCACCGATGGTGCCAGTAGACACACCCGAAACCTTTCTTCCACAGCTTGGGTGATTTATTATCCATCTGGCCAGTTGTTGGTTTAGAGAGGAGTATGTATTGGTCTCGCTTCAAATAATATTTCTGAATATACTTCTGTTATTAATTTACTATCTGAGGCAATATCTCTTGATATTGATTCATTAGTAGCTTATTTAGATTCACAACTAGTGGTATCTCAACTAAATAACATCTATCGCGTGAGAGATCCTTATTTATATCGCCAATTTTTAGAGTGCGTTTATTGCAAATATCATTCATTTATATAACATTTGTTCATATTCCACAATCAGAAAATTCCTTAGCAGATTCTGTAGCTAATCAAGCATTGGATTGTCATACAAATCATTCATCACATTAAAACATAAAAAATAATCGAAGTATAATTTGTATATATATGATCATCATGATAAAACTGTCTGTATATAGATAGAGTTTTTTGTGTCCAAAATAATATACAAAATCGGGACAAAATTTCCTACAAAATTAGGGCTTATGCCCATCATCATGTCTAATAAAAAATATCTGATCATCTATCTAGCGATCCTGCTTAGGATGAGTAGCAAGAAAGAAAACGATGGCATTGGCCACCCGCCGAAATAGTCGCACCCAATCCTGTGGTACTCCCATCATGCATTGTTGCATCTCCTCTAGCAAGCCCTCTATGGCCACCATAGGTACTTGGTGAGTTAACCTCACCAAGTTTCTCTAGACTACATGGAAGGTCCTCTCAGCCTTTGTTGTGGCCCCTTCGGCATCTCTTCCATGATGTTTGTGTCGAGGAATACCATCAGGTCTCACTGGTCCAACATATGTGTCATGATCAATAATTTTCTAAGTATTTTTCCTCATCAAAAATATTTTTTAGTTCATTTATACTGAAAATCCAAAAAATTCAAAAAAATCTTAAAATTCAAAAATTAAAAATGAAAGAGAGAGCTAAAGAAATCAATGAATACATTCCTGAACCTTCATCACCTCAAGAAGATGAATAGTTACTCTCTGAAAGACTGGCCAAGATTCGAGAGCAAATCAAGATAGGGAAGAAGAAGAAGGACACAAGAGAAGAAACAATAAGCTTCCAAAACCTAAGAAGGAGCTCTAGACTCCGAGGTAAGGTGAGGAAGGTAACATCAAAAGGAGCCCAGTTCATAAACTTAGAGGAAGAAACCCTAGTTTAATCTCCTAACAGTATTCCACCTGAACACAGTCCACAAAACTCTCCTCAATAGAATTTTGAAGGCAGTCCAAGCAGAGCTTCTCTTGGCATAGATCCAGTACAGCAACAAATTTATGATTACATAGAATCTCTGGAAAAGAAAAGTGCCTCAATGGATCCAGGATCCTCAGCCAATCCAGAACAACTTGTCAATCCATAAGAACCTCTAACTAGCTCTCTCAAACAAGAAATCTATGAGTTGGAGATATTGAATAGGCATATTAAGAAAGAAAATGAAACCCTGAAGGAACAAAGCAAATTGGATAAAGCCATTCATGACAATACAATACTGCACCTAGGGCTATGGTACAAGAAGAATAGGAAGTTGAAGAGGAAAAATAGGAATTTGAGCAGAACACTTATCAACCTCAAATACAAACTTCTTATGAAGAAGCCTAGGATGGCAGTCAGTGCAAGGAGAAGTAAGAAAAGGAAGTTGGATGTGCTGGCAGAAGTGTCAGAATAGATGCAATAGGAGAAAGAAGTTCACATTTTTGAAAATTGCATGGGGACATGCAATGATTTTGCAGTGGGGGTATGTTGAGCCTCAAAATTACTCTTTCTTCTCATTCCTTTTATTTGTTTTTCCATAAGAAAGATGCATTCTCATCACTAATAACTGGTATATACTATCTTGAGGAGGACATTTAGTGATTTACATGCTATGCTTTTATGTTTTGCTGTTTGAATAAATTTTTGTATATTAGCTACAGAACGCAGCCTATTCTGCAACTAACCGACTGTTTTGTAGCTACTTCCATGCTCTAATAGGTTCCAGGTGTTAGAAGGAGAAACCAGCCACATGGACAGCTCTAAAATCATCGTGACATGGACTCTGTCCTATTCATTTAGCCCAAGTCAACAAAGAAGATGGAATAAGACTACGGTTAATGGATAAGTCAAACGCAAAGAGACTGAGGGTAACAAGACTATGTTTTGTGGTTAATTAATACATTTCAAAGTGATGGGAAGTGTTATCCGGAGCAACTACCTGTATCTACGGACTCCAACAACCACCTGTACAAACGAATCCAACAACCACCATGCATTGGATTTATTTCTCCAGCAGCCGAGGAAGAAATTCCACATATCTATCTTCTACGTGTTTGGCTGTAGCATGATTTTCTCCACAAACGGTTATATGATTTCTCTTATAAATACCTGTGTAAAGGACTGAGGAAGTTAGCAGTAATAGTAATAGTTTTTATGTGAAATCGAAGTTCCAGACTCTGCAATTTTTGAACGTTTTGTGTCCCTGTTTTAATATGAGAAGATCGCATGTTTTTATGAACATCTGAAGGAGTTTTCTTGGAGTTGATTAAGAAAGCGTAGCCTAATCAGTTGCAGAGGGCCCCTGCACTGAAGATGTTTTATTTTATTTATTTTTTTTCTTCTTGTTAACTGTAAATTCATAATTTTCTTTCTGAAACAGTGTTTATAATCATTTTTCTTACTAACAGTGTTTATAATTTAGAGAAATTTCCATTAGCTTGATTTCTTTTTAGTTCTTATCAGTAGTTTAGAAAATACATTGTTGAATAGTTTACTTCATTTACTATTTTGCTAGTTTAAATTCTTAGTTAAACTGATCAGTGTCATTTACTGTCTTTTCCATTTCATTTTTAGTTCAAAATACTAACTCATCGTGTTAATGAATGTTTATGGAAAACCCTTCAAGTTGATAATTCATCCCTAACTAAGTGGTTGAGTTATTTCTGCATCTCTGTATTTTCTTTCTCTTAGATTAATGAAGTATAGAATTACTCAAACGTCATCCCAAGGATACTTTCTCCCAAAATTGAGAGGCAAAGTAACCAAGTATTTCATTTAGTTTTATTTCTGTAATTAGTTAGAAATCAATTGCAATTAGCACTTTCAGTTCTAATTCATGATTTGGAAATAATGGTTTCATTTACTTCTTAGCTTTGTTTCCATATCTTTCTCAGCTCTATTTTCATTTCTTTCTTAGCTCTGTTTTCATTTTTAGATTTTAATCAGTCTTTAAGAAAGTTAGATTTAGTTTTGATAATTTACATTGTAAATCATTAGGAATTAAAAGGCCAAAAGCCCCCAAAACAACATAAAACATACAGACAACGAAGTAAGAAGGGTTAGCTAGCACAAACAGTGCACTACACTTCATCAGTTTACGATACTCGGACTGATAATTTATGTAGAGCAATTTAGGACACTAAATTGACCAAACACAACCATTGTCTTGATGTTGCTATTCTCCTCCGACAAAACCAGGTTCCCACACACTTCTGTTAGCATTCCATGATGGCCTCAACAATGATAGTTTTAATGCTCTTCCCTTTAAGCTTCACACCAAACAAAATTCACACTTCTCTCTCACACAACTAGAGAGCTACAACTATGAAAGGCTTGTTTTTTACTCCAAACTTCATTAGCACTAGCACACCAACATTAACACTAACACTAGCTTGTACTTGGGAAAAAGGGAGGTTCATATAACATGGATGGATGGGAGATGGTTCCTCTTCTCATGGGATAAGGTATTATCTCTTGAGGTAGTTCCATCCTTATAGGGGAAAGGAGCCCAAACTGACATCCTCGACTCCATCCGGCCAAACCATTTACCAAACTTCCATTACGAAGGTTCTAGAGTTGGAAGCTTCAGCTTCTTATTTGAAAAACTCCCCATAAGAGGATCGACGTGACTAGAACAAAGCTCAGTCGCTCCATTCGGCACTAGGGAAAGTGTTAATCCCTGCATATTGATGCGGGGAGGACAAAGGTCATTAGCGCTGGTCTTGTAAACTGGGGGAAAACATAAGATTTTGGGGAAATGGTGCAAAAGGGAATTGTTCTACTCATGAGGAGGGACACAATGGGAGTTTCTTAATTAAGGGAAAGCATGTAGGGTTCATTGTAGAGGTCCTCCAGGATCAAGGAATGGGGAGTATAGGAATAGTGACAAAATTCTGTGTAATAAATGCCCCCTAAAGCGTGAAGGTTGAACTAGAGTGAGGGATGAAATGCTTTATGAATCAGTGCAGGGCACCGGAGTCTATCATCAGAAAACCTGCAAGAAAGTATAGATACATATACATAACTAAAAACTCTGTCAAATGAAACATGAATCGTGATATGGACGCAACCATCCAGAGAATGATCATGTAAATGGATCTAGGCATGGGCACAATTATCCGATAAAGAGGATCATATCAAAACCAAGGTATGGTCACATCCATCCAATAATGAGAAGGATCACATATGATAACTCATGGTATGGTCATAGCCATCCATCTGAGAGAGACATGTATATCAACATAATCTTGTCACATCACCTTGCAACCTGGACTTATATAATCTGAGCCAAGGGTCTTGCACTCCAACACGACCCGATCAAACTACAAACCCTAACATGCGAATAGATGTGTTGACGTCGAACATGCTAGAAAATTGCTTGATTACCAGCCGATGATGTAAACTGTTAACAAGCGCTAGAGAAACCACCAATAATGACAATGGTCCTTAAGGTACTATTAGCACAATCCATGGAATGTAAATAGAGGAACTGAAGTCGAACACCCGTGAAATCACTGGATCAAAAGCCAAAGATGTGAACTTGTCGTCGGGTGCAAGGAACTTTCCATTAGGGCATGCGAGCTATAAGGTACTGGAAGGGAGTCTCTCGGTAAACTTCGCGGATAATGAGTTGAAGTCGACAGGAAGCAACTGTGTCGAAGGAGGGCCATAATGTATCCCAAATCATCAACATGAGACAAAGGGATGCAAAATGATTTTGGATGATATAGATAATTAGAGGTAAGTGTAACTGCAGAAGGACAAGTTTAGAACATATCAACAACACGACTAGAATTTTGGCAGCTTTCGGATCCATGGGATCGGTCGTCATGATGACATGGCAGAGATCAAATGGAAGGAAAAAATGAATGGCCCAACCCAAGGAGGTCAATGATACAAAGGAGGATATCCCATCCCGACACGAAGCTAAAAGTGTCATGTTCAAGAGTGAGTTGCCGAAACAACTGATTAGATTTCCAAATTTCCCCCCACCATTCCTAGCAGGTACCCCAATTATTTTTTAATCGCAAGCTTGAAGGGGATAGCATATGCTTGGAATATAAGTTCATCCTTCGGATGAATCTGACTTAGTAAGTTTAACGAGCCCTAGGAAGGAGAATCTCATGTTCATCATGCTGACGATCCAATGTTGTTTAATATTTTAATGAGTTCGACAAAGGTGTAACTCGGTATATTTTCATATTTAGAGAGTTTGAAAAAGACATAGAAAAGAAAACTCCACACTGTCCCTTTTCATATATTTGTGTCTCTTGAGCCCGAAAGGGTAGAAAATGATATTAGAGAGAACCACTTGACCATTTCAGTCAAGGAGTACCTTTTTCGTAAATAGTGCATCCCAGCATGAGAAGGGGTAAACTTGTACTGGGTGCACGACGTTTCACATCCATTAATGAGTTCGAAATGACAAGGGCTCAGCTATCTTTTCATTTTCAAAGGGTCGGAAAAGCGCTGAAAGTAGACTCCCCATTTTTATTCTCTTTAACGAGTCAAAAAGGGAAAAATACTCAGTGATCTTTTCATTGGAGATTTACGAGTCAAGAAAAGAGCTGAAACAAGACTTGTCCTGGAGGAACGAGTGGTATAGAGGGTAGCAACTAGTTCTGGCAATGGTGAAACTCCTCAAAACATGTAATGGTCAAGAGGCTGGCTAAAAAAAACCACTCATCGCTACGGTTCCTCAAGAAAGGAAAAAACAACCAAGTGAAAGCATATGATCACCCAAAGAGATGGTGGTGATCGAATAAAACAACCAAGGCTCATCTAGCAGAAATCAACTGATTAAAATGGCAATCATGAGATGTAAATTGGGCATGTGTTCATTTTTACACAAGCTTGAACCATGGAGAACACTGCTTGGATTTGGTTTCATGTTTACACAGGCTTGAAACGAGAAACTATGCTTGCTATAAGTTTGCATGCCCCTAAACATAATGACTCAAATTGAGGCACATGCACCCCAAGCTTCATTTCATTCAACTAGGTGTATGGAATGAAGGTTCACTTTCGAGGTCTATGAAAGACTCGATTGGGATTTGACGAGATCTTAATCAAAGACTCGATTTCAAAAAGGGAGTTGTTTCATTTTTTGACGAGGTTGACACAGTAAAAGAACTATCCTCATAACTCCTTGTTTCATTTTTTAAGGTGCTTGTCACAAGACCAAGAAACATGCTTAAGACCCTTGTTTCATTTCTTAATGAGCTTGACATAAGACAAAGAACTATGCTCACACCCTTTGTTTCATTTTTTAATGAGGTTAACACAAGACCAAGAAATTTCATTGAACATTGTTTCATTTTTTAACGAGGTTGACACAAGAAAAAGAATTATCCTCGTGACCCTTGTTTCATTTTTTAACGAGCTTGACACAAGACAAAGAACTATGCTCACACCCTTTCTTTCATTTTTTAATGAGGTTGACACAAGATGAGGAACTATCCTTACGACCCCTGTTCATGACCATAAGAGAACATGGCTCCCAAGGGGTCTTCACTAGATGGAAGAAGCACGCCCCGGGAGGAATACATCATTTGGTACCAAACACAGATCGAGTTCCAATGCCCCTAGTACATAATGTACAATACCATTTGTGTGATCATCAGCAGATGTGGAGACGGAACGGGTAGCCACATAATTGACCTGTGGCGGGGAAGGTACTGCTTGAAAACAAGATCTGATGGGGGATGATGGTTGCAAAGGAGGCACTTGGTGACCAATGAACAACAATTGATCAATGGTCACTATTCGCCCTTCATACGGAAAACAAACCACATGAAAAATCGAAAAAACAAGAGCTCCCATGACATAAACATAGTCGTGTCCAAGGAGAAGATTGAAATCTAAAGGACCTTGGACTACCATCACGTCTATATAGACGGTCTTTCCTCCCAAAGTAATAAGGAACTTTAGAAGGACCCCCAAGGGTTGATTGGTTCCTCTGTTGAAAGCCAATAGATTCTGAGTGACAGGCACAAGCTGTGGAGAGCCCAAATCTTGCCAAGTAGTAGAAGACATGATGATAACATACGCGCCTTCATATAATATAGTTCCATGTACTACCATATTGTAGGCTTGTACTGTGATCTGGAAAGGCACATAAGATGGGAGGTGGAAAGCAGGCAAGTGACTCTAATTGAAAGAAACAACAGAACTACTTGGTGGGGGCATCATATGATTGCCCCCATGCTGTACAGGAATAGGAGAAGGACTCTCCTGAACAACTGGGATGGGAGGGTCACTCTTCGATTCATGAGAATCTGAGGAGACAAGAAGAACATGAGCAATATGATCACCACTCTCTTCTGGAACAGAGTGAGCAATTGGTGGCAGAACCAAGTCGACACTCTTTTCGACCAATGGTTGGTTGGGAACAAACACAAGAGAGTCTCGCTCAGGAAGAGCAGGATGGGCAAGAGATGAATCCAAGTCAATCTCTTTACCAACTAGGAGAGGGTTAGAAGAAAGCCTCTGATAACCAACATGAAGTTGGGGTTGAGGAGCTGTAAGGTTTTCAAAAACTTTGGAAGCTTTGTCCATAAGAGGACAAATGTGAAGAAGATTCTCTCCTTCACATAACCTATAGGGTGATCTAATCGTTACCTTATTCTTACCATCATTAGCTGAAGGCGTAACATCGACATGATCTCCAGAGGTCGACGGGGATGGTCGGTTCAGGTTTTGAGACCATACCTCTAAGACTCTGGGAATGCCAGGAAAACCTCGAAGGAGATGGTCACCCTTACACAACCTACAAGGGAATTTTACCTTCCACTAAGGATCATAAGGTTTGTCGATGGGGAGTGCATTTGGAGTAAAAGCTACATGGTTGGCCTCTCACTTATTTGACTTCTTCTTCGTCTTATTCTTCTTCTTCTTAGCCTCCTCGTTACTGGATTTCAAACTTTCACCAAGAGAAGTAGAAGAGGAGGGTGAAGAAATGGGGGAAGAAGGTGAGGGGTCAACCTTATAATCATCATGACGTGATTTGAATGAAGGAGACATTTGGATAAAATTCGGGACGATTGGGACCACCGAGGTTGAAAACAACCAAACAGGTAGACCAATGGTTAAACTAGGAAGGGACAACGTTGCCATATAAGGAGCACAAGCATTTCCAAAAGAAGGAAAAGGACCAGGATTCCCATCTGAGGGTAATATTTGATTGGTAGACTCTGGGAATGTTGCCATTGGAATTGACCCTAAAGAATTGCTATGGAAGATAATTTAACTAGGAATATTTCCTGGGCAGTTATTTTTAAGACATTGAAACAAAACTTTGCCTTTTCATATTTTAAGAGTTGAGAAAAGGACGAAAGGTGACTCTAGTCGCTTTCGAATTAACAAGCTCGAAAGGACAAGTGCTCGATGATATTTTACAAGTTAAAGAGTCAGTAAAGATCAAAAATTACTACTCAGGGTATTCTAGGCAAAGGATTACCACGTAACCGTGAACTGCAGAATACCTCCCGGCGAACTGAGAAGTACGGGCAAGCAATCTCCCAAAATGCTATGTTTAGTGTATCACATTTACAAGGCAGCAGACTCAACTTCCTATGGATAAATTATTACAGCCCAGTGGGGTCTCCCTTTATATACACGACTGTATGGGGAGCACAAGTCCGTACTAGCACTATCTAGTACCGAAGCGAATGACAACTACTAGGATTAAAGATGCTAGAACACGTCTCTAGCCTAGACCTCTAAATGTGAGGATTAAGTTTCAATGCTTCCTTAGGTTAACTAGATAAATTTTAACGGTTGATCTTGAATTAGATTTCAATTTCAAGGCCCTACTGTTGTCATCTGGAAAAACTACTACATGCAACTATATGAGAAAAGCAATCTTTGTCTTCGATGAAAGTTATCACTAATTGAGAGATAGAGAACACAAAATTAATGCAACAATAAAAGAATGAAATCTTTCACTAATAAATATCCTAAATGAATTAAATCTTCCTATCAACAAAAGAAGTTTCATTTCATTTCCAATGCTTATGATGATGCAATTCTAGCTTCTCAATAACACTACTAATGCAATAGTTTTGCTTAAGTAAACTAGAATGATGTTCTTCTTTTCATAAAATGCAAAATGAATCTTTCACATAAAGTACTTTAAATGCAAATTTTCACAATTCTGAACAAACAAGCATCAATCAAATCCAAATCATGATAAATGAAACTGAAATCAACTTCTTCCCTGAATCGAACAAACCAAACACATAAATGCTTCAATCGACAAACCAAGCAATGTAATCTATGCTTGGAAAGAGAGAAGAGACACTCAAAATAAGAGAACAAATGAAACTTTTTCACTCATTCAATTGAAAATGAAGTAATGAATATGGGAGTCTGAAGAAGGGAGTCTCAAGGTCAAGACACACTCGCACTGGAATGGGAGAAATTCTGATTTTTCTTAACTTATAGATCAGAGCAACTGCCTAACTGACAACTAGTGCCGATAGGCACGACCAACACGACTGACCAGTACTACAACTAGCACTGATGGCTTGATCAACGTGAATGCCTAACTAAGAACTAGTGCTGATTGAGGGATTCAAAGAAAAAATATAAAAGAAGTTCACACAGGGCCAGACTTAACACATCAGAGGGTGGGCTAAACCAAGAAAGCACACAAACCAAGCTAAATGAAGCTCTCTAGTAAAGGAGAACACAGTCAAAACAAGCTCAGAGGTAGAAAAAAAAGAAAGCAAGACACGCTGGTCAAGATCTAGGGTGAACCCTAATATTCACCTATAGGCATCGACGCGACTGCCTAATTGACAACAAGCGCCAGAAGGGGGTTGGCGCGACTGCCTAACTGACAACAAGCGCCAGAAGGGGGTTGGCATGACTGCTTCTTAGCATATTGCGCTGATCAGAATGACTGTCAGTGAATTAAGCACGCTGAGTGAGGAAGCTAAGAAAAAAATAAAAAAAATTAAAGTTTGGACCAGACTTGCTATTATGAATTTCAGACCCAGAGCAGTAAACAAAGTAAAGGAGACAGAACTAAATGGAAATGGTGAAACTAGAAAAGTTCACACAAAACCATGAAATTTATGTTGGAAATAATACTGAAAGGGGGGGGTGAATCAGTATTATTAGATCAATAATTTAATTTTTAAAACTGATTTGTATATGCTACTTCAGCTCATTGAACTAGCATGTATACGCAATTGTACTTAATGCAACCAGCTTATATGCAGAGATCTTTTGATTTACCCAAATTATCATGTATTGAACTTTAATCATTATATCAAGAATTAATTAGACAGTGCAGTAAAAACAGATTAAAGCATCAAACATAAGCAACACACATGAATAACAAGATATAAGGTGGAAACCCAATGTGGGTGAAAACCACCTGCTGCTGTCATCTCTGTCTTCTTTTAATAATAATAAAATTCTATTTACAATTTTGGTACTGGTGCAATCTTATACCAGTACGCAGGATTCTACCTGCAGAAGGCTACAACCTTCTCTCATTCTCCAGCTTCTACTGGAAGGGAGATACAACCCCCTAGCTCTTGTACTAGCCGTTATGTTTGCTTAGTACATAGGCACCAACCTATAGAAGGCTACGACCTTCTCTTTTTCTTCCAGGGACCACGTTTCATTACTTTTTAGACTGGATCCATCAACAACATCATAAGTGTAATTCAATCATCAAATATATCTACATCAACCAATCACCTTTTGAACCAACCACAACTGAATCAATCGATCAATTTGACAACCCATCAATCTAATCATTCAAAATACTGTCACCAGAATACAATAACCAGAACCCAGAACTCTGCAACAGCAAACAGCAACAACTAAAACATATTTTATAAGATATACGCTACTTTCATGTGTCGAACCTGCGTGTACACGCGCTTTCCTTAATGCCAATTAGCGTATACATCTGCAAATATTAATTCATAATTTTGCAGCTATACCAGAGTTTAGTTATACCCAGATCATATCATTTACAGAATAATATTTACGTCATTATTCAGATCTAGAATATTCATGAGCAAAAACACATAGTGATAGTTCATTTTATGCCTTAAGATCCCGATCCATCATTAGATCTTATCCTCCATCAACCGCTAAGGTTCCTCCTTGGTTCAGATCCAACAATGCACCATAACCCAATAACCTGCATACTAGATCTCACACTTCATCAGATATTCAATGCTTGTGTGTCTTGGCCTAATGATCTTCTCCTCCTTTTATAGTTTTAGGCCTTTCTCAATACCATGGACCAAAACCACTTAGGACCAATATCTTGGATCAAATACCTAGGGTCAATACCTCAGACCAAATACCATGGACCAAATACTTCGGACCAAAACTTAGTTGTCCAAGGTATACACACGTTTCTTTCTGTGAAAGTGCATGTGTATGTTATATGCTTCTTTTGTTCTATTAACCTACATGTATATGCGGCTTGGTCAATGGTGAACCTACGTATACCTCTCTTTCTTCATTCTGTGAAGACTAATTTGTAATTCTTTGTTGTTTTCCTGCTATACTCTGATTCCTTGAAGCTGCCCTGCATTGCATTTTGTCACATCTGATATCTCTTCTGTAGATTCATCTAGTTACCATATACAAGTGAGTTGTTCTGCTACAAGTGGGTTGCTATCAAGTAAAACACATACATCATAAAGTCAACAATCTCCCCCTTTGGACTTGATGGCAACAACAACCACACCAAGTCACTCTCCCCCTTTGACATCAAGGGCAAAGGGTCATGCTCCCCCTGAGTGTATGCTGAATTCTCTGATATGCTAAAGTGTGCTGATTGAGCTCCCATGATTGAGTCCATGCTCCCCCTGAGCATAAGCAAGGTCTGCAAAAAGGTGTTCTAAAAGAAGAACTCTATACATACATCACAAATGACCTTCCTATCACCAAAGACTCATACATACATCCATCTCCCAATCAAGTGGGGATATACCAAATTGGACTCATCCACCCAACCAAGTGGGGATATACCAATTGTTTACACATGTTAAAACAAAACATTACATCATCCATCCCATGCATAGTGGGGTTACAAATTAGGTCTTTCCATGACCTTTACATTAAAATATGTACATGACATATACAACAGAGACCAAATATCTTAAAGCAGAACATGATAGTCATCAGCAACTATCATAGGACCTGCACCATCAGTAACATCTTTCAATCAGCATCTAGACCAGCAACCTATATATGTCCATCATTAGTTCCCAAACTATCATCAACCATGTTCTCCCCTTGTACCTATTCACTGTCAGATCTGATCATTCCATATGTCAGTAAGAGATATCAAAGCATCATCATCAATTAGATATTCATCAAGTTATCAAAAAATTTATGAGAACCAATATATTTCCACATGTTATCAGCAGAGTGAAACCATCATCAAATAGAGTAGATAATTGACAGAACCATAGTAGACCCCTTTTTCTTGAGTTTGGCCCACTACTTCCCTTCAAACCAACATATACGTGACTGTGTCCACAGAAACCCGCGTATGTATGCGACTACGCTTTATGAAACTCACGTATAACCACCTTTCTTTGAAGAAAATAGGATTTAACAGCAAGATGATGCAACAACTACTCCCAGCTTTTGTCTGAGATATTCACATGTCTCTCTGGGCAGTGGTTTAGTAAATATATCAGCAATCTGTTCTTTGGAGGGAACATACTCCAATTTGACCTTTTGTTCAAGCACTTGTTCACGTAGAAAATGATATTTGATGGGTATGCGCTTGGTCTTGGAGTGCATGACTGGATTCTTTGAAATACTGCTGGCACTTGTATTATCACATAGAATGGAGATGGATGGAGTACATGTGATCTAAATGTCTTGCAAGGTTTGAATCATCCAAAGTAGTTGTGTGTAGCGAGATGTAGCAGCTACGTGTTCTTCTTCAGCTGTAGATAATGCAATTGAACTTTGTTTCTTGCTGAACTAAGACACTAACCTAGAACCCATATGGAATGCACCACCACTAGTGCTTTTTCTGTCATCAACACTTCCTGCGCAATCTGCATCTGTATATGCATGAAGTGTAAGATCTATATCTCTAGGATACCATAAACCAAAGTTCTATGTTCCTTGAAGATATTTGAAAATCCTTTTGACTGCCCGAAGGTGTGTTTCCTTAGGATTTGCTTGGAATCATCCAACTATTCCCACTACATGCATGATGTCCGGTTGGCTACCTGTTAGATAAACCAGACTGCTAATCATGGATCTGTAAGTTGGTTGATGTACTGCTACTGATTCATCATTTGAGCTAAGACTGCATCCTGTTACCATTGGGGTACATACTAGTTTAGAATCTTCCATGCCGTACTTTTTTAGGATCTGTTTGAGATATTTGGTTTGTGAGAGAAAAATACCATCTTTATTTTGTTGAACTTGTAGACCAAGAAAATAGGTAAGCTCACCAAGCAAGGACATTTCAAATTCTTGCTACATTACTGAGGCAAAATTCTGACTCATGGATTCTTCATTGCTACCAAAAATGATATCATCAACATACACAACAATTATTAGCAATTTATCAGTGTCCATATTTGTATATAGATTTCTATCTGATGACCCCTTTGAAAAACCATATTGGTGGAGATATTTGTCAAGATGGTAATACCATGCTCTTGGAGCCTGTTTTAGACCTTGAGCTTTTCTGAGTTTGCATACAAGTTTTGCATCATTCCCAAGAACGAATCCTTCTAATTGTTCAATATAGAATTCTTCTTCTAAGTCTCCATTAAGAAAGGCAGATTTTACATCCATTTGGTATACTTTGAATTTCTGAAAACTAGAAAGATTAAGAAACATTCTTATGTCTTCAAGTCTAGCAACAGGTGCAAAAGCTTCTTCAAAATCTATACCTTCCTGTTGAGCATATCCTTTACAAACAAGTCTGGCCTTGTTTCTAATAACTTCTCCATTTTCGTTCAGCTTGTTTTTGAATATCCATTTAGTTCCTATGATATTTTTATCATGAGGTCTAGGAACTAATTCCCAAGTATTATTCTTTTCAATTTGCTCAAGTTCTTCATTCATGGCCTTGACCCAATATTCATCTTTGCATGCTTCATTTACATTTTGAGGTTTGGTGGAAGACAATAATGCTAGATAGCTTGAGGCTTCTGTAATAGATCTTCTTGTCTGCACACCTGCCCCCTTTTCTCCTAAAATTTGAGTTTCTGGATGATTTTTCTGAACATACCTGGACGGAGTCTTTCCTTCTACCATTATCTCTTCTTCTAGTGCTTCATTGCTTTCTTCTTCGAAATCAGTGTGATTTGATGTGGGAAGATGATCCTCATCTTCTTCATCTTCGGTTTTTATCTATTTTGGATTTTTTCATGCTTCATCAACTACAACATCAATACTTTCAATAATTTTCCCAAGTCTTTTATTTTAACATTTATATCCTTTACTTTGGGAAGACTAGCCAAGAAGAATACCTTCATCTACTCTGGGTTCCAACTTACCAAGTTTTTCATCAGTGCTTTTGATGTAACATTTGCTTCCAAAAACTTTGAAGTACTTTACAGTGGGAGTTTTACCATACCAAAGTTCATGTGGAGTTTGAGTGTTGTTAACTCGAACATTTGCTTGGTTGAGAATAGTGACGGTGGCGAATGTAGCTTCACCCCAGAAGGTTGCAGGAGTTCCAGATTCATATCGCATAGCACGAGCCATTTGTTGAATAGTTCTGTTCATCCTTTCTACCACTCCATTTTGCTGAGGAGTCCTTGTGGTGGAGAACTACCTTTTTATTCCATGTTGTTCACAAAGGTCAAAGAATTCATCCAAGGTAAATTCCCCTCCTTAATCAGATCTGAGGCATTTGATTTTGCAATATGATTCATTTTCAACCAAAGCTTTGAAGGCTTTGAACTTTTGAAATTCTTCATCTTTATGATTTAGAAGACCTATCCAACACCTTCTGGAAAAATCATCAATGAACAATATCAAGTATTCTTCTCCATGAGGTGACTTTTTCCTTGATGGTCCACATAAATCAGTATGAACAAGTTCAAGAGGCTTACTAGCTGATCCTTCCTTTTCGATGAATTGAGATCTAGCTTGCTTACCAAATTGACATGATTTGCATATAGTATTTTCAGGAATGTTGATATCTGGGAGATCTCGAACAACCTAGAATCTGCATTCTTTTCTTATTTGATAAAAGCTTAGATGTCCCAATCTTCTATGCCATAGCCAGTTTTCATCATTTTTTCTTAGATAGCACTGTCGTTGTCCTCCCTTGAGTATGTATAGGTTGTTTGGAGTTCTTGTACCTTTAATCACGGTTTCTCTTGTATCAAGCTCACGAACAACACATCCATTTGATCGAAACACTACTTCATTTCCTCAATCACACAATTGACTCACACTCAACAGGTTATGCTTTAAGCCATCAACATACATAACATTCCCAACTTTAACTTTTTCTTTCAAGAAAATAGAGCCTTTACCTTTTATGACAGCAGGAGTGTTGTTTCCAAATGAGACACTCTTTTCCTTTTCTAAGGCATTATATGAGTAGTTTTTCTTTGTCACCTGTCATGTGTTTTGAGCATCCACTATTGATGTACCACTGGTTTTCTTTTCCTTCTGCATACAAGGCTATACCACATCTTTTTGTTTGCGATTCTTTCTTTCTCCATATTTTGGTATTTAATAGAGTTTTCTCCTTTTGAGATATTTGCCGAAATTTACTCCTGCATTCAGATTCTTCATGGCCAAAGTTGTTATATATTGAGCATTCTATTTCATTTTCAAGTAGAGAAAAGTTATTATAGGAACTTTTCTTGATCCCTGTCACATCCCTTTGATTTCGTGCTTCTCTAGTCATGATGGTTTTGTAAGCAACACATTAAGCGACTTTGTGTCCAAAATTATGACATGAGAAACATTGACCATTAAAGAAGTTCCTGCTATTATCAAATCTATTGACCTGGTGATTGTAGTTTCTATTGATATTCATATTTGAAGCAAATTGAGTACGATTTACCTGAGGTTGGTTGTGGCTTCTATTCATCCTTGAAGTAAATTGAGCTAGATTTACCTGGTGATCTGCTTTATGCCTTTGCTAACGATTGTCAAACTGTTCACTGCTCTTTGCTGCATCAAGATAGCTTTTAGTGGAGGTTGATGGCTTCTGTGATTGAGATGCTTCTTCAGTATATACAAGACCCGTCTTTATCAGAGGAGAACGCTGCACTTTGATAATTTCATTTAAGGTTTCTGATCTATATGATCTTCTCCTCCTTTTATGCTTTTAGACCTTTCTCAATACCATGGACCAAAACCACTTAGGATCAATACCTTGGATCAAATACTTAGGGTCAATACCTCGGACCAAATACCATGGTCAAAATACCATGGACCAAATACTTTGGACCAAAACTTAGTTTTCCAAGGTATACAAGCTTTTCCTTCTGTGAAGGTGTGTGTGTATGTTATACGCTTATTTTGTTCTATTAACCTGCATGTATACGTGGCTTGGTCAATGGTGAACCTGCGTATACCTCTCTTTCTCCATTCTGTGAAGACTTATATGTAATTCTTTGCTATTTTCCTGCTATACTCTGATTCCTTGAAGCTGCCCTACATTGCATTCTGTCACATTTGATATCTCTTCTGTAGATTCATCTAGTTACCATATAGAAGTGAGTTATGCTGCTACAAGTGGGTTGCCATCAAGTACAACACATACATCATAAATCCAAGAATTTAAAGCAAGCAAACAGAAGGGTTGGTTCCCCAGTGGAGTCACCAATTTGTGGTGAAGTAAAATTATGAGTGCGGACACAAACAATTCCTCTAGCCCGATAATGGGTCTAGCCACAACCGATACATTCTATGGAAGATTTCCTCAGGTTAGAACCAATTAAGAGGGCCTACCTCTTAGTACGCTTATCCTTCTTGGTGATGACCTTACTTTCTTGCTCTAGCTATCTCTCGTTTCCTTCTTCGAACACCTAAAACAAGTAAACAGACATACTTGCAATGGATAATGGTAGAAGATATCATTCCACTTCTCCATTATTATCCAAAATTCCAATATATATGAAATCCTTGCACAAATTCATCGTGTCAACATATTAGACACATTAAGAATTCTAAAAAAGAATATAAATTGAATTGAAATCCTAAATGGACAAAGGAAAATTCATACAGATTGGTGCAACGTGAGATAAAATAATACATAATATTTTAAAGCTTGTCACTACAAGTTGTGGTACAGAGCCAAAAACTACTCTCCAACCCTCTCTTATTTAAGTAGACCTCCTTGCACTTTTCATGTGCTGCAATGATCAAAATTCTTTTTCCTTTAACATACATGACTTCCATGATGAATTCAATCCTTTCGTGAATGTCAAGGAGCTTTAGTTATTGGCAGGATGACTATTGATTAAATTGATCACACCTTCTTCCATTTCTACTTCATTACCCAAGTAATCCTAAGATTTTTATTTTTATTTTAAGGATTAAATTATCTTCTAATGTTTCTATATTGATCAAGATAGTGAAATTACCCTTCAATAAGTTAATTTTAGACTTGATCTAATCCTAAATACAATGTCGGGCACCTGTGTGTATTTTCTTGGCATCCACTTTGTGACTAAGGATCCTATTCACCTCCTCATATGCCAAATTAAGCTCTAATATTTTATTTTTTTGGGCCATGTCAAAATGACTTTGATCTAGAAGCTCATTTCTTTTATCTATTTTTTTTGTAAATTGAAAGCTCAAAACCTTTAGCTTAGTAATCCTCTTGGAGATAGGATAATTGTGTATTCAACTTCTGCATTTATTCTTAGCCAGATCCTTCTTCTAGGATCTCTATCTCAAAGACTACTTTCTATTTTTTTAGTATTTCTGCTAAGGTTCAGGCAACTTCGTCCCTAATCTTTTAATAGTTTTCTTTTGTTTGGTTTTAGCTTTAGTAAGAGCTCTAACTTGGTTTATAAGATGAAGCATTTCCTTCTCGATCTTTGCTACTTCTTTGCTTTGGTTGTGTTTAGTGGTAGGCATTTTAACTTCCCTTTAATATTGGAAATTTCATTTTCCTTCTCCTTGAGCATATTGGCAATGGATGCTTGGTCCTGCCCAAGGGCTCTAGTCATGACAATTTTCTGTTGCAAATGGGAAATGGTAATTATTTTAGCCTTGTTACTAACTTTTTCTATACACAACAATTCTTCAGTTTTTTGGAGCTGTAGTATGAGTTTGCGGACATTGATAGAGGCTTGAACCAAATCTCTAGCCACTACCTCCCTTGTATGCATGTGCCAATAATTTTTTTCTTGGAGAGTTTGTTGTGGGAATCTCGTGGGTTTTCCACGAAGAGGTATTGGTACTGGAGTTAAATTGTTCGAATCTCGTGGGTTTTTCACGAAGAGCTACTAGTATTGGGTTGGCCTTACAATGGTCATAGGGTGTAATGACGAACTTGTATCTCTCGCAATAAAATTTTAAGTTTTCCCCATCATTTGAAATGGCTAAGTATAACACTTCATGAGTTCTCCAATTAGAATGTCACAATCTGCAAAATACTACCAAATAAGGATAGTGATCTAGGTGGATATTGGTGGCCACCCTTCTACTATACCTAGACCTCTAGTCGGTTTCATTAGTTTCCTTGATTATATCAACATTTACCTTGAAACCGGCTGAAGACTTTCAATATGGTTTGATTAACTGTTAGGCAAAGGATTTCCCAACCCAGGTGAATAAAATGTGTCGTGTTCAAGAGTGTTTAAATTTTTTTCTGAGACACAAAGTATGACAAACAGGTTCATTTTTCTCTCTTTTCCCCCACCATTTCTGGCAAGTACCTCTTTATTTTTGACAAGCTTGAGGAGGATAACATTTTCTTGATTATAAGCTCATCCTTAGGATGAGTCCAACTTAGTTTAAATTCGAACCCTAAGAAGGAGTGGTCCGTTCCTGTTTGTAATTGAACAGGTCCTTTACTGTTAAAGTTTAACGAGTTCAGTATAGGAGAAACTCGACATTTTTCAATTTTAGGGAGTCTGAAAAAACTTAAGAAAACTCCATGGTTGTCCTTTTTCGTAAATTTGTGTCTCCCAAGCCCGAAAAAGTATAAAATAATACTTGAGAAAACTGCTTGACCATTACGATCAAGGAGTACTTTTCATAATTAGTGTCTCTGATCCGAAAAAGTAAAAAAGTGATCAACGACACGTCATTTTATAACCAATATCGAATTTGAAACGACAAAAATCCGGCAATCTTTTCATGTTTTTACGGTCAGAAAAGGGCTGTAAGTGGACCGTCTTTTTAATTCCATTTTAACGAGCTTAAAAAGAAAAACTCGGCAATCTTTTCATATTTTAGGAGTCAGAAAAGAGCTTAAAGGTGACTCTAATGTTTTTTGTCAAAAATGATCAATTTTGCCTGAAAAATCCGTTATCCTGCACAAAAACTCAAACATTACTCATACCTGTTTAAAATAGATAAAAATGCTTCAAAAGTTACCTCTTTAAAGTGAAAATTAAACAAATTAAAAATTCATTTATTAAAAAAAGCTTATAAAAATGGCTTTTGTAAATTCATTTTTACCGTTTGACTTCAGAGTGAGAAAAGAGAGCTTTTGGTAAGAAACTTCCTGTGAAGATTGCGGAAAATCCGTCCGTTGGAATCCAACACCGTCACCTCTAGGTAATCCACATCATCTTACTCTTGCATTTCGTCCATTTGAAATTTGTTTTTAGGGTTTTATTTTAATTTTTAGGAAATATTTAGGTTAAAAACCCGCGCGCGGGGGTCCGCAGGCGCAGTATAGGAAACCTGTAGACCCCGACTTTTTCGTAAAAGGAAAAAAGTCAGGGGCCCACACCTGCTGTATAGCCAGAGTGCGGACCTACGCACTGTCTCTAATATAGAGGGTGCGGTCCCCGCAGCATAGGTTTACAAACTTAAATTTTTCAAATTTTGCCCAAAAACTTTGATTTAAGATATTCTAATCTGCCTTTTTGTTGAATGTAGGGTATACATCATGCTTGACTGGCGGGAACGGGAGCACAAGGATGTGGACCTTGCTGCGAATAATCATCAACCTTCGATTGATGCATTGAAGGCATGCAGTTTATTCAAATTCTGGGCCATACCTGGCATGAGGGCCCAGGTGGACTTTTTGCAGTGGCTGGTAGACAGGTGGAATGTACATGACCAGTGTTTCTTTATCGGTGGCCACCAGCTCGAAATGGAGCCAGAAGACATTTACTTTTTGACTGGTTTGCCTAAGAGAGGTGAACATTTGACTCTATTCGGGGCTAGGCCAGGTGGCTAGTCTGTCGATAGCCTCCAGCTAGAGTTTTGTAACGACCAAACCAAGGACAAATGGATTGATATCAAAACCATCTCCCATCTTGAACTCAAAGTGATTGCATTTACTATCACCAGGCTCTACGGAAGCGCAACACTACATTTTACCACTGGATCCCAAATGCGGATGGCAGTAGACTGCTTTCGGGGCACCATCTTTAATTGGTGCGAAGCTGTGTTGGCTAATGTAAAAGGCCAACTAACTAGAGCAAAAAGCGAACAACTGAAAAAATTTGGATATGGTTTCTTACTTGTGAGCTTTGGTCTAGAGAGGGTCCCAATGTTGGTCCCATAGCATCTTTCCATTGGAGTTGGACTTCCCTGAGAGCCCAAACTGATGCGTTGGGTTGTAGTTATGGCCCGTCATCCTGAGGAGGGTTCAGAGGTTGTTCGATTTCCTCCTGAGTATTTTCATTGGTTGGAGAACCAAGTTTTTGCTATTCAGGATTTTCCTTATGCTGGGATGGATTATCGTGGTGATCCAGACATGGCTCTTCCACCAGGAGAGAAATGGGATGACTCAGGTAAAATCATTTTCAACATTTTCTAATTTAATTTTTTTTTGTTTTTAAACCGTCCCAAAATTGATAGTAAAAAGTTTCAAATGCAGATGTAGGTCCACGGTGACCAGCCACTCTCCGGCCCTATGAGAGGAAACAGCCAGCTGCACCAGCACCAGCCCCACGGGACGAATCTATAGAGACCCTCGCCGAATTGGAAAACCATCTAAAACGTTTGACAACAGACATTCTAGAGACCAGCATAGATGACATTCCTCTTAGGCTACAACGCTATGTGATTGGGGTCCCAGGACCTTTCAGGAGGTTCCTTTGTAGGGTGGCCCATACAGTGGTTTCTTATTATGATCATCACCAGTGATAGGATGATCGCCTGTTGTAGACTCATATGACATTTTTGCTTTTTGTACTATCATTTTGCTGATCATAAGGTGTTTTTCAACCTATGATAAAAGACGATGTATATTTGACACACTTCTATGCTATGCTATATCACTATTACCGACTATCTTGTAAAACATGTTATGGAATGTTTTTAAATTTACTTGTTTGATTATTTCAAATGTCGACTTAACATTCGAGAAGCAATTGCATCTGCTAATGTATTTAAATATCTTGGAATATGTTGATATTCAATATAGTCAAATTCACGTTCCAAGAGACGAACTCTCAAAAATAATCTCAATAACACTGGATTTCTAATGGCATACACTCTATTAAGCTGTAATACAACGAGTTCAGAATCTAACCTCACTATCAAACTCCGAATCCCAAATGAGATGGATTCAGATAATAACTCAATCACTGCACTATACTCTACAATGTTGTTCGTTGTTTGACCGAGGCTTACCCCATGCATAGATACCAACTCATCAGAGGGCGAATAGATAACCCAAGCTGCGGAAGAAATGTTCCGTGTATTACGACAAGCACCATCAGCAAAACCAATGTATGTTTGGAGAGACGTCGACATCTGCAATATCAAGAGTAAAATCAAGATAAGCAGGAATAATGACAAAAACACTCTCTAAACTAAGCACACTTTTTAATCTAAAACACACCAGCTAGAAAGAAAACTAACCTAACTAAAATCTCCACACCCAGATTTAAGCATAATATCTCTTCAGGTAAAGACCATTTCTGGGCTTTCCTAAAGAGACCCCGTCAAAGTCTACCAATTCATAGGCCCCTTTTGCCATCTTTCGTTTAAAAACATAAGGACCATGCCACATGGGTACAAATTTTCCAGCGCCTAATTTATCATTTGCTTGATCGTACAGTAAGACTAGGTCTCCTTCTGAAAAATTACGAGGCGTAACATTTCGATCATACTGAGCTTTAATACGTTTGGCATGAGCTTCTATTGCTAGTGCAACATCACGTCGATTCTCATCTAGCTGAGCCAAGTACAACAAACGTTTTTCCTCTTCGGAAGTGGTTGGAAGTAATTCTATGGCCATTTGCAATGACGGGATTTCGCATTCAATTGGTAACATAGCTTCCAAACCGTAAACTAGTTGGAAAGGAGTGAAACTGGTTGATGTTTTTACTGAGGTTCGATACGCCCAAAGCACTGAAAATAGCATGTTATGCCAATTCGACCTATGAATCCCAATGATTCATCGGATCATGATGACTAGAACTTTGTTGATGGTTTCAACCAGACGATTAGCCTGTGGATAATATGGAGTTGAACTATCGTGACGCAGGCCAAGTTGGTCTGTTAGCTCAGTCATCATAATATTTTGAAAATGGTGCCCATGATCAGTGATAATCACTTGTGGAACACCGAACCTAGCAATTATATGATTGAAAACGAAAATCACAGCATTTTTGCTATCTGCCTCAAATGTAGGCATCGCCTCGGCCCACTTGGTAAAATAATCTACTGCAAGGATGATATATGCATGCCCCCTAGCCGAGTGAGGGTTACATGTAATAAAATCGATATCCCATTTTGCAAAAGGACCGCCGACAATTATAGGGTGGAGAGGAGCAGGTGGAGCGCGCATCTTTCGATAAAAAATTTGGTATTTGTGGCATTTTCGGACCGCGTTAATACAGTCTTTAAACAAAGACAACCAGAAATAGCCAGCGCGCAATATCTTTTAGGCTGTGGAAAACCCAAACATATGACTGCCACACGCTCCAAAGTGACAGTCATTTAGAACCCTTTCAGCTTCCTCATGAATTAAACAACGTCGGAAAACAGAGTCCACCCCACGACGATAAGTGTATCTCCAATAATTTTGAATTGTTGGGATTGAAATCTTATTTTCCGACGCTGAGATCTTGAAATTTCAAGCCGAAAGGATTGGGTTTGGAGATAAACTATGATATCTCCATACCAGGTATCTAAAGTGTTGATTAGAAACAAGGATTCATCCGCAATGGGCTCTTCCGCCATAGTTTCAGTATCAGCATGCGGGAAGTCACACATCAACTCCACAAAAACTAAAGATTTCTTTGACTTAGATTTTTCAAACTCCAAGTCAAATTCCTGCAGGATAACAATCCATTTGGAATACTTGCCCCCTAGCAATTCTTTGGTCAAAATATAGGTCATAGGGTTGCAATAGGAAATTACAGTAGTTTTACGTAGTAAAATGTAATGACGAAAACGTTGGACAGCTTGAACAGCTGCCAGGGCCAATTTATCCACATGTGAATATTTTAGCTCAGTTGGATTCAAAATGCGACTAAGGTAATATATCACATGTTCACTACCGAATTCATCATCCTGAACTAGTACCATTCTGCTGGTGGAATGCGAGGCAGTGAGATATAATAAGTAGTCTTGGTTGTAGTTGGGAGGATGCAATAATGGTGCATGGGTCAACGTGTGTTTTAATGCATCAAAAGATTTGTCAGGTATCTCATCCCAAAAGAATGGAGTATTCTGTTTCAACAACCTGGTAAAACCCTTTGTGATCTCAGCGTAGTTAGGAATGAATCGACGTAAAAAGTTTGCTTTCCCTTGAAAACTTTGTAGTTGGCAAAGACTTGAAGGAGGAGGCAATTTGACAATAGCTTCAACTTTCGAGGGATCGACACGAATGCCGGCTTTCGAAACAACAAACCCCAGTAACCGACTCGTTTCTATACAAAAAACACACTTGTGTGGATTCAACCTAATTCGATAATGCCTACACCTCATAAAGATTGCTCGTAAATGAATGAGATGATCGGCTCGATGTAATGAATGAGAAGGCAAATCATCAAGATAGGGTTGCACAATGTGCTTGATGTCATGAAACGCATAAGACATGGCCCTTTGAAAAGTTGCACCGGAGTTCTTGAGCCCAAAAGGTAATTTACAATAAGCAAATGTCCCCCATGGAAAAATGAAAGCCGTTTTTGGTTGATCAGTAGGTAGAATGTTTATTTGATTGTATCCAGAAAAACCATCCATGAAGGAGAATATTTCACTGCTGGCACAATCACCAATGATTTGATCGATATAGGGAGTTGGGTAATTGTCTTTTGGACAGGCTCGATTAATATCCCTATAATCGATACATATTCTTATTGTTCCTTGCTTTTTGTTAACAAGAACAATATTCGATACCCAATCCGTTAACGGAATTAGATAAATGAAACCTGCTTTAAGTAATTTTTCAACTTTTGCTTTAATAGCAGCAACTTTTCGCGGGTGGATCTGATGCAAATGTTGCCGGATGGGTTTAGCATCCGAGTAAGTTTTGATTTCATGAACAACAATCGCTGGGTCAATTCTCGGAATTTCCTCATATGACCAGGCAAACACGTCTCAGAATTCTTGAAATAGGGCCTTATATGTTTGAATTTCGTTTTCCATACAAGAGGCACCTATATGAATGTTTTCAACAATTCCAGGCTTAACCGAAATGTCAATAGGAATAGTTCGAGAAATATTTCCCAAATTTAACTCAGAATCAGGATTTTTCATTGGATTCTGAGGTTCCTTGACATAATTAGTCGTGAAAATAGATGAAAAATCATTTTCAAAGCGATCAATCTCAGGTAAAAACGAAGATCTATGATGAAGATCTTCCCATGGTAAATCATCAACAGACAAGATTTCACGAATTTGCTCATCAGTGTGAACAAGTTCGGAAAAAGTTGTTGAATCTGAGTTTGATGTTGGAAGTGATTCTTCATGGACCACATTCATTAAGTCAATTTCGGTTGAAGAAGGGTTAGAAAACGACTGTATGGCCTGATAAGCAATTTCATATGGACTCAAAGGCATAGCATCACCAAATGAATCTATCTCAGATTCGGAAGGTATGATCCAAGGATCATCATAAACAATGGTGTCTGATGAAATCATATGAATGGTTGCAGTAGAAGGTGATACGTTGGGAGGAGGAAAGGAAAAGTTCCTAGTAAACTAGAATCCTTAACTAGTCCTACTCCAACATCCTTATAAGGGATAGCTGTTTTGCCGACATGCTGGATACTTTCAAAAGAGGCTGGGTCGGATGAAAATTAATTTAGTTGGTCTATAGTTACGATCTTTCCATTATGAGGAAACTTTATAAGCCGAAAAACCGATGAAACAACAGCTGTCATAGCGTAAGACCAACTACGACCCAAGAGAAGGTTGTAATCTAGAGGGGCATCAACCACCTCCACATCTAGATTAACAGTTTTGCCTTCAATCCCTATAGGTAAATCCTGTAGAATGCCAAAAGGATGGAACCCACGGCCATCAAAAGCCTTTAGAATCGTCGGGGATTGATTAAGTGTAGGAGAACCAAGCGATCTCCAACACTGGATCGACATAATACACGTTGAGGCTCCCTCATCAATTACAGTCCTATAGCAAGGTCTGTTTTTGACTAACACTGGAATCTGGAAAGCCATTTGATGAGGTAAGTGAGGTGTACTATTTTCTAGATCGAAAATTATAAGGTTCGAGTCCTGAATATCAACAGCTCCTATAGCCGACAATAGCAATTTACGTTGTGCTGGACATGATTGCAGCACCTCTAAAGTTGACATTGCTGAAGGTGAAATAGCCAAATCTTCAACAATGTTATAGTTCTGAGTAGCTCTCGCATGTGGATTGAAAACTGACTTTCAAAGTATACCCTTGGTGGGCGGTTTGATTACTAAGTCTGGGTTAGGTTTCTCGATCTGTAGTGGATCGGAACCAAGAGTTGAAGTTGATGGGTTCGAATTAGAAGATTCTACTTCCTTACCACCAACAAGACTTTTACTTTCATAATATTGTGATCGTGTCGCAATCCGAACATGGGACATCATCATTATGGGTTCTTCTGAGGCATTTGAGGAAGAACCTATCATCTTATTGTCTTGACTAGGAAAAGCATCCTTCAAAATAGCAGGCGTTTGAGAACCTTTGACGATTTTCACAACCTCACCGTGATGAGGGCAGTCTCTTGTAAAATGCTCTTCGTCACAAATGAGACAAGGATAACGAGGTTTGCGTTTCTCATCAGTAGATTCCATTTTTTCTGGTTTCTCTTTCGAATTTTTATTTGTTTTATTTTTCTTCTTCCCTTTCTTTTTACCGTTGGATTTTGATTTGGCCGTAGATGACTCTACAACATGAATATCGACAGAAATTTCTGCGGAAGAATCCCCTGTCGGGGAATCTGGTAAAGTTATGATAGGAGAAGAATTCTTGGAAGATTTCTTCTTACTTTTGGTATTAACTGTACCAATCATACCATCAGTGGCATGAGACCTTGAAGGAGCTGCAGTTATTTGATTTTGTTTAGGAAGATCGGGGATTTTATCGTGTAACGTACCTAACTGTGTATAAACTAGGTCAAGGTACTGAGCTTCAGCAATTACTTGCTCTTCAGTAACGACTCCGGCCTTAGCTACATCCTCAGTGATTTTTGGTAATAAAGATTTAACAAACCATTCTGTTAAGATTTGATTCGGGATAAAAACTTTCACTAAACGCCGTTGACATCTCCATTCATGAATGTGATCTGAAATGTAAGTGGACGTTGACTGTTTTAATTAAGTTAATAATTTTGTGCCATTGTCATATCTGACTGGCAACTGAAAATGAGTTAAAAACGAAGTAGCTAGCTTACTAAAGTTATAAAAAGTGGCTCGCGATAACTCAATGTACCACTTGGCCGCAAGACCAATTAGAGTGCGTTGAAAAAGCCGTAAACAAATTGAATCATCTGAAATGGAGTTAGATGCACACCAGAGGTGATAAGTCATCACATGGTTCGACGGATCCTCTCCTGATTTACCTTCAAACTTAGGAATATCATTAGGCAACTTATTCGGCATTGGCAGCCAAAACGGAAGATAATTAATCGGATCGTTCGTAAGGTGCGACAAGTCAGGCAAGTCCATAGTTGCAATGAACGGTAACTGACGATTAGGGTCTCTGAAACCCTGGGTCATGAGACCAGCCCCAGGAGGAGGATATCCAGGATAACTAGGAATTGGAATTACATTTGGGATATTATATCCTCCCGGTAAACCAGGATTAACCGAACCATACTGGGGTTGTTGAGGTTGCTGATAAGTATATCCAGGGTACGGTTGATACTGATAGACTGGGTTCTGCACAGCAGGACCAAATTGGTACTGTCCCTGGTACGGTTGATGAGTAAATTGAGGTTGACTTGTGACAACTGTACTTGGACCAGGTTATCCTATAGGCATTTGAACCGAAGTCTGAATTGTGGGACCAGACTGAGGTAAAGATGCTTGAGGAATTGATGCAGGAACAGTAGAAACCAGAGCTGTCGATACTCCAGAAGTAGGTGGGGTAGATGGAACAGATGTTACAGCAGTCATTTGAGGCAGAGTTCGAGGCGAACTAGGCCCAGGCTGAGAAACTACAGAAGGTGCAGAAGTTTGAATAGTAGGCTGGACAGGTTGTTGGGTTGAACCAGAAACTAAGGGTTGTCCAGATTGAGATGACAACTGCACGTTCGGTTGTAAGATCTATTGAGATTGAGATGGATCCCACACTAAGCTCATTCCGGGGTATGGACCCATAGAAGGTTGAGCATATTGAGGACCATAACCGGGTTGAGGGTAGGGTTGATAATTCAAAGGTACATTTCCAGCTCCTTGGACAAATGATTGACTGGAAGGTGGTTGGAAACCTTGGTTTGGGTACTGACCTTGAGGTTGATAACCTTGAGGCACATACTGATACTGGGGTTGACCTTGAGGTACATATTGATACGGGGGATGACCTTGAGGTACATACTGAGTCTGGGGTTGACCTTGAGGAATGTAATGTCCCGTAGGTATGTACTGTCCTTGAGGTTGCCCCCCAGGTGGTAATTGGGTACCTTGAGGTTGCCCCCCAGGCGATAATTGAGGACCTTGAGGCTGCCCCCCAGGCGGTAACTGGCCACCTTGAGGTTGCGGATTTGGAATGGTACCTGACATCATAAGAATATCTTCTACACTCAACGGCTTAGTTCCGTTATTACGAGTTAATAACCCTTGTTCAATAGGTTGAGGAGATGCTCCCGAAAAAGTACCAGTAAGAGACTGATACCTAGAGGGAACAGAAGGACCGCCATATAAAAAGGTTTCTGGAGATTGAGAAAACATGGATGACTGTCTCGACATATTCAAAGGAGGATAATAACCTCTAGGTGTTGGATGAAAAGGAATGCGAGGTGGTGAAAAACTTAGTCCCAGGTTTTCCAAAAAATTGGTCAATGAAAGATACCAAGCGTCCCTCCTAGGTGGACTGTCAAAGATCAATTCACGCTCCCTAAGTTCTATAGCTGGTTGATTTTCAGGGATAGGTATACCTTCTTCCGGAGTAACAAGTTCTTCAATAGCAATAAGTCCAGAAGGAAGATTTTGGGTAATGACTCTTTCTACCCTGGGTGAACCAGGACCACTGGAAGTTGGAGAGGCAAATACTGATGTTGGAGTAGTAGCAGGTTCAGTTTCAGGTTCAGATATTTCAGGTTCCTTGTTAATTCACTAGTAGAAGAAAAACTACCAGTAACTTCGGAAAAAGAAACATGTTCTAAAATATACTCTGGTGCTTGCACTTGATAATCAGGATGTACAACTAAAGAAGACTCTCCTTCTTCAGGTGACCCAACTCTACTGTCACTAGGAGTTACAAGGGCCTGTAGCCCTTCAAGCTGGCTTGGTGAAAACTTAGGAGGTTGGCCTTGAAGTCTACGGGACTTCCTCGGTAATTCAGCCACGATTAAATATTTTAACTACTTCACACGCAAACAAAGAAAAATCTCAATGAAAACCACATAAAGTCTCTAAAGAACCAAACAATTTTGAATCACATGCATAAAGAATCTAGGAGGTCAAACCACACCCAAACAGTAACTTTCCGTACCGAAAACACTAGCTGGTGATGAAATCCAACGTCGCAGAATTCAATACAGAAATGGTGGTTGGAACAGTTACCCCGGAAACCTGCTTAATGAATAGACTGGCACAAGTTTCTCCACTAAACCGTCTCGAGTGAAGAGAACCCCCCAGAAAATCCAATTGAGTCTAGCCGACGTCTGCTCCAGGTACAGTGGGATCTTCCCTCCACCGTCACCTTAGGAAAGAATCCTATAGATTATGGTCACTATGGTTACCAACGGAAAAAAATATACCTGGGGGAACAGTCTGCGATCCGATACACACGCAAGGGCAGAGTAGCAAGCTCAATCCCCTTGAAGGCTCCTTGACATAATCCAAGGTTTACCAACAAGTGACCCCAGGCTCCTTGACAATGGTTAATCTGAGGTTTACCGTTTTTAATACGTGTATATCTTGTATCGTTCCCAATGAGGAAGGATTGATTACCCCACTGGTTCGGACACGATCTCATGCTTGAATCCTTTAAGAGGAGCTTCCCAGAGCATAGATGTAACAATTGGAATTTATCTCCTACCGCAAGATACAACTACTTGTTTGTTTTACTATCTTGGAGAGTTAATTACTCCCTACTCCAAGATACTAGCATAAGCTATGTTGGTGATAAAGAGCCCTAGAAATAAAAAGATTGCTAGATAGATTTTACTTTAAGCGTTATTTTTTATTGGTTTTTTCTTAAGTCAAAAGGTGCAGAGATGAAACTTTATGGTGTGAAGACTCGACTCCAAAACACTAAAAATGCACTTAAGATGAGAAACAATCCTTTCCCTTCAATGAATTTCTAGCTAAAGAAAGAGTTGAGAATGCAAATACTTGTAAAAACAAATCTTTCCTTAACAAACAAATAAAAAGAACTTTTTGTCTTTTTCAATACACTCAAAAACAAGACAACTAATTATGCTCACGAAAATTTCCCTTTCTTTTCAAACTCTCAAATACTACAAAAACGAACTTTTTTTTCAAAAGATATTTTTTTTTTATAAACACTCAAAACTATTGAAAAATCTAATTGAAGTAAAAGCTTACAAGAATTATTTTCAAGGATGTTTTACTTAGTTATGAGCAAACTAAGGAATAATTTGGTCAAAATCACAAATTAATCAAAAAACAACCAGCTTTTGTTTTATTTTTTAAAAATGAAATCCAAAACTTTCAACACAAGTTCTTTCGAAACTTCACAAAGAGAAAAACAAAATGTATTCCTCAACAAAGGCAGATTTTATAAATCGGTCAGACTCATAAGAAGACCAGCAAAACTAGGGTGATCTGAGGTTTCTAAGGCTTCTAAGCTCTAAGTTACTACAAAGACCGAACGAAAATCAAGCCAGGCACACAAAGCTTCTAGAAATTCACCTAAAACCTAAATGCCAATGGAAATAACCTATGAAAAGTTTCTGACAAGACACGTGCAGATATGGGCAGAGGCTAAAAACACATAAACAAATCCTAAGCTGACTGAATGAGAAAATTTTAAGTTTTCCAAAATTTTGACAGGGTCCGCAGGCTCCCAGTATACCTAGGTGCGGTACTGCTCTGTATGTAAAGCAAAAGAGCGGGGATGTCCGCACTGTGTTACAAAGAGAGGGTGCGGTCCTCTTCCGAAAGTGTGAAAAACAAAAAATAATTCAAGATGTACAAAAGCTACCGAATCCCACACAACAAGCAAAAACCAAAAACAGAGAAACAGTTTCTCAAGTCAAAGTAAAAGCAAATGCAAAAAACCAAAAATTAAAGTCCCCAGTGGAGTCGCCATTTTGTCGGCCGGATAAGTCGTTCTTGTGGACAAGACCGACCTGTCTAGTATCTATGGATATCTAGCGACAAGCAAACCAAACAAATTTTATCTTTCTCTAAATATGTGATTTATAAATAAAGGCTAGTAGATGTTTTAGGCCTACCTCGGGTCCAGTGCTAGTTTGTGGAAGCCATGCTCCGTTGATCCAAATGAGCTCCTTTTTAAAGAATCTGCAAACACAAACAGGCACACATATCAAATAGCATCTGAAAAGCCAATATAATAAACCATATTTATCATGATGATCAAGGAATTCATGAAATAAATCATAGAAGACAATTTATTGAGAAAAATGAATCTGATTGTATTAACTTTAATCAAAGAAGAACTTTACAACCTTGGTGCCTTGATGCTGTACAAGCTCCTCCCAGGGTCCAGCAAGAATCTCCTCTACTTTGACAAGTTTCACTCTCTTCCCAAAGAAGCCAAAAGGTATGTAATCTCTCCTGTCAAGCTTAACTAGGAAGTCTCAATTCCAACAGCATTTACCCTAAAAAATGTTCAGCTTTCAACCTCCCCATCAACCAGCCCAATGCTTTAATTTATAGTGCAAAGGAGGGAAGTTACTAGGTCCACCTTCAAAGGGATAGAGCCCTCCTTCAAAGGGATAAGCTCCTCTCATCAAGAGGTTAGCTCCTTTAGTTATGGGATGCATGAACCACCTAGGAGCAAACCAACCACGTCAAGATTCCCTCTAGAAGTGTCCAGAATTAACCCAAAGTGAGTTTTTAAGAATAAACTTGCGCCTTTTTTACTTTTACAGGGGTCCGCACCCACTCCTTTAGAGACAAAGCGGGCAGGTCCACAGGTAACATGACCAAGGGGTGTGGGACTGTAGGTACTAGTAAGAGAAAGTGCGGAACCAGAGTTTTCTTAATTTTCAAAGACTTTCTCTCATTTTCAAAGCTTGACATGAAGAGCTGAGGTTTGAGACTTGCAAAGGAGGACATTATGAGTGGTGATAGACTCACACTGACTGCAGAAAGTCATGGTGACAATATTTTGTGTAACAAACCAAACTCTTCTTTGAATGAGTATGGGTACACTTTGGGATCACACAGTCCATTGTATAAGATTGGGATAGTCAGTTCCTAAGTGCATTTTGGTCAAGCCTATGGTCGTTGTTGGATACCAAGCTCACTAATTCAACAACCTTTCACCACCAAACTGATGGCCAAATAAAGGTCGTCAACAAGATGATCATGCACATCCTGCACATGTACAACTCAAAGAACCAACATACATGGGATGAGAGCCTCCCCTATGTCCAACACAGCTACAACAGGGCTCTCGATAACTCAACTGGCCACAACCTCATTTAGGTGGGACTGGGATTCCAACAACTATGTCCCATTAATGTTGCCATACCATTTGCAGCTACTCAACTAGATTTAGCTCATGTCTAGTCTGAAGCTGATAGTGCTATCAAATTCATTGAGTGCATTCAACACATCCACCAGTAGGTCCATGAAATATTGGACATAGAAAATGCAAAGTAAAAGAAACGTCATGATCAACATCATGTGCCACACAAATTCCAGATCGGAGACAAATATTGGTTACATTTGCAGAAGGAGCGCCTCACTAGGCCCCACTGCAAACTTTTCCCACTCCAATATGGGCCTTAAACCATCACTAAGGTTGTAGGGGACAGTGCTTTTGAGCTTAGCATTCCATCGTTCCTTAGCCAGCACCCAGTATTCAATGTGGACCAGTTGTTGCCATATTTTCCCCCATTGTTGGACACATTTGACATTTCTAAGAAGTTAACACTGATAGAGCCAAACCAAAGTTGTATCGAACATGCCACAACTGATAGGATCACGAACGCATAGGTCAAGAACACTCAACAGCAGAGGATCCAGCTATATCAAGTTGTCAAAGTAGGCTAACTCCTTCACTGAGGCAAGTGGCTCACCAAGGACCATGTTCAATAAAATTCCCTTACCTCATGGAGGATTTGCACACAATAGGGACCATTTATTCCTATGGGGGGATGACTAATATAGGTGGATATTTGTACCACCAACCTATTCCACTTAGACCTCTCGTTGGTTTCGTCAATTCCTTGATTATAGCATCATTTACTATTTTTAGTAGTTTTTTCGATTGTTGAACTTTTGGAGTTGTTTTGACCCCCTAATTAGTGTTTTTTTGAGGTTTGTTGTAGACCCATAGACCTATAGTACTCAGAGATATATTTATAATGAGGTATTGTATGTGACAAATGGAGAACATATGCCCAAGTTACGACCCCGAGAAGTTGGTTGCCCATTAACCCCAATGGGGCCCACAAACTCTTGGTGTTCCATCTCTTAGGGTTAGGCTTTTGGTTGTTTAGGGTTCCCCATTGTTGTTCAATAATAAAAAGGTCCTTGAGCCTCATTATAACACAGTTCATAGGCATGTAGTTGCCATATCTCTTCTTAGAGATAAGCTACCATTGCCAGAGCTAGTTTATTTCCATTTTGTATGTAAACATATTTTAGAAGTTTTATTTATGCTACATCTCCATGTTTATGTTTATATTTGTGTTCTGTTGCGTTCCTGCATAAGTCTGGATCAGATACACAATTTCTCTGACTGATTTTGTATAGCTCCAATTTGTGATATTTCCTAAGCATAAATAGAGGCCACCAATTGTTATTTGTTTTAGTTATGTTTTCATCATAAAGTTGTTGTTTATCATATTTCTTTTAACTATGTAAATGCTTCCGCTTCGTGTGATTTCTTTTTGTTTAAACCATCATATCATTATTGTTATGTTAGTTGGTATATACAACCCAATTTTCATTTGTTCTATTTGTTGCATGAATTTATTTACTTGTGCATTGTGTGGAACATTTGCTACATATAATAGCATTGTATCCTCTATTTAGGCATTGGGACTAACACTTATATCCCAACTAACCACTTTCTTGATGGCTATTATGAGAAATTGGTTGGTCCTCTATCTAATTATTGAGAAACAATAAAACTACAAAAATATTCATATTATGAATGTATGAAATAACCAGTTATGTTTCCTCTATCAACTACTAGTTTGATTGGATCGTTGGTATTCCCTTGTTCTATTTTAAATGTTATGTAACTTCTACAACATAGAAGCTGATACTATTGGATGATTTCTTTGAAAGCTACAACAATAAGACATCCCAATCCCATGCATTTAGAATTTACATCCAACCATCCTCTTATAAATAATTTATTATATATTTATCAATGATTATGGAAATGGCAAGAGCAAAGGGCCATCCATCTCGTATATTGCTTGACTAGATATAATTACTAGGAAAATGTGTGCTTATCAATCATGAAGTTTGAAATAGAATTTGGTTTACCTACAATGTTTTGATATTGGTTGATATGCTAGTTTGGTTACTTATTGTGTACACTCTATGTGCACAACACCACCCACACTAGCAATCAAAGGGTCTTTCAAGATCTTCACTCTATTAGTTCACTACAACCCTCAATGTGGTAGCATATGAATACCCAATATAAAATTTTTATGGTTATAGTAATGCAAATTAGAAATAATAGAGTTTACTTAATTAAATAAATATAATTTCATATTACACTTGAATCAATTGTCAGCCACTGGCCTTGGACCACAATCAAATAGACCCAACAATGAATCCAAATTTGCACAAATCCATTTCATCCATGGTAATGAATTCGCATTGAAGCTTGATCTCAAATCAAGAGTGATTGAAAATAATTTTATATTCTTTAGTTCAGCCATGAAGATCCATATTAGCAAGGTAGGCAGGCCATATGCCTAACTTTAATGGATGATCCTATAGGAAGTGCTTGTTATCACATAATGTGTCAGTTCCATCTTAGCAGAATGCGTATGGATCTTTGGTAAATGCTTCTTTTTTAACCATTTTTTTGTAGCTTATTTAACTTACGATAAGTGTTTTGAGTCACTTTTGGATTCATGTTATGTTTTTAAACAACTTAATGTGATGAACTATGGCATTGCATTTCTAATTTAGAAATTATCAATGTTAGGGAATAGTCTACTTGCTCAATCCTGTAATATATGTGAATACTTTCAATCATATGTATGGATCTAAATTATCTGGGTGTCTAGCTTGGAAGGTGGGTGCCATTTTTGAGAAATATCTCTTGTAACCATATTAATGAGTAACAATACATAAAAAGAATACTACGAATCTAAAGTATTTGCAACAATTTAAGAAGAAAACAAAAAGCAATGGAAAATATGCTTCATTCCTAAGAACATGTCTTATTCTCATGACATCTCTACCAAAATTAAATAAGTGTGTTTGAAACATCATTCTAGTTTTACTCTCCACCTTTTGTATGATGAGAAAGAGCCCATGGTTTGTTAGTGTTTAGAGAAAAGGAGATCCTAAGGTAGTTCTTTCCATCAAATTTCAACTACCTTCAATAACTGACATGCCAAGAGATTATATGTTTCTATCTACCAAAGTAAAAAAAAGGAACCCACTTTGGAAAAACAAAAGCATCATATGAGACTCAAAACCCACAAATAGGCACTACAAACCCCACCTAACTAATCCCTAAACACAACAGAAATGGAAAACACATCAAAACCTAAGAAACAAAACAATCCCTGTCGTGACTGAGAAGAGATGAAGCAACAACACTAGTTGGGTCTGTCTAGTAACCCTCAAGACCATACATAAATATGTAGCAATACAGGCTTGTGATTTCACAGAACTAAAAGAGGATTATGGTCTATGAACCTGAAAAACATTTCTTCAAAATGCCTCCAAAAGAGAGGAGAACACATCCTTGACTTTAATAAGACACAACCAAGAACTAAAACATCATACCAACACATATTTCATACCAAACAAAAGAAGAGATGTTTTATGTTTAACAAGAACTACACTAAAATACAAGAAAAGATACCCTCACCAAAGGCCGTGGGAGAGCTTGAATATCAACACCTAGATATAAATTGCAACCCAAGCACATGAAATGCCTCCAAAGGTGAATCGGTAACAGGAAAATATTAAGCACCATATTAGCCTCTTGGATTTACATATAAAAACATAAGGAGATGATTTTTTTGAATTCGTATGACTGTTGTAAACTCTTCCCACCACATGCTGCAACTGTTATGCAATGTCCATAACTGAAGTTCGCCCAAGAACCAACACTTGTAATATCATGTAAATTTTTATTGAAATCTTATATTTTTTCCATCCAAAGAATGATTATGAGAGGTAATTGCACAAACAATGAATCAGGCTCAAGAGAAAAGTGATCCACGACAAGGAAGTGAATATCTGTTAGAAGTGGGCAAAAAAAAACCAATGGTTACTTCTACCCTAAAACCTAGAACACCTTTCCATTTAAATATGTTGTGCAGACTTATATTATGCTAATTTAATATTATTTGGAAAAAAATTGTTCAAGAATTTATTAAAATTCTCAGTTGAGAATTTTAATTAGAATATAAACTCTAAGATGAGAGTTATAAATGGATTCTAAACTCTTGGTTGAGAGTTATAAATAGAATCTAAATTCTCGATTGAGAGTCTGTCCCCAAAAAAATTCACTAAACTTCTCGGTTGAAAACTTGTTAAAATTTTGGCTAAGAGTTTTTAAACTTGATATTAACACAGCCAAACTCTGTGGTGAAATACTATAAAACTCTCATTTCAATGGTTCCTCAGGAAAGGGTGAAAAAACAAGTGAAAGTGAATGATTGACCAAGCAGATGGTGATGATGGAATGAGAAAGGCAAGGTTCATCTAGCAGAAATATCCTAATAAAAAGTGTCAATCACAAGGGATAAAGTATAAATGGTTTCATTTTTACACAAGCTTGAAACAAGGGAAAACTATGCTTAAGAGTAGTTGAAAGTAGTTTCAATTTTATGCAAGTTTGAAACAAGGAAAAACTATGCTTGCGAGTAGTTCTCATGCCCCCAACATAATAACACAATTCTAGGTGGATGCCCCCCAAAATTTGTTTCATTCACCTAAATAGACTATTGTTCACTAATAGGTGGATGGAATGAAGGTTTATTTATGAGATCAAGTGAAAGAATCAACTCAAAATTTATGAGATCTAGTCAAAAACTTGAATTGGAGGGGGATTTGTTTCATTTTTTACTGAGCTTGAGACAAGAAAAGGAACTCTACTCCAAGACCTTGTTTCATTTTTTAACGAGCTTAACACAAGACAAGGAACTCTGCTTGGAGACATAGGTAGTTCAGTAACCTTATGGGGGAAGGTTAACTATTGGTGACGGATATCTAGGATACTATAGTTGGGCTACTGACATTTGCATCCCGCCTTGATATAGATTGTTTTCATAATTAGGATAACCCATACCAGGTTTCCCAGTCCCAAGAAAACCCTAATATTATTGAAAAGGTTGACCTTGGAAATATTTTCCTAGATAAGGTTGTTGCAAGGTTGTTGTCTAACCAACAGGAGCTTGGGGTATTCCTTGTAATGGTAATTCCCTTGACAAAATATTCATCATTCCTAGAACAAGATGACTAATTAGCACCCGTGGCATGCTATAAATGGGTTGAATTACTTGTAATTGTTGAATATCCTGACCAAGTGAGTCATTACTTGGAGGGAGTTCCGTGAAAATAGTAGAAATGTTCCCTTGTTCGACAAGATCTGAACAAACATGAAGAACCTTATTAATATGAACTTCACTCTCTACGGGAAAGGTACGGTCAATTGAAGGTGGAATTGAGTCAACCATTTTCTCAACCAATGGTTGGTTTGTAACAGACTCATGGGATTCACATTTAGAGAGAGTGATATTGATTAGGTTCAGATCAATCACTTCATCAACTAGTGGAGGATTGGGAGAAATATCTTGCTAACCAAACAAAATTTGTGGCTAAGAACCTATAAGGTTTTCCAACACTTTTGAGGCTTCATCCATATAAGAAAGAGGGTGAATAGGATGATTCCCTTCACATAACCTACAAGGAAACTTAACTTTGCCCTTTTCCCATGGACCTTCCTATCACTAGTTGATGGTTTATCACCAACATGATTTCGAGAGGCTAGTGATAAGGGTTGATGTGAGCCTATAGACCACACTTCGAATACCTCTAGAATACGAGGACAATATCTAAGAAGGTGGCCACCCTCGCAAAGCATGCAAAGTCATTTAACTTTACGGGGTTTGTTGGAAGGTTTCTCGACATTAGCTGCATTCATTCCTCGTTACTTGAATCAATACTTTCACCAGGCGAGGAGGAAGAAAAAAATGAATAAAAAATAGGCGAAGAAGGAAAAGGGTCAACTTTAGGATCAACTTTAGGTTGATGTTGTTTAGGTGGAGGACTACTGGGGTGAGGAGCAATTTGGACATTCAAAACCAAGGAGGTAAAAAATAACCAAACTGGAAAACAAATGGTAAATCCGGGAAAGGACAACATTTCCATATAAGGAGCACCAATATTTCCAAAAGGAGGAAAAATACCAAGATTCCCATCAAATTGACTGGTAGGCTCGGGAATTGTTTCCATTAGTCTCAACCTAATATCTAATAAGGAGTTGTTCCATGGTGAGGATGATTTTCTGCGGTTAATTAATTGATTTTAGAAATTAAAGACACAAATAAAAATAACTAGCGGTAACTAGGAAAAAGGGTTTACCAAGTCACTGTGAACTATAGAATACCATTTCCAATATGTGCAGGAAATATCCTCAAATTCTATGTTCAATGTATCACAGATAGCAAGGCCGTTGACTCAGTTACCTAGGGTGGGATTGCATCCTAGTGGGGAATTCCAAAATATACCTGGAGGTATGTGGAAGCACAACTTGTAGTAGTGCTATCTAAGGTGTCTTGTATGATAGGAAGTATTATGATATAATTTTGATATGTGTAGCACCATCATATATACCCAAGGGTACGTGGGGAACAATTTGATATACTTACGTATGTGGATTACTAACTACCCCTAGAATGTAACACAGACAAATAATGACATCTCCTACGTTTAAATATGTCGAAACACATCTCTAGCCTAGACCTCTATGTGTGTTGTTAATGTTCTAAATGATCCTTAGGTTAATTGAATTCAATTTTAAAGTTGATCTTCAATTATGTTTCAATTTCAAGGCTCATGGTACAAATTCACCTGAATTCCCTATGATGCAACTATCATGATGAAAATAATTATTTTCCTTTGAATGAAGATCTATCTACAGGAAGAAAGAAACAAACAATGATGTAGCAATCAAAAACTTCCTAACTCGATCTTTTGATTTTCACTATTCCAATTCAATTCAAAGCCCTAAAATATGCCAAACCATGCAATGTAATTTATGTGTAATTCCCCCTAAAACTATGCACATGTAATCTATACATAATTTCCTTTCCTTTTGTAAAAATGTGAATTTTAACTCTGCAAATGTAATTTATGCAAGATAATTCTTCAAAACAAACACAAGATGATTCCAAATCAATGAAAGAACAATATAACAAGACTAATTCTGAACAACAATAATTTCCTTCATTAATGTAATGAAAGAACCAATTAAGTGTAAGTAAAGGAAATTCCTAATGAAATCAAATTTAATCTGAGATTTCATTAATAGACAATTCAAATTGAAATTTGGTGAATATTCCAAAGATCAAAAGAGATGACACTCAAAGGAGATTAACACTCATACATTTTTTTTTGCAAAAATGAAAGCAAAAACACTCAAAATTTGTTAAGAAACGAAAATTTTTCTTTTCTTTTCCTTTTCAATTTTCAAATGTGATGAAAATAAAATGCAGCTAGATCATTGATGAAAGAAATCAAAGATAATGGAACTGTAGTATAAAAAATTCCTTTAGCCAATCAATAATCAAGCCAAATGTTTACAAAAACCTAATTGATAAGAAGAAAGAAAAAATAAAAGAAGCTCTCATCAAAGGAAAATAAAATCAAATGTAAACACATTGATGTCTTTACAGAGACACAGACAAATTTAGAGACTCAAGAAAACCTTATTAATCAACACAGAACTGAGAGCAAGGTAAAGAAATGTAAAATTTTGCATCCTACAGGATCATTGCATGTGCAGAATGGGCACCAGTGCGAACCATCACACTTCCAGAAAGAAGAGACTATGTTGGGTCACACCATCTCATAAAAGAGAGTGTGCTAGGGCTAATTTGCTCAAAATCCCACACAAAAACTCACACCATGCTCAAAATTATGTTTTATTAAGACTAATTACTATTTGAACAAGTTAATTTAGGTCGATTTGAGAGGTAAAAAATGACCAGGCCAAGGAATTCACTAAGGGAAATCTCGATTCCTCGGTGGAATTACCAAGTTGGTATGTGGAAAATTCACTTCTGCAGACATAAATGAACTACCTAGATCTAGTGTCCTGATCTAGAAACAACAAGGGAAAAAAGATCTATGTTTTCCTTAGAGAGATTAGAATATGGAAAAGAGACCTACCTGGTGTTATGTTCCTATACCAATAGGTGTCGTAATTTTTGAATGGATGAGGTCAAAACTGTAATATGTACATACCTTTTCTTTCTGCAAATGTTTTCCATATTCAAAAAATAAAAAAAAAAAAATGTAAAGAGGGTATGTCCTAAAAGAAAATCAAAGGACAAAAAGATTAAAGAAAGGTAAAAAAAAAGATGAAAAATGAACCCCAAGAAAAAAAGAAAAAGACCATGAAAGTGTGCAAGTCCAAATGCCACTGCTATTTTACTTTTTATACAATAATGATTGTGTGCAACTTGTTATTTATGCCACAATCCATGGTAACCAAATAGTTTAATCTTGGTTATTCCATGTTTTGAATTTCATGCTTAGAGATAGAGAATAAAATCTGACCAAACTGTTTAATCTTGGCAGATAAGTAGATAGGTAGAGGAAATAAAAGGAGCTCAACAGTTTAATCTGAGCCCTTGGATGTAATAAGGATAGACTTAGATAGATTTATATTGTAAAAGAAAAGAAAAAGGTTTTGATAAGGGTTTGCCAGCTTAAGTGCACCCTAATAAAGAGTAGAAAAAATGGTAGGATGAGTAGGTGGGTAAGTAGTTGTATGGTTGCAGAATTATGGTGATTGATTGGATAAAATCATGTCATTTACTTTCATCATCAATGTTTCTAAAAGTATGGATGACAAATGAACAATTACAAAGTCAAGTGATTAATTTACCCATTCATTTTACCTTTAAGTTTACTAATTTCCCATAAGTAAAGGAAAAAGTACCTAAAACCTTAAGTTAAAGGGGCTCAGAGCATTTCTCTGACTTCTGGAGGGACCAGACCCTCGACCCAATAACTTATATGGTCTAAGTACTAAAACCCCCTTACCAACATTCACCCCTCCATAATTCATTCATTTCATCTAAAAAATCCCTTTTCCTAAGGTGAAATCATCATTTGCATAAGGAAAGTTATTACCCCTATACAAAACCCATTTTTCCACAAAAACCCACAAAATTCATTTAGCCTAAGTAATAATGTGTAAATGCGAATATGTAAATAAATGTTCAACACATTATACTTAGCGAAAAAAACCCACTTTTTCTCTTTCATTTCATATTAACTTTAATTTTCAGTATACTTATTTAACTCTCGAAAATAAACCCCTTTCCTGTATGTTTTATTAAAATCCCATATGTTAATATCCCGCCCCAAGGTTTGAAATATAAACCTTATTAGTAAATTAATTAAATGGATTAATTAGTCGATCAACAACTAATTAAGAACCATAACCCTCCGTCGAAATAAAAAGAGTAATTAGTCAATCAATGATTAATTAAATCTATCCCCGCCAGTCAAATCACCCCTGATGTTATTAAGCCTTCCTTATCTGCATTTAATTAACCCTTCTGCTCATTAAAACCCCGTCAAGCCCCTCCATTAAACCTATGATCAAATCACCACCCTGGTCACCATGCGATCTGACCCCTTCAGATCCAACGATCGACACTCATATCGGGCGGCCTCTGAAGGCCAAACTTTACCCGCCCGATGTGAGCGGTTTCACTGTTCACCCTGCCGCTACGTGGCGCTTGATGAATGGCATTGAGCGGCCTCCCCCTAAAACCACTTATCCCAAAAAGCGGTGCAATAGATTTCGCTTACTCCCTATGCTACATGCCAAAATGTCACATCCCCCGATTGGCGCCAACTGTCCTTTCCCAATGTACCCGCCAATAACATTGACTTTACGTATAAAACCAAAAAACTTATAATTTTTTCATTTTTATCGTGAAAAGAACATTCTGACTTCCATTCAAAGCAAAGAGTATGCTCAACTATCAACCAACTGCCAACCGTCAACTTTCCTCAGCCACTGAACTCCAGACCACCTTGCAGGCCTGTGCGCTTCCTACCAACAGTACACAGTCGCCATTACTCCATTCGAAAGCCGATATCAGGTATTTATCGCATTTCCACTGAGAAACCCTATTTTCTTGCCAAACCTGAACTAAATTACTTTAAATACTAAGTAATTTAGTAAATTAATCTGCCTGGTGATCCTGAAATACTTCGTAAGAGACCAATTTTTCCCAATTTCCCTGAAACCCTTTGCCCCCGTCCTTGAAACCACAAGAACCAAGGATGGATGCCCCAATTGTATTAAATATCATGGCCATTATGACTCCCCACAGGGATTTAGACCATATTCCACTTGCAGACAAAGATTTCCAGATTAAAGATACCTTTGTCTCAAAATCCCCATTGAAACTTTTTTGCAAGTACAGAGACTAGTACTTGAACCATGCAGACCAAATTGGATTATGGGAATCAGGTTTACCCAAATACCAATTCCCTAGAGTTCATATATTCCCAGAGATTGTACATTATTGCCATATAAACTATGATCCCATCTAAAGGGCAGTGAGAACCCCTAACCATGCTGTTCTATTTACCATAATTGCTGAATCTATTAATGAAATGTTACAATTACAAACAAGCCAAAGCCTGACTCCTCTTTCCATTAGAGACATGTTGAATAGATACCCTACCCTCACATCAATCAGACTAGCTCAGTTATTCCAGACCTTTATCAGAGAAGAACAATACACCCCAAAGGACTCTCCCCCTTATTTGTGGACTATATTCTCCAACCTTGGCCGAGACATCATAGACATGATATCTGGTGTGCTAGGCTACACCACAAGTGAATTTGTTGATGAAATCATAATATCCTTCATGTCCATCTACTCTCCTGGCCAACCACCAACCATCATGTTTGACTATGCTAAGTTTATTGCTGACAAAATGCATGATCAATTCATGAGATTAGAAAATGAAAGAGTGTTTAAGTATTCCTCAGTTCTATATCATTTATTCTTGTATTATTAAGCTGATAGGTTTCGAATTTCCCTCCAAAAGCTTGATACCAAAGGCAACCCCAGATCAGTGATCTTCTGGACTTCATTAATCCATCAGTTTGACTCTCAATATTCTTATACCGACTTCATAGATCTCTTTGTGTATCCTGTGACAACTATGCTGCTAGGAAGCCCTCCCCCAAGAATCAGTGCAGACATCAGAAGGGTCCTACAGTTGTCTAAGCAATACAAAGTGGGGGATTGGTACTTGTACCAAAACCACACTGAAATCAGAATATATGGATGTGAATTGCCAGCTTACAAAATGCCAAAGTACCTCCCTGTGAGATTGTTTTCTCTAGAGTACTACAGGCAAATGATCAATTTAGATGAGGTGCATTTTGTGAAAGCCAAGAAGAAACCCCAACTTAGAATAAAAGATCAGCAGGGCCCATTTATTTGTAACAGTAGGGAAGTAGGAAAGGAAGAAAATGAAATCCTCCAGAGGTTGAAACTGAAATAGAGTTTTATATGGAATTATGATCCCTTAGACTTCATTTGTAATAGGAGACAAAAGAATAAATTATCTCCTTACATCCACCATAGAATCCCTGAAATTGAACAATATGAAAATCAACTTGAATGGGTGGAAAAAACTTTGATAGATCGAGATAGAACAGAGGTTGTTGTTGATAATGTATTGATAGATTTAGACAAAAGACTTGATGAGGACTCCTTTGTATAGGTGCCAGGAGAGTCTCAATCTCAGAGGCAATCACAGGGACATAGTGGCCAGACATCAAAAGCAGGACCATCAGAGCAACCAAGTCCGTCAGGGGAATCAGAGCAAGTAGGGAAATCGGAGGAGGCAAAAGAATCAGAATAGCCAGAAGAATCAAAACAACCTGAGATTTTAGAGGAACTTTCTCAACCTGAACAAATCATGAGCAATCGTCCTATCTTGCAGACTCCTCTAAATGAGGAGAGGAACCTCAAAAGAGACAGAGACGAGGCCACTACTTCTATGAAGTAGGAAAGTGTTCCCTCTACGGACAGAGGCAACCCCTCTAGCCCTATAGTGGGTCTAGTCATAGCCAAACAAAAACAACAATAGATTCCCTCAAATAGTCATTGTTGGAGGCCTACCTCAAAACCGGTGTTTGGTGAAGCTTCCGTTGCGCCGCTGCAGTTTTCATTTCCTTCTCCTTAATGAGCGATTGACCTGAAACACCACAAGAAAACAACAGAGCACGTAACCAAGAACAACAATGATTTATTTACTTATAAAGTTAAGGAATTACAAGCTATCAAGTAAATTGTACACAAGATATAGGAAATTGTTATTGATTGTATTAAAATAAATCAAGAGCAAAGCTTGCAACCAAGCCTTGACATCACAAGCCTTCTCAAAGGGTCCAGTCTGTATGTTCCTTCAAGCATTCACTCTCAAGAATGGGTCTCCCAAATGGATAATATCTCTCTCTCACTCACAAACTTGTAATGCAAGGTTAAGGCACTCCACAATCTCTTATCAAACTATCATCAATTCCACACTTGTCAAACTCACACAAAAGCTGTCTAATCTGCTTCAATCTAGCTAGAAACCAGTAACTAGGAACTAGCTGATCATAGCAATGGCGAGTGCTTTTATAGGGGGAGGAGCCTCCATGAAATGAGGGAGAGGGAGCTTATCCTCAAGGGAGGTTTCATAAAAGGTGGAACTACCATCCCAGAAGAGGAAAGGCGAACCAATTTGACCCAAAAACTAGTTCTAGAATCACCCAGAAGGCCAACTATTTGAACTAATTTGCCTAATCTGAATTGTCGCAGATCATGAACTAATGATTAGCGACAACATCCCAAGGGAGCAATGCGTCTAGATCAATCGTCGCAATAAGCATCTGGAAGACTCGCGCCGAGCCCTAAAATTTGACTGTTGCAGGAAACACATGTACACCTGTGACGATGTCACGATGATACAATTCATGACAGTGGATCGTCGCACATTTTAATGGTTTACTTGCGATGATGTAGAAACTTAGGCAAAAAGGGTCAATCTTCAGCATTAGAGAGCACTTGCTTAATCTTTTTGCATGAATGGAAAGATATGGACATGTTTATTTGATGTATGACATAGTGGAGGGACTGAGATGAGGTCAGTGACAAATTACTGTGTAACAGATGCCCCCTAAAGTATGAAGCCCGAGAGAGTGGGAGGGGTGAAATGATTTACGAAATCATAACCGAACTGGATCACCGCCACGAAGAACCTACAAGTGCAAGTACAACTGATACCTCTGATAGTGAAATACATGTAGTCTAGGCATGGGTGCAGCCATCCAAAGGACATATGAAACGTGGTGTGTGTTATGGATGCAGCCACCCAATTGATAAGACCAGATAATGATAAAGGTATGGTCACAACCATCCATGAAGACTCAGGTATGGTCGCAGCTATCCAATCAAAGAGTCATGTATGTAATCATGAACCAATCCATGCATCCTGAACATATGTAATCTTACTCCGCGGTGTTGAAACCCTAACGAATCATAGTAAAAATTCTAGCATGCGAATAGATGTGATAAAGTCGAGCATGATAGAAAGTCTCTTGATTACCGGCCAATGATGGGAACCATTAACAGGCGTGAGAGAGACCACCAATAATGTCAATGGTTCTCAAGGTACTGCTAGTACAATCCACTAAGTGTGAAAAATGATCTGAAGTCAAACACTCGTGGAATCACCCAATTGAAGACCAATGATGAAAGTTTGTCGTCAGGTGCCAAGAACTTGCCATTGAGGCATGTAAGCTCCAAGGTGCCGAAAGGGATCTCTAGATCAACCTCCTGGATAATGAGATGGTGTTGATAGGAGGCAATCTGTCACAAGAGGTCCATAATGTTTCCACCATCAATGATGCGAGATAAAGAACAAGTGGTAGATGGTGAGACAGAGTATCAGAGGAGGAGGTAAGGGTGAGAACTGCAGAAGGATTATACTCTTGAACATATCAGCGACACGAATCCGGAATGCGGAAACATTTTGGTACCAAAGGATCAGAGGTATGATGGAGACAACATGGATCAGATGGAATGAGGCAAAATGGCAACCCAAAACCTCGGACTGCCAATGACGATGTGAGGATATCCCAACCCGACGAGAAGCAAAAGTGTCGATGTTCAAGAGTGACTAGCTGCTGTAAGTAACCAACGACGACTTCCAAATTTTCCCCCACCATTGCTAGCAAGTACCCCAATTATTTTTGAGAAACAAGCTTGAAGGGGATAGCATATGCTTGTGATATAAGTTTGACGTTTGGACAAATCCAACCTAGTGATAATTTAATGAGCCCTAGGGAGGAGAAGCTCGAGTCTCATCATGGTGATGAGTCCACTTTTGTCAGGGTTTAACGAGTCTGACATAAGGAAAACTCAGAGTCTTTTTCATGTTTAGAGAGTTTGAAAAAGACATGGAAAAGAAAACTCCAGGGGGTCCTTTTTTGTAAATTTGTGTCCCTCGAGCCCGAAAAAGTAGAAAACGATACCCAAGAGAATCACTTGACCATTATGACCAAGGAGTACTTTTCGTAATTAGTGTTCCTAACCCGAAAATGTAAAAAGGTGATCAGAGACACGACATTTCATAACCAAAATCGAACTTGAAACGATAAGAGCCCGGCTATCTTTTCGGATTTATACGGTTGGAAAAGAGCTAAAAGTGGACTGCCTTTTTATTCCGTTTAACGAGTCAAAAAGAAAATCTCGGCAATCTTTTCATCTTTTATAAGTCAGAAAAGAGCTTAAAGAGGACTTGTAGAAAATTTCACAATATGGACCAAGCATGTATCAACTATTGAATATACTCAACGCCCCTATTTCTGCACAGGAAAAACCAAAGTATAAGATCCATTCGACAAAAATGCACAATAAATTTGAAAAAATAGGTAAAAAAACCCTAGAAGCATAGCTAAAAACCCACAACATATCGCCAAACCCTAAGCCCTATAGTCAAGAAACCCTAAAATTTTGAAAAAAAGGCTATATAAAGGCCTATGGTAAATCACTTTTTCATTGCATTTTGAGTTTTTACCCTTGGTAATTTTTTAAGTGCATACCTGTGCGATTTTTGGAGCTCGATCCTGTACTTGTGGTTGACCATTTTGCCTGAAACTTTCGCAAAGTAAGTACATCACTCCCTACACTCCATTTTGATTGTTTTCAAGTCCAATTTCATGTTTTTAGGTAGGTTTTGGCGAATTTTTTGTTTTATATTTTCTCCTCAGTCGTCCACCATCGGGATCGTCGCTAGAGATAGGTGTACTGTCACAACGATCGAGAAAGAATGAACTATGAAAATTGAGTCGTCACTACTGTTTGAAAAACAACTGCGACGGTGCTGTAAAATATGAAATTTTATATAATACATGTTCTTCGCCCACGAAAACAATTCTAATCATATTTTTCCTCAATGCATAGAGCAACAATGGTATTTGCATGGCAAGAGAGAACCCACGATGCTGATGACGAACGAGCATTCAATGACCCTTAGTGCAGAAGAGCCCTGTGAGATTGTGGGTTACTGAAATTCTTCCTTACACCACACCTTTGGGCATAGCTAGACTTGCTCAAGTTTCTGATCCGCTCATGGAACTCGACGGAGGGTAAATTTGTCATTTGGGGTCAGGATATTGAGTTTGACGTGACCGACATATATTTCCTGATAGGTTTGTCTCATCGTGGTGAGAGACCACTCATGGAGGGCATGCGGGTTGCTGGCGAGACTCTTGACATGCTGATAGCACGGGTGTGCCCAGGGGCACACAAATCGACCACTAGCGGGAAACTGCAGATCTCGACAGTGGAGGACATGACCCTTCGCATACTACTATTCACGATTACGAGAGTAGCAGGCTCTCAGGCACAACATGAGGCAATGAAGACCCAACTGCGATTGGGTCTAGACTATCTTACTCCAACCATGTATAATTGGGCCGAGACAATGTCTTTGAACATGAATAGACAACTGACCAAATTTCGATGGGGAGAGACCAAACAGTTTGGATATGGGTCCATCCTGATACCACTCATGCTGGAGTGGGTACCATTACTTCAATTGCAAGGCATGGACCTGTACGTGTTAGGACCGCGAGAGACATGCATTACCAAATGGGCACATGTGATGCCGCAAGGAGGTGGCGGTCGGCCAGTGTCATGGGGAGTACTATTTCGGGAGTGGTTGGATCAACAAAAGGTTATCATCGAGGATTGGCCCTACGCAAGCATAGACTTCCGAGGATATCCTGACATGCTGCTCCCACCTGGCGAGCAGTGGGAGAAGGGAGGTAACACGCTTGGTCAAACACCACACTATTTATGTGTTTTGTTTTTTATAATGTTTTTTGGATTTTCACATGCATATGTCTTAATTGTGATGCCCATGTCATTTGCATATGTGGGACCTGAGAGACCTATGGGACTCACTCCTACAGCATGGAGGGAGGACAATAGAGAGTTGGCTCTGCCTCACCCAAGCGGTGATGCAGAGGAGGAGATCGCCTAGAACCTCGAGGGCCTAATCGATGGGATCCTGGATTACAGTGGGGTCGAGGAGGTCCCGAGGGAGTACCAGAGACATACTGTTGGCATGACACCTAGGATGCACAGACTCCTAAGACGAGTAGTGTGGGCGGTGGTCTGCTATAGGGAGCAGGACCCACCATAGTAGACACCTAGGCTTGCTTTTCTGCTATTTTTGAGAGACATGTGTCTCGGATGTATCATGAACACATACTCTTTTTTTTTACATACACACTATTTTCAGAGATGGTCCGATTTTAGGAATCGTCGCAGGGATTAAACTAGAAACCTGAGATGAAAGCCAAATCGTCGCAGGCACAAAGCTAGAACATCAACAACATTGTCGCAGCTATTAGGCTATCTTTAGTGATGATCTTACTTAAAGCAAAAGACAAAGTAAAATCACCTAAATGACACCAGATTGATCTTCCAAACAGTCAGAAGGACTCCCAGATTGACCCAGGTAACCTAGAAAACTAATGGTTTAACCCAAAAATCAAGAGACACTATATCAAAACCAAACAAAAGAAAACAAGAGAAAAAACATACAAAGGATCCCCAGTGGAGTCACCAACTTGTGAAGTAGGAAAGTGTTCCCTCTACAGATAGAGGCAACCCCTCTAGCCCTAGAGTGGGTCTAGTCATAGCCAAACAAAAGCAACAATCGATTCCCTTAAATAGTCATCGTTGGAGGCCTACCTCAAAACCGATGTTTGGTGAAGCTTCCGTTGCACTGCTCCAGTTTCCGTTTCCTTCTCCTTAATGAGTGATTGACCTGAAACACCATAAGAAAACAACAGAGCACGTAATCAAGAACAACAATGATCTATTTACTTATAAAGTCAAGGAATTATAAGCTATCTAGTAAATTGTACACAAGATATAGGAAATCATTGTTGATTGTATTAAAATAAATCAAGAGCAAAGCTTACAACCAAGCCTTGACGTTGCAAGCCTTCTCAGAGGGTCCAGTCGATATGTTCCTTCAAGCATTCACTCTCAAGAATGGGTCTCCCAAATGGATAATATCTCTCTCTCACTCACAAACTTCTAATGGAAGGTTAAGGAACTCCACAATCTCTTAACAAACTATCATCAATTCCACACTTGTCAAACTCACACAAAAGCTATCTAATCTGCTTCAATCCAACTAGCAACCAGTAACTAGGAACTAGCTGATCATAGCAATGGTGAGTGCTTTTATAGGAGGAGGAGCTTCCATGAAATGAGGGAGAGGGAGCTTATCCTCGAGGGAGGTTTTATAAAAGGTTGAACTACCATCCCAGAGGAGGAAAGGTGAACCAATTTTACCCAAGAACCAGTTCTAGAATCACCCAAAAGGCCAACTGTTGGAACCAATTTTCCTAATCTGGATCGTCGCAGGTCATGAACTAAGGATCAATGACGACATTGCAAGGGAGCAATGCGTCCAGACCAATCATCACGATAAGCATCTGGAAGACTCACATCGAGCCCTCAAATCCGATTGTTGTGGGAAACACGTGTACACTTGCGACGGTGTCGTGACGATACAGTTCATGACAGTGGATCATCGCACATTTTATGGTTTACTTGCGACGATGCAGAAACTTAGGCAAAAAGGGTCAATCTTCAGCATTAGAGAGAACTTGCTTAATCTTTTTGCATGATTGAGAAGATATGGACATGTTTATTTGATGTATAACATAATGGAGGGACTAAGATGAGGTCAGTGACAAATTACTGTGTAACACCTTCCAGCAGGCCGGTTGCCCAAACCTATGCTAAGAGGCAAAGGTTGAATCCATTTATAGAGTAGGAATACACTGAGGAAATAGAAGGAACTTCAAGAGTAAAAAGGACAGAAAGCATGCATACCACTCCTTCAAGAGGTACATAAGAACCTTCCACCTCGCATGCTCAAATGTTGGGAAGGCAACAGAGTGTGGAAGTGTCCTCCTTTAGGGCTCCTACTGGACAGAGCCTAGATATCAAGGAAAAATACAAAGAAATCAAAGCAAGGAATGAAAGGCTAAAGGTGCAAAGTTATGCACATTATCTGAAGATGGCTCCAACAAACCAAACAAGGCTAATGTCAGCCTTTGACATAAAAGAAAGGAAAATGTAGATGAGTTTTTTGAAGCCAACCATATGAAAACCTAAATCAATGGCAGATTATCTTGAAACAAATTTTGAGGTATTGGCAAAGGATATCCATCCTATTGACCAAATCGAATTACATAAGAAAACTGGTGAAATGGTCTACTCCACTTTGACCAACAAAGCAATTGCAACCCACCAACTTCAAAATTCGTTGAATAATATATCAGCACAATTCCAGTTGGAGAAGGCCTCTTCTCAAGCCAAAGACACCAGAATAAAGTCCTTAGAGGACTTGGTGATAGAACCGGGACATGATCCCAAGGGTGTGAAGGCTGCAAAAAAACTTATCCAGAAGAAAAATGATGACATAGCTGCCCTGAAAAAGCAGCTTAAGATTCCTTCTCTTCATCATCCTCAAACGGCTGAAGTAATGGAAACCAAGAAGGAGGAAGAGGTTATGGACTTGGTCCTAAAGCTTAATGAACAGTTAAAGGAAACTGAGAAAGAGTTCGTGAGTTGGCAACCACTCCTCAGGCTGTAATACCTACAGTTTCCACAGCAATGCTCTCCACCTTGGCTGCTGCATTAGCACCAACAGTTGCACCAGAAACTGCTTTGCCAGTAATAGGTACTTCAATAGGCACATCTACATCAACCAGCACAGAGACACCAATAGAGAAGACTACAGAATTAATCAAGGCCATGGAAGAAATGAGTATCCAGGTTACTGAGCTTAAGAAACTTAGAGAACAAGTGCCAAGTTTAGAGACCAATTGTAAACTTGCACAAATACAACAAAAAGAAGAAGTTCAAAGGAACCAAAGGATGGTAGAAAGGATAGAAGCCCTTGAAAAGGACTTAACATTACAAGAGCCATTGGGAGATATGAAATAAATCCTTTGGGCCAACATCATTGATTCCATGAATGAGGTTTGGCCTTCCATTCAGATTATTTTTGAACAAACTAAATTAATCAAAATGGCTACAAAAGCAATCCACAAGATAGTGGAAGAATTGGGAAATATACCTAAAGAAGCCAATCAGTTGATCACATTTTTGAACAGCAAAAATAGGTATCAACTTGATGAACTGGAGATAGAAGACAAGACAACAACAATCACAGAAATAAAAAAGGTTCTCAGCAAAAGGAACCTAGTGCTCAGTCTGGAGAAAAGATGTCAGAGCATCCAAGCAGACATTGACAACTTTATGCTAAAGTATGGCATCTTAAGAGAAAAAGGACTTCCCAGTCCTATGGTGATAAATGACAAGTTGATGACCCAGGAAGATTACAATGAAAGGTTAAACAAGCTGGCTAAAAGCCAAGCTAGTACTTCAAGGATGAAATCTTTGCTCACTGGAAAGGTGTTATATGATGGTCTTGAGAATTTGTTCTATATAGAGCATGAAGTCAAGCACTTGTTCCCAAGAAAACCAAATTTTTCTAAGTACACAGAAGCCAATGAGATTTATAGGAAAATGATAAGGATGAAATTACCTGATAGTGAATGGTGGACAAACTTGACTGATTTACTATAATTTACTACAGTAAATCTACATGGTAAAACATAGCTGCCAGGTAAAACAGGTAAGACAGGATCAAAGCAGAACAGGTAAAGAGTAACAGTAGGTAAAAGATAAGAAGTGATTCTAGCACATAACTACACAGCAACTGCAAGAGCCAAATCCGAGTTACAACAGCCAGCAAAGTCACAATAAAAGAGACAGTAAGAAAACAGTTCTCCATCTGTCTCTATCTTCGTGTTGAAGATATTTTCTATTTCCTAGAATAATTCTCATATGGTTATGAGATATTTTGTATCATTTTTTGTATAAATACTTCACAAATTGAAGTTATTGGGGTGGATTAAAATACATTTCTGTAGACATTTCATTTTGGAGCCAAGGAGCTATTGTACTCAAGACTGGACTGGTTTTGCTGGATATGAAATAAAGATAAGGACATTTCACTGGATTCTTGTGCACAGTTGGAACAAATAAGTATTATCTCTTCGTGTTTAAATATTTTATTCTCTTCATGTTAAGAATATTCATATGTGTTTCTTATAAAATCTGTAAAGAAAACAAGGAATGATATCTTCAGAATTAGCTTAAGTGCTCTCTGTTTTAAATGTTTTATTTATTTATGTTTTCTACTAAACTGCCTTGGTTGGGGAATCCTTAATTGCTCCCTTACTTCCATAGTTTACCCCCCCTTTGGTCCATAGTAAAGGATTCTTCATTGCCCTCTGCTACTGATCATCCCTCCTTTCTTCATATTAATCCCGGTTAAGGATCCTTCACTGCCCTTTGCCCTGGTTAGGACTACTTCATTCATTTAAACCTGCAGATTTGCTTTTGCTGTGCTAGCTTGCCCTGTGCACTCTTACCTTAGTGATAGATCAAATCCAGTTAAGCCTTTCTTGATTGATTCCATAGCCCAATGGCCTAAATACTTTCTCTTCCCATCTATTTCCTTAATTCCGCCATCCAATAAAAACAAAACAATCATGAACACTAAGGACTAGCCTAAAATCTTATTCACAAAAAAGTTATATTATACTGAGAGAGCCCTCTCTGGACTTAGGTTAGCTAGAACCCAAGTCTAAAAGATTAGGTTTGTGGTTACCTCAGACTATTCCTTCTTTGATAACTTCTAAGGAAAAAATCTAAGTGATAACACCTAGAATTTGTAGTAAGCCCTCCTGTTCTCCTTGCTTGTAATCTCCAAATATAGCTCCAAGCGCTATAAATGGAACATGCAAAATGACTAAAACAAGCAAGAGAACTAGAATATCCACATAGCATAAGCTAATGTCTCTAATTAACGATTCAAATGGAATTGAAATACATAATCATAAATATGACACAAGTATAGGAAAGCAAAGTGATTTTTATATTAATAAATGGAGAGAGTTACAAACATTTATAGATACTTGACTTTGTAGATGTATCCGCAATTGTCTTGTCCTTCCTTGCCACAAAAATAATCTTCAAACTCAACCCTAATGCAATAGTGGAATATAATTCCTTAAACTCAAAGTAGCAGCATGAGGGCACTAGTAATATTCAAAAGCTAACCCAAACACTATGGGAGGATGTGAATTTATAGGGTAAAAGTGGTAGTTTAGGATTTACCAATCTAGTTTTGAGATCCACATATGTAGGAGGATAATATCTAAGGATAAGAGATAAGACATCTAGAGTAGGAATTCAAGATCTTTATCCATGGTAAATGTTTAAATCCACCTTAGAATCTTCTTGAAAGCAAATATTTGAAAACATTTTTTTATTTTTATCGAAATTCTAGAACCACCACACCTGCAATGTAGAGCAACCTACATTGGTCAGTGTAGGTGCTCAGTTATGCAACTTTCAAGAATTGCAAGTGGAATTAAGTGCAGGATGCGTTGGGGCTAAAAAGAATGGTTTTTTAGCTGATATACCCTGAAACTCAGACTTTTTGGACAGGTGATGCTTCGGGATTTACAAAGGGATAATGACAAAGAGTCAAGGATATTGATTGATCCGAGTTTTCAAGCCATTTTATTGGATGCATAAAATGACCTATAACAATTAGTATTGCCCTTTTGGATTTTCAATGCACCTGCTACATTCATGAGAGTCATGAATGATGCGTTGCAACAATTCCTTGATGAGTTTCCCATAGTCTACTTAGATGATATTCTGATTTTTAGTAAGACTCGTGAAGACCATGTCAAACATGTATAGCAAGTTCTAGATGTCTTGAAAAAGGAAAATTGTATATGAAGATGTCAAAATGTGAATTTGGAAAGACATATTTGGTGTATTTAGGTTGTATTGTAGGGGGTGGTGAATTGAAGATGGATCCCTCAAAATTTGATGTTATTACGAATTGGCCTAAACCCAATAATGTAACAAAAGTTAGGAGATTTTTTGGAGCAACCCAATATTGGAGAAAGTTAATTGCCAACTTCTCATCTATTGAAACACCATTACATGCTTTGACAAGTGTGAAATAGGATTTTCATTGTGGAGGAAAACAACGTAAATCCTTCAACACTTTGAAAGAGAAAATATATACAATGCCAGTTCTAGCACTTCTAGATCTCAAACAACCATTTGAAATTCAAACCCATGCAGGTGAATATGCTATGGGAGAAATGTGGATGCACGATGGTAACCCAATAAACTATCATTCTGATACCTTTTCTAGTGTGTTAATTAGCTATCCAACCTATTATAAATAGTTCTATGCTTTAGTTCAAAGTGTGAAGAAATGTTAGAAATATTTGATGGGTAAAGAAAAACGTATACATACTGACCATCAATATTTGCAATACCTTCAATCGCAAACTGATCTACAACAAGCTAGACATTTAAGATGGATGATCTTTTCACAACAATTTCATTTGGTCATCGGGTATAAGAAATGTCTTTACAACAAAGTTGCAGATAGGTTTTCAAGGCCTATAGTCAATGCATCTATCATTCTTAAGCATAACTCAATTACGCATTTAAGTTATATTGAACAATATGCTAAAGATGAAGATTCTTAAGATGTATATGAAACTTTGAGTCAAAGTAATCATGTTCAAGAATTGGATTATCATGTTTATAACAAGTTGTTGTATCATCTTGGAAAGTTGTGTACTCCACAAGGTGAAAGAGCTAATGTTATAAGAGAAGCCCACAGTTCTCTTATTGTTGGTCACTTTGGTGTAGGAGAAACAATTGTTTAACTATAGAGGTATTGTTATTGGCCTCGTATGAATGAAACAATGTCAATATATGTTAGAGGATGTTCTATGTGCTCTACTAGTAAGCCAAGTAATAGGAAATTAGGTTTGTACACTCTACTTCCTATCCCTTCTTGTCCCTAGGAAATTGTTTCTATGGAATTTTTGGGGGGATTACCTATGTCTAAAAAAGTTCATTATTATTTGTATGTTGTAGTTAATAGATTCAATAAATGTATGTGTTGATGCCTTGTAAGAAATAGGTTAAAATTGAACAAACTGTAAAAATGTTCTTTTAGAATGTATGGGTTCACTTTGGGTTATGCACTTCTATTATTTCTTATCAAGATTCTCGATTTATCGAGAAGTTTTGGTCAAGTTTATGGGAACTCATGGATACCAAATTAAATAAGAGCACAACATTTCATCCACAAACCAATGGTCGGGTAGAGATAATAAACAGAACAGTAGTGCATCTCCTTCATGGATATTGTGGTAAGCATCCAAAGCTTTGGGATGAACATTTGCATTACATCCAACATTTCTACAATCATGCCATGATCCAGGTGGATGTTGGTGGCCACCCACCTATCCCATTTGGACCCCCACAACTGGCTCTTTCAGTCTTTTCAGTTTCCTAAATTGTAGCACAGTTTACTATTTTTAGCAGTTTTTTCGGGTCCTAAACATCCGGAGCCGTTTTGAGGCCCTAAGCGACGTTTTTTAGGAAATCTACTGCCAACAATTTTTCTATCAAAAAAATCATCTTTTCCATCGTAATCCTCGGAAAGATCTTTCCAATGGGCTATCATGCGCATCAAACGAAGATAATATGACCAAGTCGCGACCCCGAGAAGTTGATGTACCAACTTACCCAGAAACAGGGCCCACAATTTGGCGTTTCATCTTCTAGGGCTAGGTTTTGGAATGTGAAGGGTTTTCCATTGTTTCTCAACAATAAATAGGCCTTCAAGCCTCATTGTAAGATAGTTCAGAGGCATGTAGCCACCACATCTCTTCTCAGAGATAAGCTACCATCGCCCTAGCTGGTTTATTTCCATTACTGTTTGTAAGCATATTTCAATATTTTACATTAATGAAATGAAGTATTATTTCCACTGCATATCTGTGTTTATGGTTATCTCTGTAATTTGTTGCGTTCCTGTTTAAATCCGGATCAGTGGTATCAGAGCGGTCTGCTTTTTCTTTGTTTTTTCTTTGCATGTCCCTAACGAGGTCGGGATATAAGGAGTTAGGGCTTGAACTGGTCGAACCTTTGCAATACCAACCTCACAAATATCGACGACCTCCCATGGCGGATGAGAAGAAAAATGAGGGGGCAGGAGATCCTATCAAAATCTTGCTCGAAGAAGCCCTCGACCGACAAAGGAACGCGATGATGGACAACTTTGCCCAGATCCGTCAGCGGCTACCCAGAGGCGATGCATCAGCTTCCAAAAACTACTCTGGAAATGCCACACCCTTTAAGGTACAAGTTAATTTTGAAATCCCCATCTTCGAGGGTCAAATAGATGCAGATGCTCTAGATAAATGGTTAAATCTACTAGATGGGTATTTTTCTGTTCATGAATTTTCAAGTCAGGAAAAGATTGTTTTCGCTCTTCTCAAAGCAACCCCCCACGTCAAGGACTGGTGGGAAACCTACTGCGAGCAGAAGGAAGAAAGTACAGGCTCACTGTTTTCAGCCACACCCACTTGGAATGACTTCCGGGATGCCATCAAGGAGTAGTACTACCCTGTCAAAAGCTATGAGGACAAATACATCAAATGGACCACACTACGACAGGGACAAGACCAAGATGTGCTGGAGTTCACAAACATTTTTCATACCCTTCGCACACAATTGGGTATCAAAGATTCTGAGCTGCATCTGGTACTCAAATACCGCGGTTTCCTACACAGATACATCCAGGAAGAGATGGAGTTCTTGAACATATCCTCCCTCGGCACAGCATACCGATACGTTGTCAAAATCGAGCAAAAGTTCAAACAAAAGAAGCGAGACTTTGGATCTGCGAATCCGAAGACCAAAGGACAAAGCCAAGGCTAGGTGACCCAAGACAACCCGTCAAAGCCGCAAGAAAAGAGAAACACCACAAAGTCGAACAAGGACATAGGAAAGTGGTGTGAGCTTCACAAGAGTCCCACTCATAACACAAGTGAGTGTCAGACCAAGCAATCGCTGGTGGCTGAGTTGAAGGCTTCCAAATCAGATGCATGTTCCAACCCTGAGCCAGAACCTAACAAGGGGAATGGCAAAGGGAAGCAGATCATTGATGCGGAGCCCAGCGCCACTGTTGCCATTGCCAAGATCTAGAAAAATGAGCCCGAAGATCTAGAGGAGGGGGAACGTCTTTTCCACTCACAGATGTGGGTGAAGGGTTTGCCGCTGCAATTCATTGTTGACAGTGGTAGCCAAAAGAACCTCATTTCAGCAGAGGTCGTGAAGCAGTTGGGCCTACCGATGACACCACACCTGTAGCCGTATAGTATCGGGTGGCTTCACGAAGGACGAGATCTCAAAGTTTGCCAACAGTGTCGCCTTCCCTACAGCATCAAGCCCTTCACAGATGAGGTATTGTGTGATGTTACACCTCTAGATGTTTGCGATGTACTATTAGGCCAGCCATACTTGTGGAGGCGACATGCTGTGTATGAGTCAAGGCCTCGTGCTGTCATTATTTCTTTGGATAATTCATTATACAAGATACCGGAGGTAGCCCCACCTACCGCCACCTCTTTGATCACTGCCAAGAAAGGCAGCAAGCTCATCTCCCAGACTAGGAAATTCATTTTCTGTCTGATTCACTCCCAAAGTAAGGGGAAGATTGTTGCTACATCCATGACCCTTGCGAAGGGTTCCTCCACGCAGTAGCAGCAAAGGGATACGGTCATGACAAAACATAGGAACAAATTCTCCTCACCCACAGGGGTACCACACAAGTCTCAGGTGGGCAACAAATTTTGGTTGCATCGACAGAAAGAACGCCATACCAGAACCCATCAGAAGCTTAGACCACTCTGACATGGTCCTTACACCAATACCAAGGCTATGGGAAACAATGCTTTGAAGCACAACATTCCTCCATCCCTTCGCTTGCACCAAGTGATCAATGTGGACCCTCATCAACCATGCTTCCCATCATTTCTGGACACTTCAGAGATTGCAGAATAGCTCACTAGAGATCCAGCTCAGCAGAGGCTTCCTCATCTCAGGAAGGAACTCAACGCAATGGGGACCATTGCTTCCTAAGGGGAGAGTAATGATCCAGGTGGACGTTGGTGGCCACCCACCTATCCCATTTGGACCCCCACAACTGTCTCTTTCAGTCTTTTCAGTTTCCTAAATTGTAGCACAGTTTACTATTTTTAGCAGTTTTTCGGGTCCTAAACTTCCAAAGCCGTTTTGAGGCCCTAAATGACATTTTTTGGGAAATCTACCGTCAGCTATTTTTCTATCAAAAAATCGTCTTTTTCGTCATAGTCCTCGGAGAGATCTTTCCAACGAGCTATCATGCGCATCAACTGGAGATAATATGACCAATTCGCGACCCTAGGAAGTTGATGTACCAACTTACCCAAAAACGGGGCCCACAATTTGGCGTTCCATCTTCTAGGGCTAGGTTTTGGAATGTGAAGGGTTTTCCATTGTTTCTCAACAATAAATAGGTCTTCGAGCCTCATTGTAAGACAGTTCAGAGGCATGTAGCCACCACATCTCTTCTCAGAGATAAGCTACCATCACCCTAGCTGGTTTATTTCCTTTACTGTTTGTAAGCATATTTCAGTGTTTTACATTAATGAAATGAAGTATTATTTCCACTGCATATCTGTGTTTATGGTTATCTCTATAATTTGTTGCGTTCCTGTTTAAATCTGGATCATGCCAAGCATTCATCTACACAAACATCTCCATTTGAATCTTGTTTGGGTTATCTGCCAAAGTCTCTTTTCGATTTTATATTTAGTAAAAAACATTGTAGTGGAGGGACATAGTGATGTTGACAAAGACAAGAATTTCATCAAAAAAATCAAATTAGTGCATCAAAGGGTACGAAAAAAATTCGAGAAAAGACAAGCCAAGTACAAAGTAAGGCATGGTAAGCATTAGGTTGATCATGATTTTTTAGGTGGGAGATCAATTTTGGTTATACATCAGCAAGGAAGGATTGCAAGGTGAAGGTAAAAATATCAAACCAATCATATATGGTCATTTCAAGATTTTGGAGAAGTTTGGTAATAATGCTTTTTGATTATATTTGCCACCTTATATTTAAATTTACTCTGTTGTGAATGTGGAAAGTTTGAGATTGTATGAACCTCCTATGATCATTGATCAAGAGGAGAATGTTAAAATTCCATTTATAGAATATTTTTCTCCTAAATACTTGAATGAGTTGCAAGAAGACACTATTCTTGATAGGAGAATAAGGACTTCACACAGAGGCAATATGGAGTATCTTCGTCTAGGGCTCAAGGGTACCAATCCAAGTAAAGAACGGTGGATAGAGATCAGGAAAGTGAAGGAGTTGTACCTTCACTTACTTGTTGAGTAAAAACAACATTCTGGTCGTCCAAAGGCTTCCAGTGGGAAGGCGTGATCCATGGCATCAAGAATATGCTCAAAAATCAAAGTGCTCAATTTATTCCTAAACTAGTGTCAAGTCATAGGTCTTGTCACGTTGATTCCAACGATGCTTGAATCGCTCCAAACCGAAACCATATGAAAAAGTGATGAAGTTATGAAGTTTTGGCCAAACAATAAAAAATTCAATAGGCGTGTTTAACTGTGCAATTTACAAATGATCATGTGGAAATCCGTATGGCGACATGGCAGTTCGTGGTTGGTTGTATGGATAGGAAGGTGGACCCATCGTAGGAAGGCATGTGGCAGCCGAGTCTATAGTACAATTAGTGAGGCGTTCCAATCATCGACCACCACATGGGCCAATCAGAAGGCACTACATGACCCTATGAAAGGCCGACATGTGGCCTTGGAGTTTGAATTAAAAATTTTCTTGGAGGGACCATCAAAATTGAACCTTAGCCTTTTCAACAAATAATCCATCGCATTATCATTAGACAAGACATCTAGAGTAGTAATTCAAGATCTTTACCATGGTAAATGGTTAAAACCACCTTAGAAGCTTATGTTAAGAGAAGATTCGATTTTTTTTTACTTTTCTTGAAAGTCTAGAACCACCACACCTATAATGTAGAGCAACCTGCACTGGTCTATGCAGGTGCTCAATTATGAAATTTGAAAGCATTGTGGGTGGACTTAAGTGCAAGATGTGTTGGGATTAAAAAACATGGTTTTTGAGTTGATTGACCCTAAAACTCATACTTTTTGGAGATGTGATGCTTAGGGACTTGCAAAGGGATAATGACAAAGTGTCAAGGATATTGATTGATTCAGGTTTTCAAGCCATTTGATTGGATGCGACAAAATGACCTGTAACAGTTAGAAATTCCCTTTGGGATTTGCAATGCACCTTCTACATTCATGATAGTTATGAATGATGATTTGCAACAATTCCTTAATGAGTTTGCCATAGTCTACTTAGATGATATTGTGATTTTTAGTAAGACTCGTGGAGAGAATGTGAAACATGTAAAGAAAGTTATAGATGTCTTGAAAAAGGAAAAATTGTATTTGAAGATGTCAAAATGTGAATTTGGAAAAACATATTTGGTGTATTTAGGTTATATTGTGGGGGGGTGAATTGAAGATAGATCCCTCCAAAGTTTATTTTATTATGAATTGGCATGAACCCAATAATGTAACATAAGTTAGGAGATTTTTGGGAGAAACCCAATATTGCAGAAAGTTAATTGTGAACTTCTCATCTATTGCAACACCATTACATGCTTGGATAGGTGTGAAACAATATTTTTAGTGTGGAGGAAAACAACATAAATCCTTCGGCACTTTGCAAGAGAAAATATATACAATACCAGTTCTAGCACTTCTAGATCTCAAGCAGCCATTTGAAATTCAAACTAATGCAAATGAATTTGCTATGGGAGACATGTTGATGCAACATGGTAACCCAATATTCTACCATTATGAGACCTTTTCTAGTGTGTTAATTAACTATCCAACTTATGATAAAGAGTTATATGCTTTAGTTCAAAGTGTGAAGAAATGGAAGTAATATTTGATGGGTAAAGAAAAAATTATACATACTGACCATCAACATTTGCAATACCTTCAATCACAAATGGAGCTACAAAAAGCTAGACATTTCAGATGGATGACATTTTCACAACAATTTTAGTTGGTCATCAAGTATAAGAAAGGTATTTACAACAAAGTTGGAGATATGTTTTCAAGGCCTATAGTCAATGCATCTATCATTCTTAAGCATAACTCAATTATGCATTTAAGTTATATTGAACAATATGCTAAAGATGAAGATTTTAAAGATGTATATGAAATTTTGAGTCAAGGTAATCATGTTGAAGAATTGGATTATCATGTTCATAGCAAGTTGTTGTATCATCTTGGAAAGTTATGTACTCCACAAAGTGAAAGACATAATGTTATAAGAGAAGGCCACACTTCTCTTATTGTTGGTCACTTTGGTGTAGGAAAAACAATTGTTCAACTACAGAGGTATTATTATTGGCCTCATATGAATGAAACAAGTCAATATATGTTAGATGATGTTTTATGTGCACTTATAGTAAATCAAGTAATAGAAAATTAGGTTTGTACACTCCACTTCCTATCCCTTCTCATCCTTGGGAAAGGGTTTCTATGGATTTTGTGGGGGCATTACCTATGCCTAAAAAAGTTCATGATTATTTGTATGTTGTAGTGGATAGATTCAACAAAATGTATGTGTTGATGCCTTATAAGAAATAGGTTAAAACTAAACAAACTACAAAAATGTTCTTTTAGATTGTACGGGTTCACTTTGGGTTACCCACTTCTATTATTTCTGATCGAGATTCTCGATTTATTGGGAAGTTTTGGTCAAGTTTATGGGAACTCATGGATACCAAGTTAAAGAAGAGCACAACATTTCATCCACAAACCGATGATCAGATAGAGATAATAAACATAATAGTAGTGCATCTCCTTCGTGGATGTTGTGGTAAGCATCCAAAGCTTTGGGATGAACATTTGCATTACATCCAACATGCCTACAATCGTGCCAATCATTCGTCTACACAAACATCTCCACTTGATGTTTGTTTGGGTTATTTTCCAAAGTCTCTTTTGGATTTTATATTTAGTAAAAAAATTGCAGTGGATGGACATAGTGATGTGGACAAATCCATGAATTTCATTGAAAAAATCAATTTAGTGCATCAAAGGGTACAACAAAAATTGGAGAAAAGACAAGCCAAGTACAAATGAAGGCAGATAAGCATCAGATTGATCATGATTTTTGGGTGGGAGATTAATTTTGGTTATACATCAGTAAGGAAATATTTCAAAGTGAAGGTAAAATTATCAAACCAATCAGATATCGTCCTTTCAATATTTTGGAGAAGATTGGTAATAATGCTTTCTGATTATATTTGCCATCTTATATGCAAATTTACGCTGTTGTGAATGTAGAAAACTTGAGATTTTATGAACCTCCTATGATCATTGATCAAGAGGAGAATTTTAAAATTAAATTTATAGAAGATTTTGCTCCTAAATACTTGAATGAGTTGCCGGAAGACACTATTCTTGATAGGAGAATAAGGACTTCACGCAGAGGAAATGTGGAGTATCTTCGTGTGGGGCTCGAAGGTACCAATCGAAGTAAAGCACGACGGATAGAGATCAAGAAAGTGAAGGAGTTGTACCCTCACTTACTTGTTGAGTAAATACAACCTTTTGGTTGTCCAAAAGCTTCCACGGGGGAGGAGTGATCCATGGCATCAAGAAAATGCTTCAAAATCAAAGTGCTCAAATTATTCCTAAACTAGCATCAAGTCGTAGGTGTTGTCACGTTGATTCCAATGTTGCTTGATTGCTCCAACTGGAACCATAGGAAAAAGTGATGAATTTATGAAGTTTTTCCAAAAAATAAAAAAGTCAATAGGCATGTTTAACTGTGCAAGGTACAAATTTTAATGTGGCAACCCGTATGGTGACATGGCAGTTCGTGGTTGGTTGTATGGACAGGAAGGTGGACCAATCATAGGAAGGCATGTGGCAGCTAAGTTTGTAGTACAATTAGTGAGGTGGCCCAATCATAGGCCACCACATGGGCCGGTTAGAGGGCACCGTGTGGCCCTATGAAAGGTTGACATGTGGCCTTGGTGTCTGCATTAAAAATTTTCTTGGAGGGCCCATCAGAATCGAACCCTAGGATTTTCAGCAAATAATCCATCACATTATCATTAGACTAACCATGTCACTTGTTAACTATTGGTGGAGAGATTATATGTAAAGACGAGTGGTCTGGCGGTTGTGGCTAATGGGTGGGATGTTGGGCTCGCCTGACCAGCCCAACCCACAGTTATATGGTTCACATGAAATTGATGACTATATCATAACAGGAGGGTCCATCCAATGAATCCCACCATATTATATGGCTCATTAAAATAATGTGGACGTAGGGAGAAAAGCCAACCCCAAGTCATATGGACTAATGTGACCACGATCAAGGAGACGAGCGGGGACATGAACAAATTAAAAATTATATTTAATATTAAAACGAAGCCTACGAAATATTCGTTGACCCGTCGGTTCAAACCCATGACCTACAAGGAAATAATCAAACACGCCATCGTTGGGCCATGGCCCTTTTTTGTTGGAAACTTTTGTAGAGCCAAAGGGGGTTGTAGACTAGGTTTATAGACAAATTGGAATGGAGGGGATATTTTGCTAACTTTTAAGCCTTTTTGAGTGCCATAAGAGCCTAGACAAGGGTTTTGAGCATTCTAGACACCATGAGAGCATTATGTTTGCAAGTTGAGGTTTGTATTTTGATGTAATTAGAAATTGAGTATATTAATAAAGCATTCACCATTGGTATATGGACCCAGAGATGTAGCCAAATATGGGTGAAATTTGTTATCAACTTGTGTTTGTCTTAGGCCGCATTTTTTTCCTTTTAACACTCCCTTTGTACTTCCTTGTCAAATACTTCGCTGTCCCCTTTGGTTGTGGAAACTGATCGCTCGACATCTTTAGAAAAGCCATATCTCCAACTTCAAAGTGTGCATCCCTCCTATTCTTATCTTCCAATCTCTTCATCTTGTATGCTCATCTGTCAAGTGCACTCGTGCTAACTCTAAGGACTCCTACCATGATGTGAAGAACCCCTTCGCATGTTGACTCTTGACATATCTCCTTGGTAACATGATAACTAGTGTGATTAACATTTTCTTATTGATCTCTGCAGAATTGGTAAAGGTTGCTAAAATTCTCCCTATATCCCGGTGTTTGATTTGTCCTACTAACAAATGATGCAAGTCGGCACATACTCCTCTACATCCTCTCTCATCTTCTCCCAAAAGTACCCTCTCTCCAATAATGCCAACATGTGACACTGCCTTGGGTGGCTAGACCAAGGAGAGTCATGGCACTCCTTTAAGAGGCGCCTCCTAAGCCTAGATGACTTCAGAAAATAGAGATGGTCACCATATAAAAAGAGTCCATCTCACATGAAAAACTTCCTTGTCTTTCCTTCCTTCACCTGCTTCACAATACTTTTCGCTTAAGTATCAATCTCTAGACTTGCATGAGTTCTACTCTACAACTCACTCATATGAACTTGACTCTCACTCGGTTCAACACAGTCTTCTTCCTCCTTAATAAAAAACAATTGTGCCTTCCTACTGAGGGCATCTGCTACAACATTGAGTCTACCTAGCATCACTACAAGAAAAAAGGTCATTAGTGAGGGTCGAAAAATGTCACCATAAGCTCATTGGTGATGGTCAAAAGAGCCTTCGTCACCAAAAATTGAACGTCACCAAAGGTGGCATCACCAAAAGTATAGGTATTGTGGTGAAATTTAAGGTTTGTCACTAATAATGATTTATAATGACGGATAGTGACAATCACCATTTCATATGAGCAATGGTGACGGATCTTAGCTTCCATCACCAAAAAAATGAACGTCACCAAAGGTGGCGTTACAAAAAGTGTAGGTGTTGTGGTGACATTTAAGGTCCATCACAAATAATGATTATAATGACAGATAGTGACTATCACCATTTCATATGAACAAGAACGATTTATTGTGATGGACTTTTCATGGCCGTCACTATTAATGCATATATATGGTGGTGTTCATTGACCGTCAGCATTTCATATGAACAACAACAATTTATGGTGATCGACCTTTCATGTTCATTACTATTAATGCATATATATGATGGCGTTCTTTGACCGTCACCATTTCATATTTTGGTGAGGGTCCGAAAATTTCACCATAAGCTTGATGGTCAAAAGAGCCTTCATCACAAAAAGCTAATTGCCGCCATTTCATATCAATATTAGGGCACGATGGAATCGAACCACCAACCTTCTACTTGCAAAGTAGGTGCTCTTCCATTGAGCTAGCACCCTTTAAAAAATTAGACCTTGAAACTTTATAGATTGTAAATTCTAAAACATTCAATAAATTATAAAACTTTGTAAAGCCTTGGAAAATCTCTTACTAAACAAACAAAATAGCATCGAAGTTGTAGGTCCCTACCTAATGGTTATGGAGGTTATGGAAAGTGGGTGGAAGGAAAAATAATTACATATAAGACTCAATATGTTTAGTTTAATACTCAATTAGAAGTGAAAATTTGAAGACGTTTATAACCTATAAATGACCTATAATTATCAAACCTAAAATCTGCAATTACATCAAATATTGATTTCTCACTTTGTGAATCATGTGAATCTGTTGTCACTGATTTGCATGCCAAAAAGTAAAAAAAAATGAATATTCATGGTGGAATTATGACGAATGAGCTACATGCTTGAATCCTACTGGATATGGGGTCTATAAAACTAATTGGGAGTGCTTCTTGTTATTAATTAATTCAATATGTCAAAATACAACAATCAATAACAATGATCTTGAAATGTAACTAATAAACATATGTTAAAAATGTATGTACAAAAGTTTGGCTAATATCCGTAGTGCACACCATGATACACAAAACAAAATAACACCTACACTCCATAATAAATAAATTACTTAATACTAAAATTTCTTTAGCAGTTAACATATTATATTAACATAAATGATGCACAATAGTTCACAAGTTCCAAATGACATGCATAGTTTCTAATTTATCTGTTAAGAAATTATTAGTAATTGAAGAGCCTACCATGGGATAAACTTGAAATAGAGAAGCATAAATAATTTTAGTATAAAGTACAAGGATATAAAGAAATTTAAAACAAAATCATTGTAAGGACATCAAAGCACTTATTTTCACTTTGTAGCAAAAGTATTCCATTCCATACATTACCATAGCTATCTCATCATTACTAGTTTTCATTTTCACTTCCATCTCATTCTATTTTCTTTCCATTCCATATTCATCCTTGTTCATTTTTAATAACTTTTCATTAAACCCTATCCACTCAAGAAAAATTTCCATCTAATTGTTCACCAACAAGAAAATTTTGCAAATTTTGTTTAGTTCTATAGGGAGGCTATAGGATTGAGGAAAAGCTACAAGTCATTGAAATTTTCATATCCAAGCCTTCAAATTTTAAATAGAATATCCTAGAGGCATGACTTATACTTAACAAAAAATGAAAATTTGGAGTATCTCAACTTCTGCATGGTACCTTGTACCTCCATAGGAATCCCTATAGGTAGTCATGTAGCAACTTCAACATATAAAATGCAACATTGTACATAGTAGAAATCAGACCATAATTCACTATGGAGCTCATGTCTTACATGTAAGAAGTGACATGAATAAATTATATAAATGTTCTCATAATTGGAAGAGATACCATAGTGTTGACATGGCGAAATTTCGCTATACCAACAAAGGAAACTAACCCGATCGAAAGCCCCAATTAGACCTACTTTCGTTTGGAATGGCTAGTTACAACGGGTTTTAAGGGACCCGGTAAACTGTTAAATGAGTTGAAAGATTGCTTCTGGAAAGAAGGTTTCAATTACATCAACAAAATGAAACAACTAACCACTATGTATTGAATCCTATCTACACTTCTTCTAACTACTCTAATCTATGTCCTAATTATCCTAATCTATCCTGCAGGAGCATGACAAAGAGAGGTTAAACATCATATATGAATTCCAAGTCTAAATGAATCAATTACTGGTTCACATAAGAATAAGGCTGCATTAATTCTTAATTGCATTCCAATCATTCATACAGGAATACACATTCCATTTTATGGAAGAAAATCTTGCAACTAATGTCCAACATATTTTTGAATCAGGGATTGCTTATGAACTGACTATGATGAAGAATTGCATTCAGAAAAACAAGGCTAATTATAAGCTGTATGGTTATCAAATTGCACAAAAACAAAACACATTTGCATTTATGCCATCAATCAACATTCTGTCTCAAAACACATGAAAGAGAAGGATATTAAATCTGAAACAAAAGGCTCCTCATTGAACCAAAAAAGTCTCCTTTATTCATAATAAATCAAAGTTGTTTCCTACCAAACAAAAAGCCCCAATCTCCTATCCAGAGGGAATATTTATGCAACTAGAAATGACTCTCGGTCTTCCCTTTCACCCTTTCGCCTTCCCTTTGTTCTCTTCACTATATAGATCAAAATACACAGATAAAGACAATTGGTGTCACTGCTGACATGTAGAGGGAGTTTCTTGTCACTGGAGTGTTTCATTTCCTAGGGAAATGAGTAGATATTTATTAAAAGGGGATGACTGGGTGTCATCTCTTCATGATGAAATCCAGGACAACCTCTCCTTCGGAATATACAAGCAACACGTGGAAACCGGCTGAGAATGCTAAAGGCGGGCTTTTTCAACGGAACACACCCGCATGTATGAGTTCTCCAGATCCGCTTATGCATCCTTTACTCCTTTCCTACAGAGATAATACGTATTAGCTATGATTATGCAAATATAATAAAATGCTTAAAAAAAAAATAGATCTTTGCCTTCATTAAGCTTTATGACATCAAGAGTAACAATCGTGAAAGAATCGGCCCCCGGTCTTTAATCCATGCATCGATTCGGCCTCGCAGGTGAAAATCTGATTTACACTGAAAATCCTCGCAAAACACAGAGCCAAATCCAAAACCTGGACTTGAAATACTATAGGCGGGAACCTATACCCTATTGGGTCCGCCATATCGCATCGCATCGTGCCATGTGTTTGGGCTTAAAGCTATGCCGATTGTGCCTTTCGATTGGCCAGACCCGACATACATATATGTCATGGTTCATAATTCCTTCGAGTCCACTGCATAAGACTTCCCTTTGTAAAATCCGGACCCCAGCGTACTATCGCAAATACAAGGGAAAACACGTAAAAATCCGTGGTCAACCGTAAGTCTGACCTTCAAATATTATGTATCCGGGCATATAATCATCGTCGGGTCTGGGTGATAGCGGTGTGCCTTATATATAGGCCTCAAAACCTCCCAATAACGATAAGCGATGGGGCTTTGGACCCAAAACATATATATCGTGGTTAATAAAACCATCAGGTCCGATAGATAGTGGCACTATATATATATATATATATATATATAGATAAGCATAGGCCCCGGACCTCCCGATAGTGATAAGCGATTTAGCTCCGGACCTGATATATATATGTATATGGTCGATAATGCCGTTGGGTCTGGAAGACAGTGGAGCGCCTTATATAAAAGCCTGGGACCCCACCAATAGCGATACGCAATGGGGCTCCGGACCTAAAATATATGCATTTTGGTTAATAAAACTGTCGGGTCTGGAAGCCATGTATGTGTTGTGTTTTCATGTTGATTGCAGTAGGTGAAAAGGGGTGATTTATGCATATTGATGAAGGATTTTCATTATAAAGATTTACAATGGGAATGAGGGGTGATAGAAGGTTTTTGGAGGGTTAGGAAGGGTTAAGATGGAGGAAATGAATGGAGAGTTCAACCATTAGGAATTGAAGGTTTGACTCAGTAACGAGTTAAAGTCTCTAGGCTAAAACAGATCATTCGGAGAGGTGAGAGATCAATTTTTAGGGGACCCATTCAAGGCAAGTTTTGATAGGGTGGTGGTTGTGGCCACAACAAATGGCAAACCGTTGGGCGAACCAGTTATCTCTATTTCCAAATAAACCTTGGATTAATAAAACATCAAGGTGTTAAGATAAACTTGAAATGCAAACTGTATAAATGGACCGGCATGGGTTCCACTTCAACATTGATTGCTTCAGTTGGGATAGAGACAAATAAATTCTACTTACTAATAGAGTTTTGACAGGAATTATCCAATGGTAGTGTTATGGGATTTATTGACCTTCCTTTACCCGTTTCCCACTTTCAAAACTCCTTTTGGGGCCATCACTGGTTTTTCAATACCTATTTAGGTGTGAACCTCAGCTCTTTATTTCTCATCAAAACTTGGTGTAGATATGTTTATCTGCACTTTATATAAGAATTTCAGTGCTATATTTTCACATGATTGAGTGGGACACAGTCATGGATCTTGCCATATTTTTAAACCACTTAAGCAAGGTTGGGCTTGTTGTGTCAACCGGTACTCTAAGCCCAGCAACAGTCCCTACTCTAATTGGATTCCCAAACAACCTGTCCTTCCAGATTGGCACAAGGACTTGACATTTTGTTATCTTTTAAATAAGTCCTTCCAGTTTCAGGCACAAGGACTAGAGCACAATTGGATTTTCCATAAGGTATATGACAGTGAGCTTAGCCCATGAAAGGAGGTTTACTTGTAGATAACAGGTATTGGACAATTTAGTGTGGTGGATGGGACCAATGGAGAATGACTGTAAACCTTACAGGCAAGTATAGGCTAGGTCTGAGTGGGATTTATTTAAAATGCAACGTTCCTCCATGCCAGTCCAGCTGTAGTTACACATTTTTTGTTTTATAAAGATGCCCCCACATGCTCCAGATATCCAAGTTATCAACAGATCTCACCTAGTTCCCAACAGATGCTAATGAGTGGCTTCGGTTTGAATTCCACCGCTGATTTACAAGCTCTCATGGGCTCATTGAAATTTTTTTTGATTTGCAAGGTAATGATAGATTTAGAATCAGCAGACTCACTAGCAGGTTAATGAGGAAAGTGAAGGCTAATGGTGGTGAATGAGTGCAACCTGAAAAGGTAAAAGCGAGACTGGAGGACCGAAATCAGTTGGCTGAAAGGACTATAATTCAAAACAGAAGGAAAATGAACTTTGCAGAAACACAAGAAAGGAAAAGTTGGAAATGTGACTAAACTAATAGCAAAATAAAATAAATCCTAACCTACTAAGGAGGTAACCACCATGTGGTGGCTATTGGAAGTATATTTTGAGATGTTGGCCATTAACAGGGAGTTTTTCAGTTTCTCTCTGTAAAGTTTTTAATCTGTAAGTTCCCTGACCAATATTTTCCACAACTTGGAATGGGCCCAGTGATAAGTGTTGGAATTTTGTGTGTTTACCTTTTGGCTCACTCAGCTTATCCCATTTCAGGACTAGTTCCCCTACCTGGAAATCTTTATCTCCTACTAGATGATGATCAAACCATGTTTTCACAATAATTTGGTGATTTCTGAATTTATTTATAGCTTTATCTCTCAATTCCTCCAACCTCATCAGTTGGTTGATCCTCTCTTGAAGCAAGGCTAAAGGGGTTCCTCGTGAAGCTTGGGAGAGTTGTAGAGAGGGGAGGATAATGTTGTGAGGCAGGATGGCTTCCTGTCCATAGACAAGGAAGTATGGGGAGTTTCCTAAGGCCACTATTGGGCTATCCCTATCGGCCCAAAGGGCATTTGTTAGAGCATTGTGCCAGTTCCTCTGGTTGTCAGTGATAGACTTACGAATTATGCGTATGAGGTTCTTATTTGAGGACTCTGCAACTCCATTTCCTTGGGGGTAATAGTTTGATGAATACCATATGTGAATTGATTTATCAATAGCAAATTCCATCAATTTCAGTGATGAAAGGTAAGAAGCATTATCAAATATGAGAGCGTCAGGGATGTCATACCTGTTGAGAATGAATTTCTCAATAAATGATATTACCTTGTCTTCGTTTACCTTCCGAAGTGGGATAACTTCAGTCCATCTGGTGAAGTAGTTGGTCACTGTGAGTATATACTTATGCTGCTACGAAGAGTTTGGCATGATCTCGCCTATGACATCTAGGCCCCATTGCTGGAATGTGAGACAAATCATAACAGGCCTGAGGGGAACAACGGGCTTTCTTTCTCGTCCTACAACAGTTTGACACACCTTGCATTTGCGAGCATAGGCATGCGAGTCTCTGAACACTGTGGGCCAATAATATCTGACTCTTAATATTTTGTGAGCAGTGGTCTCTCCACCATAGTGACCACCTGCTGGGTTGTCGTGCATTTATTTCAATACATGGTCGGCATCATCCTTTTGCAAACACCTCAGCCAAATTCCATCATGATTTTTTCTGTATAATGTGTCATTGGGCAAGTGATACTGATTAGATGTCAATCTGAGCACTCTCCTCTGTGATGCATCCATGTGTTCAGGACATGATCCCAGTGTGAGATAGAAGTGTATGTCGTAATACCGTGACTCAGGATCCAAAAGGGCTTATGACGCTTCATGTTCATATATCAGTGCTTCATTAATCCATAGGGGCTCCTCCCTGCGTTCTACTTGTTCATTTTATATGCTTTGTGCTTCTAGTTCTTTGGATGCCCCCACTTTCTCCACCAAGGCTTCTATAGCTAGCCTACACAATCCCTACCCTCGAACTATCTTTGCCAGCATAATTTCAAGGTCGAATCCTTGAAGTGCGGTTATTCAATTTCCTCTCCCTTCAACCATTTCTTTCTGCACAAAGAGGGCTCTTACAGCAGGATGGGGAACGATCACTTTGTCTTATCCTTTAACAAATAAGGGCAGAAATGTTTTATGGCCTTAAAAACCGCAAAGCCTTGTTTCTCCATGTCTGGGTAGTTCAGTTCTGCTCCTTGCAGATTAGAACTCATATAAGAAATAGGGACTTCATTGCCATCATCATTTTTTTGAGTGATAATTGCAGCATATGAAAGGTCAGAAGCAAAAGTGTATAAGAAGAATTCCTTGCCGAAATTGGGGCTGACCAATGCAGGAGCTTCTGTGATGGCTTCCTTGATTCCCTAAAATGCTTTCTTGGCCTCATCGCTCGACTTACACACAACATCTTTCTTCATCATTACCTGCATGGGGCACACTATTTCCGTGAAACCTAAGACAAATTTTCTAACGAAATTGATCTTCCCGAAGAAAGATTGCATGGTATTTTTATTTGTAGGGGGCTGTATTCTCATGATGGTCTCTATTCTTTCAGGATCAATAACAATCCCTTCTTTAGAGATGATATGACCCAATAGTTTCCCTTCTGTGACTGCGAAGATGCTCTTCTTGGGATTCAACGATATTCCATACCTTCGGCATGTTTCGAAAATCTGCCTTAGGTGATAAATATGATCCCTTCTGTGATATGAATACACAGTGATGTCATCCATGTAAACCACTACTGATCTGTTAATCAACCCTTGGAAAGCTATGTCCATAGCTCTCTAGAATGTGGTGCCCGCGTTAATAAGTCCAAAAGGAATTTTACGATATGCGTAGGTGACCCATTTAGTGTTGAAGTTTGTCTTCAGCTGATCCCCACTAGATACCAAGACTTGATTATATCTTGAAAACCCATCTAATAGGGACAACATTTTAGACCCAGAAACGCACTGAAGGATGTGTTCCATAGAAGGGACAAGATAGTTATCCTTTTGCAATGCTTTGTTGAGATTTCTAAAATCGATACACAACATGATGTCTCCATTTTTCTTTCTCACTGGCATGAGATTGGCTACCCAACAGGTGTGTCTGACCGGGAAAATGATTTTAGCATCCAGCATTTTCTTCAATTCTTTCTTCAACAATGGTTCTAGGCTTGGATGCATTTTGCGTTTTTTTTTTTGGTAGGGCTTAGCCTCCTCTTCCAAAGGAATTACATGCTGCATAACGCTGGTATCAAAGGTTTTTAGGTCCCCATATGTCCATGCAAAGACTTCCTTGTATTCTTTAAATAGCTTGACAAATGCAACCTTTTCCTATGGAGAACACCCTAAGCCCAAATTAATAGTTTTTGGGTCTTCTTTGGTTCCAAAGTTGACCGATTCGTACTTCATGGAGGAGACATGTGTTTTGCAATTCATTGGCTTTTTGAATTTATCATACATGTCATACAAGTCCTCCATTTGGACAACTGACTTGGGAATTGTATTGAACTGATCCTTTTCCTCACTTTCCCTCTCATTCATAAACCTGTCATGTTCTTCTTCATTGATGACTGCATTCTTGAACGTCTTCTTGTAGTGCAAGAACTCCAAGATTTTCTCATCAGCTTCAAACATCTGCGAGTTTGAGATGTTATTAGGCACGGATGGTCTGAAAATCAATTCAACAGAACATTTATTCTTCTTTAATCTAAAATCAGGCAAACGTTTTGTAGCCATACCGGCCATCAGATCAGCATCTTGGTTTCTTCCTCGAGGTATATATGTGATATTAAAAGAATCAAAACTATCAATTAAGTTCCATACCTCTTGTTGGTACCTTACCAAGTGTGGAAAGTTGTAGTGTATCCTCTTCCTTACCTGGTCCACAATTATCTGCGAGTCACCAAAAACTTTAAGATTTTTAACCTTCATATCAATGGCCCTTTTAAGGCCCTGCAACAAGCCTTCGTATTCAGCCGTGTTGTTGGTGCACATGAACTCCAATCAAATGGCCATTAGATGTTGGTTTCCTTCTGGATCAACGAGAACTCTCCCAGCACCTACACCTTGAAGGTAATTAGAGCCATCAAAACAGAGTGTCCAAAATATAGAGTCTAGTGTTACATTAATTGAATTGCTTCCTACGAGACTAGTTCTATCATCTACTATATTACAAGGTGGTTCATCAGTTGGATTACAGGGGAGAGTTTCCAATTGTGTGTTTATTACAGTTTCTTCAGTTGTTTCTACATGGAATTCCCCAAAACAGGTTTCTGTGGCACAAACATTGAAACTATAATTCCCAAGGATAGAAGTGGTAAACATTATAGGTTCGTTGGGACCATTTAGCTCCATCACTACATACTTCATGTATCTTTCATGATCAACTCTCAGCATATCACCCTTCCCCTTCTGAGGTAGCAAGAGATGGGACCAATCAGTCGAGAAATATCCATTCAGTTTTGCTGACCAATCCCTACTAAGTAGAATTCCATAAGCCTTGGGTATATCGACTACCACTATATCAATGACTTGTGTGTATTGTGGTTTAGCAGTCATCTAGATCAATACATCTTTAAATTCCCCAATTACTTTCACATTTGTCTTGTCTAATGGCATGATTCGAATTCCACTTTTCTCAAGTACGGCATGAAGTCTTTTAGCAACAGCATAAGGCATCACAGTGGACCAGGCACCTGAGTCTACCAAGCAATTGTGTACATTCATGTTGAAGATTTCAAAAGTGATTAGGAAAGGGGGAGTCATGGATTTTGATTTCCTTCCTATCATGGCTGCACTGACATCTTGGGGGTTTCGATTCATTTTTGATAGGGTGGCTTCCATGGCTGCTGGCTTTTGGGTTGTGCTGAGAGTACTAACAGGTCTGGAGACCAACTTCTGGGTTTGGCTGCTCGGGATGGTGGGAGTTTTGAAGTTCCACTCATTCATAGCTTTCAAGAGAAAATCTCTTTGCTGCGTTAATTTCAGCAAATCAAAGTATGTGATATTTGCCCTAGATTTCTTAAGATCATCCACAATATTGTAATCAATGTTATAAACAGGATAGGACAGAGTAAACATACCAGTTTTTCCGTTCTTAGGTGGGACTTCACTATTGTGAGTCTCCTTCGTTGTGTTTGGAGATGCATTTTCTTTCTCTGGATGGTTTGCAACTGGGGTATTCATGGACTGAACACTAGGTCTACCCTTCTCAACAACAAATTTGGGAGCGAGTGCCTTCATAGGGTGGACATCTTTCTTGGTCTAATCTACAAGCTTCATCACACCTGCAAGTGGCCCCTTGCTTCATGTGTGGATTTCATTAGTGTGGATCTCCACCATACTGTCTCCTTGGTCATCATCATTCTCATTTGTATAGAAATCCCATAGTACGTTGATTTGAGATTCTTCTTCCAGGGGCTCTTCTACTTGGTATTCTTCCTCGTCTTCTTGTTCTGGCTCTAGCTCCACTATAGGTTCTTCTTGGTTAAGGAATGATCCGATAAGAGCCAACTCTTCTGTATTTAAATTCCCTTCATTGGGTGGAGTAGGTGGTGAAAGTGGACCATGAACACCTTTTGTCTTCTTACAATAGAAAGGTTTGAAAGGGTTTTTGTTGTTATACTCTCCTCCACTCCCGCTTGTACTTTCTCCAGAATTCCTTTTCATATTGATGACTATATTTGTCAACTTTTGAATGATCCGATGTAAACCTTCTACATCTATGGTATCCTTTTCTTTGGTTTCATCCCCTTTGTTATCAATCCCATTATTCTCCTTGGATGCTTGAGAGGCTTTCTTTTCTCCGGTTGTATGATGACATGTTGTGAGACTGAGCATTTCATTCTTGAATTTTACTGCTTCATTAATATCACCCTGTAAGGTTTGTGCATTACTCCTTTTGACCCACATCACAGTAGGGACAAGGAGAGCAGTGATGTAGAATTCCATGAGCACCTCCTCAGTAGGTCTGGTGGTGGTCGGGATCTACTAAACAAGGTGTTGAACAGGATGTTAAAATCCTTAACCTTTTCTTTGGTTTCCATTTTCAAATGGGATAGTTCTAGAACTAAGGCCAAAGGGGTTTTGTCATTGCCATACTTGTCTAAAAAGGCCTGTTGAAAGGTAGTCCACAAGGTGATCGATCCGTTTCTCAAGCTAAATTACCATGTGGAAGCTACACCAATCAGGGTAAAATGGAATAGGCGACATACTATATCTTCATTAGCTACCCCCAGCATGTGCACGACTAGGAAGAAGCAGTGAATATGGTTATCAACAGTGTCTCCCTTCACAGGGTCAAATTTAGGCAATACTCTTTCTGCATTCTTGGGTAAGGGGTGCTACTGCCTAGGTATCGCTACGACATCCTGAGCGAGCCAGGGAGGAAGTGCTCCCGGAGGAGGTGGGAGTTGGTTCCCACCTGGTTAGAGCTGATTCCCAACTAGAAGAGGAACATTAGCCATATTGTGGATAAGGATATTCTGGTTGAAGGTTTCTTCAAGGTTTTCTTTATTAAGACTTCCCAAATCAGGCCAGGGATTACCTTCATAGAATGGATCTTTAGGAATTTCTTCCTAGGGAGTGTCAATACTTTGCAAGGATTCAAGCACAATATCTTAAAGAGATGGGGCTACAGATGTCTCTTTGTTTATGGAACAGATCCTTGGCTTTCTTTTAGTTGTCAGAGGTAAAGAGTGAAATATGGGGAGCTAAGAGAGGGAATGAGCATAAGCCCGAGTAAGTATTCTGACTGGTTGTTCCTTAGTGACATGATACTCCCACAATGTCTCTTCTTCGAAATGAGGATTTTCTGAATATGAGGAAGGGTCTTTTCAATCTTCATGATCCATGCATTAATCTTTTCGAGTCCATGTATGACATTTATAGATGAAATCATAAAAATCTGTGGATAGTGGTTCAGGCCCTCCTTCTAGCGCCAATTTTTTGACGTGGCAAAATTTCGCTATACCAACAAAGGGAACTAACCCGATCGCAAGACCCAATTAGACCTGCTTTCATTTGGAATGGCTAGTTCCAACGGGTTTTAAGGGACCCCATAAACTGTTAAATGAGTTGAAAGTTTGCTTCTGGGAAGAAGGCTTCAATTACATCAACAAAATGAAACAGCTAACCACTATGTATTGAATCCTATCTACACTTCTTATAACTACTCTAGTCTACGTCCTAACTATCCTAATCTATCCTAATCTATCCTGTAGGAGCATGAAAAGGAGAGGTTAAACATCATATATGAATTCCAAGTCTAAATGAATCAATTACTGGTTCACATAAGAAAAAGGTTGCATTAATTCTTAATTGCAATCCAATCATTCATATAGGAATACACATTCCATTTTATGGAAGAAAAGCTTGCAACTGATGTCCAACATAGTTTCGAATCAGGGACTGCTTATGAACTAACTATAATGAAGAATTACATTCAGAAAAACAAGGCTAATTATAAGTTGTATGATTATCAAATTGCATAAAAACAAAACACATTTGCATTTATGCCATCAATCAACATCCTGTCTCAAAACAAATGAAAGTGAAGGATCTTAAATCTGAAACAAAAGGCTCCTCATTGAACCAAAACAATCTCCTTTATTCATAATAAATCAAAGTTGTTTCTTGCTAAACAAAAAGCCCTACTCTCCTATCCAGAGGGAATATTTATGCAACTGGAAATGACTCTCGGTCTTCCTTTTCACCCTTTCACCTTCCCTCTATTCTCTTCACTATACAGATCAGAATACATAGATGAAGACAATCGGTGTCACTGCTGACACATAGAGGGTGTTTCCTGTCACTGGAGCACTTAATTTCCTAGGGAAATGAGTAGATATTGATTAAAAGGGGATGACTGTGTGTTATCTCTTCATGATTAAATCTGGGACAACCTCTCCTTCGGAATATACAGGCAACACATGGAAACCGGTTGAAAATGCCAAAGGCCGATTCTTTCAACAGAACACACCCACATATATGAGTTCTATGGATCTGCTTATGCATCCTTTACTCCTTGCCTGTAGAGATAAGACGTATTAGCTATGATTATGAAAATATAATAAAATGCTTTAAAAAAATAAAAAAATAGATCTTTGCCTTCATTAAGTTTTTATGACATCATTAGTAACAATCGTGAAAGAATCGGCCCCCGGTCTTTAATCCATGCATCGATTCGGCCTCGCAGGTGAAAATATGATTTACACTAAAAATCCTCGCAAAACACAGAGCCAAATCCAAAACCTGGACTTGAAATACTATAGGCGGGAACCGATACCCTATTGGGTCCTCCATATCGCATCGCAACGTGCTATGTGTTTGGGCTTAAAGCTATGCCGATTGTGCCTTTTGATTGGCCAGACCTGACATACATATATGTCATGGTCATGATTCCTTCGGGTCCACTGCATAAGACTTCTCTTTGTAAAATCCGGACCCCAGCGTATTATCGCAAATACAAGGGAAAACACGGAAAAATCCGCGGCTGGCCATAAGGCCAGACTTCAAATATTATGTATCCGGGCATATAATCATCATTGGGTTCGGGTGATAGTAGTGTGCCTTATATATAGGCCTCGGACCCTCCCAATAGCGATAAGCGATGGGGCTTCAGACCCGAAACATATATATCGTGGTTAATAAAACCATCGGGTCCGATAGATAGTGGCGCGCTATATATATATATATATATATATATATATATATATATATATATATATATATATATATATATATATATATATATATATATATATAAGCCCTGGACCTCCTGATAGCGATAAGCGATTTTGCTCTGGACCTGATATATATATGTAATATGGTCGATAATTCCGTCGGGTCCAGAAGATAGTGGAGCGCCTTATATAAAAGCCCGAGACCCCGCCAATAGCAATATGTGATGGGGCTCCAGACCTGAAATATATGCATTTTGTTTAATAAAATCGTCGGGTCCAGAAGCCATGCATGTGTTGTGTGTTAATGTTGATTGTGATAGGCGAAAAGGGGTGATTTATGCATATTGATGAAGGATTTTCATTATAAAGAGTTACAATGGGAATGAGGGGCGATAGAAGGTTTTTGGAGGGTTAGGAAGGGTTACGATGGAGGAAATGAATGGAGGGTTTGACCATTAGGAATTGAAGGTCTCACTCAGTAACGAGTTAAAGTCTCTAAGATAAAATAGATCATTCGGAGAGGTGAGAGATCAATTTTTAGGGGACCCATTCAAAATTGCTGCCAAGGCAAGTTTTGATAGGGTGGTGGTTTTGGCCATAACACATAGTCATATGAGACAATCAACAATATTCATCCAAAATATGACACAAAGTCACATCACCAATCAAGGATAAATGAGAAAAAATAGAGTTTAACCAAAGAGTTCACTAAGTAAAGTGAAAGGACAACTAAAGACAATAAATGACTAAAGGTTATGATTATATATTTTTGGTGTTGATCCATTTCATTTACACCACCCTTTTTTCTCAACCATGCCTACATGCCATTTTACTTCTTGTCAATTTGCTATGAGAAGAATAATTATTTCTACAAAATTAGTTACATGAATGACTATAAGATTGCAATGATCTATAAGAAAATTGAGTTAGGAAGCACAATAAGCTCAATAGAATAAAAGCACAATAATGGAAAGTCATTTAATTATGTTTTCCCTCTTCTTCGAATTTTTTTGGGATCCTTCTACTACAATTGTTGCTAGAATGCATATGTTGATTGTTCAAAGTTTAGAATCCTTCCTATAAGAATTTCCATAAACATAACTACAAGATACTAAAATCAAGTTTATAAGGCAAGGAAAAACAAAGATAAAACAATAGGATAACCCCCCTTTCTTTCCAAACATAACCTTGTATGTGTGGAAAATCAAAGATAAAACAATAGGATAACCCCCTTTCTTTCCAAAAACAAAAGCTGCTAGATTTTACCAGAATATTAATGGAAGAGAGCCCACAAAAGCTACTAGATTTTACCAGAATATTAGGGTTGTAAACATTTTTTAAAGAAGTCGATGGTTTGGGTATTTTAAGAAGATATTATGATGATGATGTCGTCCTTGGATTTTCCTCAACTTTCAGAATTGCAGGGGGGAAAAGTATGTGATTGCGGTGAGAAGCAATACATAAGGACGAACAATGAAATCATCTAATAACAATTATTCTTTACCTTTTTGGGCTTAGATATCATTGTCATATTTTCTTCTTGAAGTGGACGAATGAATGCCATGATTGAACAAAAAAATGGAAACAGAGGCAATGTTGAGAAGCCAAACTCAAACTTTGCAACAAGCACAATATTATATTAGACTCCAAAAGCTTACAATTTAGTGCACATATCAAGCTGAAATTTATATAAAGTCCATGAAATAAAAAACCTAAAATAACAAAAATACAACTCATGAAAGGAGTTTTTCTTTAAAAAATATCAATGCTTTCCTTTTCTTGAGTCACACTTACTACTTTTATGCCCTAAGGTCACATTTTCTTGAGCTAAAGCATGCAGTCATCTCAGAGCCCAAACCACTTAGCAAACAAAAAATAAAACAATCAAGCAGCCAAAAAATGTATTGGATTTTGGATATGCAGAGAGAAACTGAAATATTTTGAAAGACAACAAATGCATCCCAACATATATCCTCTTTTTGTTAAACAATCTTTTGATTTTAGGACACTTTCCACTCATAATCATTCAAAATCATGTCGACAAACGAAACAAACTCCAAGACTATCACACCAAGAATAAACCTCCTTGGAGTTACCAAATCTTTTCCAACAATGCGGTTTTGATTTCAAGTCAATGTTATAAGATACAACCAAACTAATAAAACATACAGGAAAATACATCAAAATTTGAAGTAAAACAATCAATTTAAAAACTCTAGCATACACCACAAAAACTCTACGATAAAAGAAAAAAAAAGATGGAAATCAACATTGGCTCAAATAGAATCCACGGTGAGATGAGCTCCAATTGGCAGCAAAGAATAGAAAGAGATATGCAAAACATCCTGATCTCGTTATGAATGCATAAGTAAGAACAATATTGAAATGAAAATAACAAAGCCATAAGATAAAATCACAACCTAACACTAAAGATGGACTACGAATTCATTCTGATTTTTCTCCACTTCTTGCGAACACCCTTTTACCTAACCACTCTCATACAATTCAATATTTTTTGGAGTGGTTATTTTCACATAGCATAACAACAACTAGTAATTTAATAGGAAAGAAGTTAAGATGACATATTTTGAATATGGAACACATGCTAAAATGTACCCTATAAACCAAGTGCCCTTTTATGGCCATGACATCTTGCCTACAATTTCCCTCACATATAGTTATCTTACAACATAATTATAACACAAATTTTCTCTATGACTTGGCCAACCTGACTTTAACTCAATGCTTAATACCAACTAGTATCCTCAATTAGCACAACGACTTATGCTTATTCTCATCACATCCCCTAGATCAAGAAGCTAAGGTATTTTATTATTCAAAAGGGTACCTTTTAAAAAGTAGTGACAATAAACTAAAAGTAAGATAAAAAAATGCTAGAAATAGGTTATTTTCCAACCTTGCTCCAAACTTACTCTCATAAATTGCCAGAGAAAGAAGTTAGAAGAAAAATAGTAAAGGAGATCCAAATAAAAATGCTCCTAGATTCATAAGTGGTGTTTGACTTATAGTGGAAGACAAAATATAAAAATAAACATTTCAAATATATATAAATACAATTGAAAATGAATTAAAACAAATGGGAGAAGAAGAATAAGAATGAGCACAAACTTGGGATGTGTAGTAAGACCGCATGCCAGTTACAACTCCCAATGATGGAGATGTCCCTGGGAGTTTACTTTGATAAGATGTAAGGGGGAAATGACTTCCTCCATCATATGGAGTAGTTTTGGAAACAAATGAACTTGAATAAATCCCATAGTGAGATGTTGCACCTCCAAAACTACTATATGAGTGACTTCCATATCCGAAGGATCAATATGGACCAAGACCATAATTGCCTGCACCTAGTTATGCTTGACCACTAGTTGTCCTTTGAGAAGAAGTTGGCGGCCCAAGTCCAAAAATGTTGAAGAGTTTAATGAACTATAAGGGAGGTTTATTGCAACAAGGTCTATAAACAAACTTGGCAGTTCCACATCACTTAATCCATATGGATTTAGACCAGTAACTACTACTAATGCTAGGTTCACAATATTCTGATGACCATTAAGTGGCAGTTTGACTGGGCCATGACCCAATCCACCATATTGTGAAATGTGATTTACATCACCTTTATCCTTCAAATCAGGAACAATTTGGCCCTGGTTTGCTGCAACTTTCTATTTTTTCCCTTCAAACGCTAATTTACAAAAAGTTTATGCACATCTATTGATTTAACAAGGTCTTCCAGGGTTTGATTTGTTGCTTCAATTATTATGTAGAGAATAAGGGAGTATCCTTTTGACTTACCAGTTTGTTTGTCAACCACCAGGTCCTTGTTCAATGTCTCCATAACGAGAGAAAAAATTAATCATTCTAGCACATTGCATGTGTTTAGGAACATTACCCACATTGACCCTTCTTAAGCTAGGATTTGTTGTAGCTGGTTGAAAGGGACTAGTTGGTTGTATGTGTTGTATAGGTACCATGGGTGGAAGGTGTTGTTGGAGTTGAAAGGGATTAACTAGATGTATGGGTTGTTGAAGGAGTTGGTTCATCTATGATTGCTATTGCCCAATAACAGCCAGATTACAGACATCCATTCTACCATCAATCATCTTGATGGGTTCTTCCAACACAATCAAGGCACAATCACCATGTATATATGTGATTAATCCAACGCATTCAAGGCACAATCAACATGTTGGAAATATTTTAAAGTTTATATTGTGAGGCATGAAATCATCAAACAACAATTATTCTTTACCTTTTTGGGATTATATATCATTGTCATATCTTTTGCTTCAAGTGAATGAATGAAAGCCATGATTAAACAAAAAACTAGACACAAAGGCAATGTTGAGAAGCTAAACTCAAACTGTGCAACAAGCACAATATTATATTAGTCTCCAAAAGCATACAATTTAGTACACATATCGAGTTGAAATTTATATAAGGTCAATGAAATAACAAAACCTAAAATAACAACAATACAACTCATGAAAGGAGTTTCTCGTTAACAAGTATAAATCCTTGCCTTTTCTTGAGTCACACGTACTACTTTTATGCCCCGGGGTCACATTTTCTTAAGCCTAAGCATGCATTCATCTTAGGGCCCAAACCACTTAGTAAACCAAAAATAAAAAAATCAAGCAATGGTGAAATCAATCTGGAAAACACATCATGATCCTTCACACAGATAATGAGAAATAACATGTCAAAAAATATATCCAAAATATTTGTAATGAAACAGGCATACAATTGCAACATACAATTCCTTACACTACAACAAAACAGAGTGGTTGAAAGGAAGAATAGATCTTTGAAAGAGATAGTCAGTTTCATTTTGCATGCAATATCTCTTGCATCAAAATTGCGGGTTGTAGCTATCAATTGTGCCTCATACATCCATAATATATGTCCTCATAGATATATTACTAGAAAAACACCTTTTGAGGCTTGGACTTTCATGCAACCTGAAGTCAATCATTTCCACATTTTCTGATCTCAAGCATGGGCCCACTATCCTATAGAGAATAGAAAGGCTTTGGAGCCTCAGAGAAGCCACACATGTTTGTTGGATATTTAGCGAGGCAAAGGCATTGTTGGGATTCGCTTCAGATGCCTTTCCTACTCAATTTGAGGTATGTTCACCTGGATTTCAATTGATTTATTTATTCTGTTGTTCATCTCGTGAATTTAGGAATCTCATGATGCTTAGAGACAAATTTCACGAGAAAATAACTACCATGTTATGGCATGATTCCTTTCAGTGATGACCCTACTCCTCCATTTTCTGTGATTATTTGGAAATTTTCATGGATTCTTGTTTTAATAATGGAATAATTTTCTCTTTTCTGGGATGGATTGTGAATATAGAAAAATAGGGGACATGGATTGCCTAAAACGTCTACAATTTGCTGGGATTTTAGGGTAATTCAGGTTATCGATTAATCTATTTTCCTTAGCTTTTTTGTGCTTCACTAGTTATCAAGAAATTCGACAATAAGTTTTTGATTTTTAGCCAAACTCTAGGTTCAAATGAAACTCGATAAACGTTCGTATCTTTCCTGAGCTGATTCTTCATCATCATAGTATTAATTATCCTCTGCACTAACATCCTGATATTGCATGTATTCAAACACCAAATAATTCATGTTTCTCTCTGTTTCACCAAATTCCATCTCATCCATCCCTTCACTAGTGTACCAATGCAAGAAGGCCTTCTTCCTAAATATGGCAGCGAACTACACGCTGACTCTCCTGAACATCTCTTGAATGGATGTTGAGTTCCCAATGAACATGGACGACATGGACAGGGATTTTTGCGGTATATCACATGCATTGGATTTCACATTGTTGGGGATCCACTTCACATAGTGGGAGGAATTCTTGTTCTGAACATTCATCATCTGTTCATCCACCTCTTTAATGCTCACCTTGCCTTTGAACATGCCAAATGCAGTCAGGTACCAACCTTGACGTGGAGCTATAGCATACATCACGTTCTTGTAATCCCACATCTGTTGTGTCAGTTTCGGAAGGGTGAGGGCTTTGTATTGTTGTGAATCACGTGAAGTCAATGGGGAAGATCCCACCATAAAGAAGTGAAGATGGGGGAAGGGGATAAAATTTACTGCTAGTTTCCTTAGATCTGAGTTAAGCTGACTTGGAAACCTCAGGCAATAGGTGACTCCACTCATTGTTGCAGATATCAGATGGTTCAAATCACCGAAGCTAGGAGTTGTGAGTTTGAGAGTCCTGAAGCAGATGTTGTAAAGGGCCTCATTGTCCAGTACCATACACTCGTCTGCATTCTCCACTAGCTAATGCACAAAGAGCATGGCATTGTAAGGGTCCACCACTGTGTCAAACACCTTGGGAGAAGGGAAAACTGAGAATGTAAGCATCATTCTATCAGGGTGCTCCTCCCTGATTTTGGATATCAAAAGGGTTCCCATCGCAAATCCAGTACGTCCTCCCAAAGAATGACACACTTGAAACCCTTGGAGACAATCACAATTTTCTACCTCCTTCCTGACGACATCCAACACAGAATCAATGAACTTGGCCCCTTCGGTATAATGGCCCTGGCCCAGTTATTTCGAGCCCTGGACTGGCCAAAAATGAAGTTATCAGGCCTGAAGACCTGGCCATAAGGCCTAGTCCTCACGTTGTCCATGGTCCCAGGATCAAGATCCATGAGCACAACACAGGGCACAAATCTACCACAACTCACCTCATTGTAGTAAACATTAACCCTTTCGAGTTGTAGATCAGAAGTGCCTCGATATATCCCGGTGGGATCGATCCCGTACTCATCATAAACAACTTCCTAAAACTTGGCACCGATTTGTTTGCTACATTGCCCGCCCTTAATGTGCAAGATATCACACATATTTGCAATTTAAAACTTGCAACATGGAAAGACCAAACCCTAGAGTAAAACCTCAACTAAACAATAGAGGATTCAAAGAAAACCAACACAAAATGAAGAGACAGAGCATGGCAATGGGCAGTGACATCTACTAGCTAGAAAAGCCAATCTAGAACTATGAGATGGGTGTGCTAGTGAGGCTATAACTGATATGTCCTAATAGGTAGTATATAGGTGTCTTTGGTAAGATAGACGGGAGAAACACATCACCACAAACCGAGGTTATACGCATTTAAATGTTTTAGGTTTTTTATATTTTTAAGTATATTTTTGTATTGGTTTTTTTTAAAAACTCAATTAAAATTTACAAAGATGATTGGGATTGCAAATAAAATTGGACATCAATGATAATTGCTTTAAAAAAGTTCAAAAGTATAAAAATTTTAGACTCTTCTGGCATAGATATATCTAATATATAAAGTAAAAGTTTTTGTATGTGTGCATTTTGTGTATAATGCATATTTTTAGTTGAGCATAATATGTTTTTGGTTGGAGACATAGACCATGTGGGTATATGTTTTCTTAAAGAAGGTTGATTGTATCTATTACAACAATCTATAGCCATTATATAATGTAAATTCCTAAGCATTAAGGGGCTAGTTTTGTGCACTTAGGAAGGTTACCTATAGTGACCACAATAATTCTTCCACACACTTCTACTTGAATCTTGTCCAACTTGAGCAAGACATCTCTAATGATAAGATTACTAAAGTTATCGAGTGGAGGCATGAGTTGAATTTTGAAGAGTGAGCCTTAACAAAATGGGTAGTAGTAGCATAATGGAATAGTGAGTGGTATGGCAAGTGAAAGATGAAGAAAAATCGCAAAAATAGTGTCTACCAAATCTAGGGAAAATAGAGTCAAGGATATCACTCTAAAAAGGGTTGTTTGGTGAATAGTTAAGGAGGAGAGGTTTGCAAATAACATGCCAAAATCAAACTTGATAATGTCAAAAATAGTTATGGTAGTGAGTCTTGGAGAGTCCTATTAGTACTACTCTTGAACAAGTTGGAGGACATGTTGCCCTACAATGATATATTAATTACAATAACAACTTCTTTGATAGTGAGGAATTATTATAGATAGCATCGAGGTGGATTGATAATATGGTAGGATAGGTAGGTTTTTCACTCTCTCCACCCAATTTCAAATCACCAATGAGACTTTGACCCATTGTGATAAAGTTAGAATGGTAGACGCTCCTCAAATAGAGGTGCACTCCAATGTGCCTTGAGACACCTTAGCCCTTGCTAAGTCACAGGTTATTGGCATACATGGCTTCTGGTTTGTTGAATATACTCTTAGGTTATAGTGCAGCTAGTTGGTTTAATATCAAGCCTAGCATAGGTCATTATAATGAGTTATTGATTCCCATGGTTCAAAAAAATGAATTAATATATGCAAATATATAACAATAAAAAGAAAATGAGAAGGAGAATCCCCATACAATACTCCCATCCAAATGATAAATGCCCCATTATAAAGCCTTCACAACATATTCTTTGCAAGAGATTCCTACAACTATCCAACAACATTAAATGCATGAAAAAATTAAGCCTCTCATATGATAGAATGATACCTCCAATCTTATGTTAATATTGAAAAATTCAAATAAAATGTAGCCCAAGAGGAGACCTCCTTCATCCACAAATTCTCCATCATTATAATGGTGAGGGAGATCACCTTATAAAGTGAATCTCTTCTCTTATACAACAAAATGTTATATTTTAACTAACTCCATGACAAGTCAAACAAATATTATAGTGATGGAGTAATTAGATCCCTCCTAAATTTGTGGTGGATCACGTTACAACATGTGGAAACTAGCCCTTCCTGACAATTAGCTCCCATCCAAAAATAGTAGTAATATGCCCCAAATAATGCTCTTTAAGGGGATGCGCTGCCACAAATAGGCATCAAACCAAGTCAAATACATGTGTCCACATAGAATGCACCCTCTAAAACTATGCATGCATGCAACCACTCTGCATCTATGGATTTGAAGGTAATCAACACCACATAATTTTTTTATCAGGAAAATTGGTAAACATGTCACCTGCCACTGAGGAGACATGGGAACAAGTGAATGGAATTTCCATTATACTCCTAAGCCTAGCGCAAATGCCCACAAGCCTCACTATACATGTAAGCCAAGTTTTGAACCTGGTTGGGCCCCTATATTGGTTGGCAAATGCCTTCCAATGCACGATATACATCCACCATTTTCCCTGTCCCGATGGGCTAACTACATAGATAAATGTGCAAGATGCCAAGTAAATAGAGCACTCCATGAGAAGATAAATGCTCAAAATACTAAAATAGAAAGTGGTTCATCTCCCCAAAGAAAATCCAAGGAGATGAGGGTGAATTAAGGTTTTTACCATGCCAAAACTCCATGAGATTGTGTGTGTGTGTGTGTGTGTTTGTGTCCAAGAATAGTAAGAAATGTCTCCACGAGTGTGCCCTCCTAGAATATATAAAAATAACAAGAAGATACCCTTTGCAAGTTCACCCTACAAGAATAATCTCCCAAAAATAGGAAGAATACCAAGTACAAGAGCATGTTAAGTCACATGTGTGGCCCTCCTCAAGTGCCACAAGTATTCCAATAGAAACCTCCATAACCACCCCAAATTAAATAATAACATAGAAAATTTTAGGGGCGAATGTTCGCCCTTTGGCGAAATTAAGGGGTTTTAAATTTTTAGTGGGCGAATATTTTGTATCATAGTACATTTTTACAAATCACCTCAAATAGCCCACCTTATTTTAAGGGAGAGGGTAAAAAAGGTAAATTTAGCCCTTGAAATTAGGAGTTACAACCTTCCATTCGCCCATTTTCAAGAATAAGTTTTATTTAAGTGAATCCATTCGCCCATTTTCAAGAATAGGTTTTATTTAAGTGAATCCTATGGGCCAAAGGCCCAAATACCATATTTATAAAAGAGATATGGTAAATTAATAAAAATATAAATAAATGAGAGGTACGGTAAATAAATAAAACATTTTTTTATATTTACTCCATAAGTCACCTTATATACATGCAAGGGTGTAAACAAATAAAAATATAAGTAAAGTGGACGTATGGTATATAAATAAAACGTCTTTTTATACTTACTCAAAAGGTATGGTAAATAAATAAAAATATAAATAAACTAGACACATGGTAAATAAATAAAACCTCTTTTTATATTTAGTCCATAACCCTCGTTCTATTTATGAAGGCTCAAGAAAGAGGTTTTATTTAAGTGAATCCTATGGGCCAAATACCATATTTGTAAAAGAGGTATGGTAGATTAATAAAAATATAAATAAACTAGAGGTATGGTAAACAATTTTTTTTTTTTTCTTTTTTTTTTTTTATATTTACTCCATAAGTCACCTTATATTTACGAACACTCAAAAAATGAGTTATATTTAGGTGAAACCTATGGGCAAAATACTATGGGACAAATACCATGGACTAGATTGTTATTAATACCATGCAAAAAAACATTATTAACCCTAATATTAGTATTAATAAAAATAAAAATGGCACATGGTATTGACCCATGGTATTCACCAAAATGGCACATGGTATTGACCCATGGTATTCACCTGGAATGTAGCCTATTTAAATGGGGGAATTAAACTAGCATAGATCCATCTTTACTCTGGGTCTACTAACCCCCGAGAGGTATCAAATATCGTGATATGCAAACTAGCATAGAGTGAAAAAATATTTGATCAGATCAAGAGTAAAAATGGATGTTGTAATTTAATGTATGTTAAACATTTAGCTTGGTTAAAATAAAAATCAACTATTAATTTTATTAATCTTTATAAATTACTAATAGTAATTTTTAAGCTCCAGGTTTGTGATAACCCATGGTATTGACCCATGGTAATACCATGTTATTCATGTGAGCATAAACTATTTAAAGGGGAAATTCTATCATCTTAGATCCATCTTAATTCTGGGTCTACCAAGTGCTCAGAGGGATAAATAGATTTCATCCCCCTAAGAGTGGTAGATGTGGAGTTAAGATGGATATAGGTTGGTTTTTATGATAATGAAGATATTAAATAGACTTAGGAAATTATATTGTAAAAACATCTTAAGGTGAATGGTTAAAGCATAGACATTGGACAAGTAGATTTGTATACTTCTGTTTTAAACTGAAACAAATCCAGGGCTAAAAGGAATGGATTGACTGCACTATTCATCCTTCTATAACTTTCCAACATATGCTGGAGTAAACAGATTGTAATTTGGGTAATTTTTCTAATTACAAACAGGAACATACTTGTGTATTGGCAGGGTGGTTACGAGGTCCCTAGAAGTGATGAATTTGAATTTTTCTTGGTTTTATATATAGTATTAGCTTTTTTCTCATGCTTTCTGTGAATGGCACGGGTGAATTTTATCCTACACCCACTAGGTTATCGATATGTAATTTCGGTAATTTTTATTTCAAAAGATATTTTAAAGAAATGCAATGATTTCATTTGTGTATTCAATAAACACAAGATTTTATAATTGAGTAAAATATTCGCCATGCCTGGTGAGAGATTCGCCAAAAAATTATATATACATATCATATTATTGATAAAATCGCCTTCCATTTTTCCTATATACCATGGAGATTCGCCCATTATTATACATGTATATTTAGGTGGGGTTCTTAAAATTTTCCCTGAGTAATAATAATAATAATAATAATAATAATAATAATAATCTAAATTTAAGGTCACATCCAAACCAAAAACCAAATTAGTGTATGAGACCCCCTTATTCGTGGTACAAGGGACTCCCCTATGCACAGTGATTTGATTGTTAATATCTATGAAGGTGCAGTCTTAGGTTGGAGGCTAGAGTGGTTGAGAGAAAACTTTTCTCTCTCATCCACCTGGGTTCAATTCCAAGGGACATGTTTGGTCTATTGTGATAATGCTCAAAGAGTAGGTGTCCCCACCCACATGATGTCTCGACTGTTTCTAAGTAATAGGTTATTGGCATATATGGCTTACACATTGTTGAATATACTCTTGGTGATATAGTGGCAGGCAGAAGATTTGATCATGGGCCTTGCTCATATTAATACTCCAACATGTTATTGAATCAACATAGTTAAATTATAAAAATTAAAATCAATGAAGGTGTACATACTCTACTAACTACAAATTACAACAAGGACCATATTTTGAGACTTGTGCCCAAAATTTATCTGGGCCCAAAGAGTTATTTGGTTAACAATTAAATATGGGTTAAAACATATGTGACCCTTGTCAAAGTGCACAATATGGTAACTAATCAAATCATATAGATCTCCAGATCTAACACGAGAGAAAAAGGTATCTGGGTCTCTAAGACTCTAGATTAAAGAGTGTTGAAGTAGACATCTAGATATGTAGATTCTAGATTTTACCATTTGGTTTCAGGATTTGTGCGAAGGGAAAAGGAGATTTCAGGCTTTTATATTTATTAAGAAAATTGGAAATTACAAAGGAAATTGACAATTAAGTCTGGAATGCTATTGTGGACATAAAAACACAAAGAAGTCATCCATGAAGAGGAGAGATTATAGATCTCTCTAAGGAGAAAGTATTCAAAGTACTGACCTAGGAATAAAATTACCTCTGTAGGCATCAATTTAGGGAGTGCCAGGGAAACACAAGGGAGCACTAGGTCAAAATAATGCATGCAAATGAACGATTAAGAGTTTGTGACAGGAAATGTCAGTGAGTTCTAGGTGTGCTAAGGAGGGAGTGACAACATATGCTAGGTAATCTTAAGGCATGCTAGAGGCCAGGGCAACATGCCAAGATGTGTCATGTGCTAAGGTGTTTCAATGCATGCCAGGGAGTGTTATGGAGTGCCAGAGAAAAACAAGGGAGAACTAGTTTCAAATGCATGAAAATGAATGAATAAGAGTCTGTGATAGGGAGTGTCAATGATTTTTAGATGTTCTAAGGAGGGAGTGACAAGGTATGCTAGGTAGTGACAATGAATGCTAGAGTACCAGGGAAACATGCCAAGATGTTTCAAGTACCAGGGTGTGCCAATGCATGCTAGGGGTTGTTAGGGAGTACCACAGAAACAAAAGGGAGAACTAGTTAAAAATGCATGGAAATGAGCGGATAAGAGTGTGTGATAGGGATTATCAGTGAGTTTCAAGTGTGCTAAGGAGGGAGTGACAAGGTTATATGCTAGATAGTGGCAAGGCATGCTAGAGTTCCATGGCATGTCAGGGAGTGGTAGGGTGTGCTAGGGAGTGCTAAAGCATGCCAAGGAATGCAGGGGATGCTAACACGTGCCACATAGTGCCAAGGGATTATTAGACATGCCAGGTGTTATGGTATGTCAATATGTAAACTATGTTTCTTGGTTGTTTTATGGCCCTGGTTGGATGTGAGCCTTGACTTGGTAACTTGTTAAGTAGGATGAGTTGAGATTGGACATGAGTAGCATAAGATGAGTTATAGGAAGTTATTAGGTGAACAATTCATAGTCTAGTTGTAGTAACCGTAACTTGTTCAAGCTATTGTAGTTGAGGCAAGACTTGGTTGGGCTCACAAATCCCAAAAAAAGTAAGGGTAGTTTTGAGGGCATGATAGATAACGAGTGTTAGGGCATGCAAGGGAATGAAAAGGCATGTTGAGGGGTGTTAGGGAGTTTCAGGGAATCACAAGGGGTAACTAGGTCAAAATGCATGGAAATGAATGAATAAGAGTGTGTGGTGACGAGTGTTAATGAATTCTAGGTGTCCTAAGGATGAAGTATGTTAAGAGAAGTTTAGAATAAGACTTGTAGGAGGAAATAATATGGTTGAGATAAGGGGCTGGACAAAGAAATTTCGAACAAAGGGATACTTTGGGTTGGGCACAAAATTGTTTTGCCAATGACTTGGTTGGGTTCCCAATCCACAACAAAAGTAAGGCTATGTATGAGGGCATGACAACGATGGAGTGCCAATGGAAGTACTAACACATTCTAGGAAGTTCCAAGGCATGTTAGGCATGCCAAGATGTGATAGGTTATAGGGGGTGGGGCCAACACATGTTAGGGAGTGGTAGGGCTAAGTGCCAGGGAAACACAATGGAGCACTAGTTTCAAATGCACGGAAATGAATGAATATGAGTATGTGATTGGGAGTGTCAACGAGTTATAAGTGTGCTAAGGAGGGAGTGACAAGGTATGGTATGAAGTGGAAAGGTATGCTAGGCAGTTCCAAGGCATGCTAGCATGCTAGGGAAGCATGCCAAGATGTGCCAAGTGACAAGGTGTGCCATTGAGTGCTAAGGAGTGTTAGTGAGTGCTAGGGAAACACAATGGAGCACTAGGTCAAAATGCATGGGAAATGAATGAATAAGGGTGTGTGTGAGGGAGTGTCAACGATTTACGGGTGTGTTAAGGAGGGAGTGCCATGGTATGCTAAACAGTGCTAAGATATGCTAGAGTACCAGGGTAGCATGCATCCAAGATGTGCCAAGTGCAAGGGTGTACCAATGTGTTCTAGGGAGTGTTAGCGGGTGTCAGGGAAACACAAGCACTAGGTCAAATTAATGCATGGAAATGAATGATGAGAGTTTTTGACAGGAAGTGTCAGTGAATTCCAGGTGTACTAAGGAGGGAGTGAGAAGGTATGCTAGGCATTGCTATGGCATGCTAGAGGCTAGGGAAACAAGCTAATATGTGCCAGGTGTCATGATGTGCCAATGTATGCCAGGGAGTGTTAGGGAGTTCCAAGGAAACATAAGGGAGAAATAGTTTCAAATGCATGGAAATGAGTGAATAAGAGTGTGTGACAAGGAGTGTCAACGAGTCCTAGGTGTGTTAAGGAGGGAGTGAAAAGTTATTCTAGGTAGTTCCAAGGAATTCTAGAGTGCTAGGGCGGCATGCTAAGATGTGTCAGGGTGTGTCAATGTGTGTTAGGAAGTGTTAGGGAGTGCCATGGAAACATAAGGGAGAACTAGTTAAAAATGCATGGAAATGAACAGATAATAATGTGTGATAGGGAGTGTGAGTGAGTTTCAAGTGTGCTAAGGAGGGAGTGACAAGGATATATGCTAGGCAGTGCTAAGGCATGGTAGAGTGTCAGGGCATTTCAAGGAGTGGTAGGGTATGCTATGGAGTGGTAAAGCATGCCAAGGAATGTAGGGGGTGTTAACATGTGCCACATAGTGTCAAGGGATTATTAGATGTGCAAGGTGTTATGGCATGTCAAGATGTAAACTATGTTTCCTAGTTGTTTTATGGCCATAGTTGGACATGAGCCTTGATTTGGTAACTCGTAACGTGTTAAGTGGGATAAGTTGAAATTGGACATGAGTAGCCTAAGATGAGTTATAGTCAGTGCTTAAGTGAATAAGGCATAGTCTAGTTGTAGTAATTGTAACTTGGTCAAGTTGTTGTAGTTGAGGAAGGACTTAGTTGGGTTCCCAAGTCCCAAAAAACGTAAGGGTAGTTGTGAGGGCATGCTAACACATGTCACACATTGTCAATGAATATTGAGGAGTGTTAGTAAGTTTCAGGGCATCACAAGGGAGAACCAGGTTAAAATGCATGGAAATGAATGAATAAGAGTGTGTGCTAAGGAGTGTCAACAAATTATAGGTCTCCCAAGTACGAATTTTGCTAGGAGATGTTCATAATAGGACTTGCAGGAGGCAAGCCTATGGTTGTGATAAGGGGCTAGACAAAGTAGTTTCAAACAAAGGATGACATTTTGTTAGGTACAAAAGTGTTTTTCCAATGCCTTAGTTGGGTTCCTAAGCCGCAAAAGACGTAAGGCTATATATGTCGGCATGAAAACTACAGAGTGCTAAGGGGTGATAGGTAATGCCAAGAAGTACTAACAGATGCTAGATAGTTCCAAGGAATGTTAGGCATGCCAAGACCTGCCATGATGTGCCAAGTGTCAAGGTGTGGCATGAACACATGCTAGGTAGTATTAGGGCCAGGTGTTAGGGAAACACAAGGGAGCACTAGTTTCAAATTGATGGAAATGAAGTGTCAATGAGTTACAGATATGCTAAGGAGGGAGTGAAAATATATGTTAGATAGTTCGAAGGCATGCTAGAGTGCTAGAGAAGCATACCAAGATGTGCCAAGTGCCAACGTGTACCAATGCATGTTGAGTGTTAGGGAGTGGCATGGAAACACATGGGAGCACAAGGTTAAAATGTATGGAAATGAATGAATAAGAGTGTGTGACAGGGAGTGTCAGCGAGGTCCGTGTGTGTGAAGGATGGAGTGACATGGTATCCTAGGCAGTGCTAAGTCATGCTAGCATGCCAGAGTGACATTCAACCAAGATGTGTCAGGTTCCAGGGTGTGCCAACACATGCTAGGAAGTGTTAGGGAGTGTTAGGGAAACACAAGGGAACATGAGGTGAAAACAATGCATGCAAATGAACAATTAAGATTTTGTGTTAGGAAGTGTCAATGAGTTCCAGGTGTGTTAAGGAGGGAGTGACAAGGTATACTAGGTAGTGATAAGGCATGCTAGAGTCTAGGGAAACATGCCAAGATGTTCCAGGTGCTAGGGTATGGAAATGCATGCTACGGAGTGTTATGGAGTGCCAGGGAAAGACAAGGGAGCACTAGTTTCAAATGCGTGGAAGTGAATGAAGAAGAGTGTGTGACAGGGAGTGTTGGTGAGTTTTAGGCGTGCTAAGGAGGGAGTGATAATGTATGCTAGGTAGTGCCAAGGAATGCTAGATTGTCAGGGTGACATGCCAAGATGTGCCAAGTTCCAGGGTGTGCCAATGTGTGCCAGAGAGTGTTAGGGAGTGCCACAAAAACACAAGGGATAACTAGCTCAAAATGCATGGAAATGAATGGATAAGAGTGTGTGATAGGGAGTGTCAGCGAGTTCGAAGTGTGCTAAGGAGGGAGTGACAAAGTTATATGCTAGGTAGTGCTAATGCATGCTAGAGTTCCAAGGCATGTCAGGGAGTGGTAGGGTGTGATAGGGAGTGCTAAAGCATGCCAAGAAATGTAGGGGATGCTAACACGTGCCACATAGTGCCAAGGGATTGTTAGTTGTGCCAGGTGTTATTGCATGTCAACATGTAAACTATGTTGCTTAGTTGTTTTATGGCCACAATTGGATGTGAGCCTTGACTTGGTAAGTTGTTAAGTGGGATGAGTTAAGATTTGACATGAGTAGCCTAAGATGAGTTATAAAACATTCTTAGGTGAATAAGGCATAGTGTTGTAGTAACTGTAACTTGGTTAAGTTGTTGTAGTTGAGGCAGGACTTGGTTGGGTTCCCAAGTCTAAAAAATATAAGGGTAGTTAAGAGTGCATGATAGCTAAGGAGTGTCAGGGCATACCAAGGGATTAAAAGGCATGCTAACACATGCAAAATAGTTTCAATGCATGCCAAGGAGTGTTGGGAAGTGTCAGAGCATGACAAGGGAGAACTAGGTCACAGTGCATGGAAATGAATGAATAAGAGTGTTTGCTAGGGAGCATTAGTTAATTCCAGGTGTCCCAATTATGATGTGTGTTAGGAGAATTTCATAATAGGAATTGCACGCTATAAGCCTACGTTTACAATAAGGGAATGGAAAAATTATTTTCAGACAAAGGGAGACTTTGGGCTAGGCACAACACTATATTTTCAATGACTTGGTTGGGTTCCCAACTCACAAAAAAAGTAAGGCTATCTACGAGGGCATGACAACTAGGGAGTGCCAAGGTATGCAGGGAATTCTAGGAAGTGCTAACACATGCTAGATAGTTCCAAGGGATGTTAGGCATGACATGACATTCCAAGTGCTAAGGCATACCGATATTTGCTAGGTGTTAGGGTGTGGCACCAATGCATGTTAGGGAGTGCCAGGGGAACACCAGGAAGGAATAGTTTCAATTACATGGAAATGAATGAATAAGACTGTGTGATAGGGAGTGTTAGTAGGTTTTAGGTGTGCTAAGGAGGGAGTGACAAGGTATGTTAGGAATTTCCTTAGGGGTCGAGCTCGAGGGAATGAGTGGCCTCCTGCGGGGGGGGGTGTTGTGATCAAGGGAAGAGGTGTCAATGAGATCAGTGGGGGGACTGTGGGAGAATAAAAAGGAATGGAGAGAAGACTATCAGGTGGAGGAGAGATTTCCAGAGAACTAAAAGGAAGAAGTTCTTCAAAATGGACAGGCGTGACAAAGAGAGCCAGAGGCGAGGAGGGGGAATAAAGCCCATTGGCAGAAAGGATAGTGAGGTTTTTCAATGGTAGTGAAAAATTTCTGCAAAGGTAGAGCTCTGTAACGGAAATCAGTAACCCATGAGGAGTAGTATATGGGGTAGATAACCCCAAGGATAAAACCTCAGTTGTTGACTCATAAGCAAGTGGATCATCAAAAGTAGACAAGATGGGGGGCGGGGGACAAAGGTGGAAATGAGAAACCTTCCAAGGAATGCAAACCCTAGCTAACAGAAGTCTAGATAATCAGTGGTTCTAGTGTGAGGACCCAAATCTCTAGTTGTACCCATTTTGTTGCTTTGAATAGAAGCCCACCAATGAAAACCCTTCATGAGTGAATCTCCAAAAGGAGGCAAGACCTCGTCAACAAATCGAATCAAAAAATCTTATACCATGCTTCTGTCAAGATCCAATCTGCCAATAGGAGCCACAAAACCTTGTGACATGCTTCCTTCAAGGCCTGATTTGCCAAGCGGAGCCACAAAACACTATGCCATGCTTCCTTCAAGCCATGATATGCCAACTAACATCGCAAAAATGTTTCATTTTGGCACTGGGTTCTCCCAAAAATCAGCCACCTTGATCTCTTCCATGATAGTGACCCAAACCCAAGAAAACACAATTAAAAAACTAGAAACGAGTTGCATCCAAAGGGAGAATACCACTAATGGAAAACTGTAGAAAGAGGAAACATGCTACGAGTTGCAGCCAAAGGGGGGTAAATCAAACCATGAGATAATATATCACCTAGAGGGATGTTCGACCTCGATGTGGGAGTTGTATTGGTGTGCACAATTATAAGGGGTTGGTCAAAGCAGTTTCAAACAAAGGGAGACTTTAGGTTGGGCACAACATTGTTTTTCTAATGACTTGGTTTGGTTCCCAAGTCGCAAAAATAGTAAAGCTATCTATGAGGGCATGACAATTAGGGAGTGCCAGGGAATGCTAGGAAGCACTAACACATGGTAGACAATTCCAAGGCATGTTAGGCATGCTAAGACAAGCCAACTGCTAAGGCATGCCAAGATGTGGATGTGTCAGGTGCCAGGGTGTGGCACGAATGCATGCTAGGGAGTGATAGGGCCAAGTGCCAAGGAAACACAAGGGAACATTAGTTTAAAATGCATGGAAATGAAGTGTCATCAAGTTCCAGGTGTGATAAGGAAGGAGTGACAAGGTATGTTATGCAGTGCCAAGGCATGCTAGAGTGCTAGGGAAGCATACCAAGATGTGCCAAGGTGTGCCAATGCGTGCTAAGGAGTGTTAGGGAGTGTCAAGGAAACATAAGGGAGAACTAGGTCAAAATGCATGGAAATGAATGAATAAGAGTGTGTGATAAGGAGTGTCAGTGCTTCCCAAGTGTGCTAAGGAGAGAGTGACGTGGTATGCTAGGCTGTGTTAAGTCATGTTAGATTGCTAAGGCGACATGCAACCAATATGTGCTGGGTGCTGGGGTGTGTCAACATGTGATAGGAATTGTTATGGAATGCCAAGGAAACACAAGGGAGCACTAGGTCAAATTAATTCATGCAAATGAACAAATAAGAGTTTTGATAAGAAGTGTCAATGAGATACAGGTGTACTGAGGGAGTAGCAAGGTATGGTAGGAAGTGCTAAGGTATGCTAAAGGCTAGGGAAACATGCCAATATGTGTCAGGTGCTAGGGTGTGCCAATGCATTCGAGGGAGTGTTATGGAGTGACAAGGAAACAAAAGGGATCACTAGTTTTAAATACACGGAAATGAATGAATAAGAGTGTGTGACAAGCAATGTTAGTGAATTATAGGTGTGGTAAGGAGGGAGTGACAAAATATGTGCGGTAGGGAGGGAAACATGCCAAGATGTGCCAGGTGCCAGTGTGTGCCAATGCGTGCCAACGAATGTTAGGGAGTGCCATAGAAAAACAAGGGAGAACTAGTTCAAAATGCATGGAAATGAAGAGATAAGAGTGTGTGATAGGTAGTGTCAATGAGTTCCAAGTGTTCTAAAGAGGGAGTGACAAGGTTATATGCTAGGCAGTCCCAAGGCATGCTAGAGTGCCAGGGCATGTCAGGGAGTGCTGGGGTGTGCTAGGGAGTGCAAAGAATGCCAAGAAATGCATGGGATGCTAACACACACCACATAGGGCTAGGGATTGTTAGGCATGGAAGGTGTTATGGCATGTCAAGATGTAAATTGTGTTTCTTAGTTGTTTTATGGCCATGGTTGGACGTGAGCCTTGACTGGGTAACTTGTTAAGTGGGATGAGCTAAGATTGGACATGAGTAGCCTAAGATGTGTTATAGGTAGTTCTTAGGTGAACAAGGCATAGTCTACGTGTAGTAACTATAACTTAGTTAAGTTGTTGTAGTAGAGGAAGGACTTGGTGGGGTTCCCAAGTCCCAAAAAAAGTAAGGTTAGTTGTGAGGGCATGATAGCTAAGGAGTGCCAGGGCATGCCAAGGAATGAAAAAGTGTGCTAACACATGGAAAACAATGTCAATTGATGCTAAGGAGTGTTAGGGAGTGTCACGGGAACACAAGGGAGAACTAGGTCAAAATTCTTGGAAATGAACGAATAAGAGTGTGTGCCAAGGAGTGTCAGTGAATTCCAGGTGTCCCAAGGATGAAGTGTTTTAGGAGAAGTTCAAAATATGACTTGCAGGAGGAAAGAATATGGTTGTGATAAGGCATGTAAAAAGTAATTTCAGAGAAAGTAAGACGTTGGGTTCGGCACAATATTGTTTTGCTAATGAATTGGTTGGGTTCCCAAGTCGTAAAAAAAGTAAGGCTATCTATGATGGCATGAAAACTAGGGAATGCGAAGGTGTTATAGGGAATGTAAGGTTCCCAAGTTGTGGAAAAATGTAATTCTAGATATGAGGGCATGACTACCAAGGTGTGTTAGGGAATGCTAACATGTGCCAGATAGTACTAAGGCATGTCAAACAAGCTAAGATGTGCCAAGTGATAAGGCTAAGATGTACAAGGGTGTGACAATGCATGCCAGGGATTGTCAAGGCAACAAAAGGGAAGAACATGTTAAAATAACAAGAAATGAACACATAATGTGGTTAATAAGTCATCAATTTACCTTTTCCATGAGGAGCATGCTAGGCACACCAAAACTAGGTGCTAGTAGGTGCCAAGTGGCAAGTGCATTCTAAGTGCCAAATATTCCTCCATTACTTCTCATCTACTTTCCAATAATTGATATCAAATAATTTTAATATTAAACCATGCCAAAGCATACCAAGTAATCTAAATGCATTCCAAACATGCTAAGACTTTTTGAGTGCCAACATGTGCCAAGTGCCAATGTGTGTCAAGGAGTGTGATGCATGTTATGAAGTGGAAGAGCATGTCGATGAGTGCTAAGGTGTGCTAGAGAGTGCGAATGCATGTTGAGGAGTGTTAGGTAGTACTAGGAAAACAAAGGGGATAACTAGGTCAAAATTCATGGAAGTGAATGAATATGAGGGTGTGTCTAGGAGTGTCAATGAGTGCTAGTTGTCATGCCAAGGAGGGAGTGACAAGGTATGCTAAGCATAGGTAAGGAATTCTAGGGAATATCAGGGCATGTCAAGAAGTGATAGAGGGTGCTAGGTAGTTCCAGGGTGTGCTAACATGTGCCAAATAGTGCCAAGGCATGCCAAGACATGCCAAGTGCTAAGACATGCTAGGATGTGTAGGGTGCCAGGGTATGCCAATATGCATCAAGGAGTTTCAAGGGAAAAAAAGGAATAACTAATCTAACATGCAAGGAAATGAACACATAAGAGGGTTAATAATTTAGGATTTTATCTTTCTTGAAAGGGGCATGCTAGGCACACTAATAATATGTTCCAATACATTCCAAGTGCCAATGTGTGCGAAGTGCTAATGTATGTCAATACAATATTTTTCCAAGGTGTTCTAAGGCATGCAAACACATGCTAGGGGAGTGTTATGCTATGCTAGGGCATACCGATATGTTCTTGGGCATCCTACTCATGGCAATATGTTCTAGGTACAAAGATGTTCCAGATACAAAGATGTTCCAAGACATGTGAGGTTCCAAGGAACGTTATTGTGTTCCAAAGCATGTTAAGGTATGCCATGAGTGTTGAGGAGTGTTAGTTCTCTCTCATTAATAGAATTGGTAGAGCTTGATTATGTTTTAAATAATATAGTTCCTACACACACTAGTGGAACTTTATCTAAAGGGAATTATCTAGATAATAAACCTAATAGAGATAAATCATGTGTTGACTGATAGGAAAACTATATTCTTATGACTTGAGGGAAATGATATACACTAATTACTTCTTAACAAATTGACTGACTGTAACCACTATGGCCTTGGAAACATAATGAAAAGGACTCCATAACAATGGTCTTAAATCATTATCTTTTGACAAAAAATATAGTAACAGGTACATAACGTGATAAAAAAATCATTGGAATGATCGATGATGATGAACATTTTGTGACTGTCACCAAAAGTAACCAAAAAGAGCATTGGTGAGGGTCAATAAAATATCGTCACTAGAAGTGTCACCAAAGAGAGGATTAGTGATGGGCCTTTAACGACCCTCACCAAAAGTGTCACCAAAGAGAGAATTAGTGATGGGCCTTTAATGACCCTCACCAAAAGTGTCATTGAAAATGGCTTTGGTGACAAACCTTAATGGACCATCAATATATATACTTACAATAACACTTTTTTAAGGACCATCACCATATGCGACATTGGTGGCGAACCTTAAAGGTCCGTCACAAGCATGACCCTCACCAATGGCCTTTTTTCTTATAGTGCATGTACTCAATAGTCATGTCAAATTCTGCCAAGAAGTATTTCCAACAACCCTGCTTCACTAACAACTTTGGTTGGGATGCAAAGTAACTCGCTGCAACGTTGTCAGTATTGACAACAAATGGATTCCCAATCAAATAGTGTCATTATACCTGCAAACAATGGATGATCGCAGTCATCTCCTTCTCATGAACTACATACCTTCTCTCTCTATCCTACAACTTTTGATATGCCACCGAATTTCCATCTTACATAAGTACTCCCCCAATCAAAAAATCATAAGCATCCCTATGCACCTCAAATGGTCACTCAAAGTCAGGAAACTTAAGTATTGGTGTTGTAACCATCCTCTTCTTCAAATATTCAAATGCTTCACAACATATTTTGGTCCAATTCCATTGCTTGTCCTTCTTCAACAAGTCTATCAGCATCGTAGTTTCCTTAGAATAGCCCTCCACAAACTTTAGTTGGTAGTTCAACATCCCCAAAACTCTAATCTCATGGATATTCTTCAGTTCCTCCCAATCCTCTATGGCACGAACCTTACCAGGCTCCTTCTATATGTATCCTTGACCTATCAAGTGTCCAAGGAATGGGATCTCAGATTGAGCAAACATGCACTTCAACTTCTTCAAGAACAATCGATTGTTCCTCAATTCCTCAAATACCAACACCAAGTGCCTCTTATGATCCTCCATGTTGTCATTCTAAACTATGATATAGTCCAAGTATAGTACTACAAACGAATCCAAATATGGATGAAATACATTATTTATCAAAGTATAGAACATCACAGGAGCATTACAAAACCCAAATGACATGACAATGAACTCAAACCCTCATCATTGTCATTTTCTTCTTCTCATCACCCTCTACTATCTGCACTTGATAATATCCACACCTCAAATCGAGATTTTAAAACACCCATTCCTTCGCAAGATTACCAAAACAATCTACTGCAAGTGGAAGTGGATATTTGTTCTTTGTCATTTTCTGGTTCAAATCACAGTAATCACTACACATCCAGAACTCACTTGTGTGTTTCTTCTTTTGGAACAATACTAGAGCACCATATGTGGATTGTGAAGGACGTATGAAGATTGCATCAGTCAAATCCTCCCATTGGCACTTCATCTCCTCTAACTCTAGCCCAGACAAATGATAAGGAGAGTTTGTTGGTGGTTGCTTCCCTGACTCTCGCTCAATGTGATAGTCCACTACATGCCTTGGTGGAAGTACTTTTGGCAACTCCTCAAGCATCAAACCTACATATTTGACCAATAAATCATAAATCTCGGTTGGAATAGGCATCTCCATCCCATAATATTCGGCAAATATCTCTAATGAAGGTTGCATATGTCTCAATATTCAATCTCTACATCATCCTCCTCATCATCCCCATCCCATAATATTCTGCAATATCTCTAATGAAGGTTGAATATGTCTCAATATTCAATCTCTACATCGCCCTCCTCATACTTAGTGTAAAAACATGTTGCATCTTCACCTCCCTTCGCTTGTGGTGGTTAGGAAAAGTCTAAGTTCATGAGGCACCAATCAACATAATATCATCGCAAAATGACACCACAATAGTTTTGTTTCCCTTCAAAAATTCCTTCCCCAATATCATATCAAAGTCATTCATCTCCATCACCATGAACTCTAGACAACCCTGCCAATCTGCAATTTGAACCGACACATCACTTGTCAATCCCAACACTCTAGCCTTTAACTTCACTACCTTGACCTCCACTCACTTGGGGGAGATTTGTAGCCAAACATCCTTTGGCATACCTATCTTCATAAACTTGTGCACAGCCCCTGTGTCCACCAATCTTTGGATGACCTTGCCATGAATCTCCAAGTCCACAAAACCCAAACTATGGAACCAACCCTTCCTGCCATCAAGAACACTATTCTGCATATATACCTGGTCTTTGTCAAACTTCATCACACTTTCTGCATGCATACCTAGTCTCTGTCACACTTCATCACACTTTCATGGGATCTGATACCATTTGTCATGACCCCACGGTGGTTGCACTATAGTGGGCATGCAAAATTGGAAAGATTCATCACAATGTTAAGAAAAAATAAATTACTTAAATTCTAGACTATGCCTACACTAACTGTTATCTTTATTACAAATTATTTATTATATTATTTAAGTGTTATGTGCAGAAACCATAACACAAAAATAACTATGTCACAATGTGATATCAACCAATAAAGAAACCAAACATGTGCTAACAGGTTTCAAGAAACTTCTCTTTTATCATTTTTGAAATTTTACATCACTGAAAGGATGGTCTCGCATGATCACAACACTCTGTTTATAATACAAAAAACAAGTTATTTATAACCAAAATATGGGCTCTCTCCAGCTTCCCATTGTAGAAATACCCAAATAGATGTTACCTAAAGCTACTCGCCTAGGGTAGGCACATTGCTTCTTGTCTGCTACTTCTTTCTTGCACTACCTCATAACTGCCTTCGTGATATCACAGACTCATGCACTCTACAATATCGAAAACTCGTCCACTCTGCGATATCGCAGACTTTCCTATGTGAGTTACTCTATGATTGCTTGGACGAATCCTTGGTCAAATGCCTCTCTCCAATATAAATGCATTCAACCAATGCCAATTACTTGGGTTGACGTCCCATCCATCATGGAGTCGACCTTTCAATTTTTGTGGACACCCCTTGTTGTTTGGGCGCGCCCCATGGTTCCACCTACCTACGAGCGTGTGGGTGATCACTCACTGGGCAGGCATGCCCCTACCCGATGCTCTTCCTGCCTAGTCACTCACGCTCACTCTTCCTGCCTAGTCATGTCACATTGCTCGCTCGCTCGCCCGTCATTCCCTCGCTCGCTTGTCTCACCTGTCATGGTCGCACTTTCCTTCCCACTACGTCTTGCTCATCGTAGTTCCTAGGCATCCCGACTTGGTGTGGGCACACCCAAGGGAAGAAGTCCATCGATTCGTGCACACCCCTTACCATTTTAAGTGTAGGTTTTAACCTTGTACATAAATTACCTGTAGATGAATTCTAAAAATAGAAAATAAACAATGACGAGAATACAAAACAAATACAAAGAGATTTATCCTGGATCCCAAAACCAGGACTACCAGATTGATTTTTCATTATGTTCCTTTCAATGTTACCATACATATATATACATGTTGAAGCATTCATAAACCCCAATTCATTACTCCTATATTAGAACATAACCACAGTTCCCTTGACCGGATCTAGAAAATACCATGGGAAGAAAACTATCATGCCTAAAACCATGTGCAAAACCCATGCACAAAACCATATGTAGGTCCGCCCACCTAATATAGGGTCCAAAAAAAAATTCTCAGGGCCTTGCCTCGAGCCCCGCACAGGAGGGCTACCACCCCCTGAAACCCCCCAACAGGGGGGTCAACCCCCTTGTTGAGTCTAACGTAATGAACAGGTCATGTTGTCTCCCCCCCATGACCCTCCTGCATGTGAAACTAGTTGTGGAAAGAATATAACACACATCCAACATTCTCCCACTTGTTTTTTTTTTCCACATAGGGGGTCACAGGAGATCTTATTCATTGGTCCAACCCTACAATTCCCATTGTTTCTCTACACCCAGAAAACTTCTTAGTTCTCATAGACTTCATCAATGCATCTACAACATTCTTCAAAGTGTCCACCTTTACCAACAACACCCTTTTTTTCCTCAACCATATCCCTCACAAAGTGATACTGAACATCAATGTGCTTTGTTTTTGAATGATAAGCAGGGCTCTTTAATGAAAATTTTACTTTGGCTATCACAGTCTATCCTTATAGCTCGTTGTACCAACCCCATACTTGAACACAATCTCTACAACCAAACTTCTTCCTTGCTTGCATGAGTGGCCACCATGTATTCTCCCTTTGTAGTTGAAAGAACCACTATAGATTGTATTTTGCTCATCCAACTAACTACTCCTCTAAATAGTTTAAACATATATCCATTTGTAGATCTTCTCTAATCTAGATCTCCAACCCAGTCTGCATCAAAAAAGCCATGGATATCCAAAATTACGTCCAATCTTGGTCTTCTGGGGTATCACAGACCATAATCACTGGTGCTACACAAATACCTAAAAACCCACTTCACTGTTGTCCAATGCTCCTTCCCTAGTTTTGACATAAACCTACTGAATACTCCCACTGCATGTGCAATGTCTGGTCTAGTACAAACCATTGCATACATCAGGCTATCGACTGCACTTGCGTATGGAACATGGGACATGTCCTTTTCCTCTTCTTGTGTCTTGGGACACTAATCAACAAATAAATTTACACCTACAGGAATAGGAACCTTCACCGGTTTACTATCTTGTATATTAAACCTCTACAATATTGTCTCGACAAACTTCCTCTGGTTTAACTTTAACCAGAGCTTCCTTTTTTCTCGATCTTGCTTAATTTCCATGCCCAAAGCATAATTTGCAACACCAAGATCCTTCATGTCGAATTTGGAGGACAATTGGGTCTTCAAATCCTCGATAATTTCTTTATCATTTCCAATCAACAACACATCATCCACATACAAGACCATATAAATAACACGGTCACCAATTAATTTAAAATACACACAATGATCTACTTTGGTTTTGGTGAAGCCAAGTTCCTGTATATATGTATCAAATTTCTGATACCACATCCTTGGTGTCTGTTTTAACCCATAAAGAGACTTTTTTAACCTACATACTAGTTCTCTCTTTCCCTTCACCGCAAAGCCCTCAGGTTGCTTCATGTAGATATCTTCTTCTAGATCCCCGTGAAGAAATTTTTTCTTCACATCCATTTATTCTACCTCAAAATCAAAAGCAGAAACAACAGATAAAAGTAATCTAATAGAAGATACCTTGGAAACAAAAGAAAAAATATCACCAAAATCAATTCCTGACACCTCGGAATAACCTTTTTCTACCAACCGAGCTTTGTATTTCTCCACATTTCCTTATGCATTCATCTTCTTCTTAGACACCCATTTTATTCTAGTGGGGTTCCTTCTAGCCGACAACTCCACCAGATCCCAAGCCTCATTTTTGTCTAAAGATTCCATTTCATTAACCATGGCCTCTTTCCAGAGTTTTCCATCCTCTGAATTTGTTGCCTCCCTGGCAGTTCTTGAATCATCATCAGTAATAGATAAAGAAAAATTTGAACAGAAAGCAGATGGAATATACCTTTCTCGCTGCGTTCTTTCTCGAATTGATCTTCTCACAGTTGGAGTTTGTGGTTCTTCATCTTCAGATTCATATTCTGATATAGAGTCTGAATATTCCTACTTTAGCTCAAACTCTATATTTTTAGGTTCCTTTGGTATGAATTCATGTTTAATAACATCTTTCACCTCTCTGAAAACCACATCTCAACTGTACACAACCTTCCTTGTTTTTGGGTTCCAAAGCTTATAACCTTTTAAACCATCCGTATACCCAATAAAGATGCACCTTTCAGATTTACTATCAAACTTGGTTCTTTTCTCCTTTGGAACATGTACATATGCATTAGAGGCAAATACCCTCATATGTGAAAGAGAGGTTTCTTACCAATCCATACCTCACATGGAGGCTTATCCTCCAACGTTGATGAAGGTGATCTATTAACCAAGTAACATGTAGTCTCCACTGCCTCTATCAAAATGCGTATCCTAACCCAACATGAATGAGAATGCTTCTTTGCTTTTCCATCAACATCCTGTTCATTCTTTCTGCAACTTCATTTTGTTGAGGTGTGTATGGAGTAGTCTTCTCTCGTGCTATACCACACTTCTTAAGTAACTCTTCAAATTCCTTCTTGCATCACTCTCCATCATTATCTGTCCTCACCACATTTATCTTCTTCTCTATCTAGTTTTCCACCAGAGCCTTCAATTCTTTAAACCTATTAAAGACTTCAGATTTATTCCTAAGGAAATATATTGATGTCCTTGAGAAGTCAGCTATAAATGATACATAGTACACAAACTTACCCAATGATGGAACCGACACAGGTCCAAACACATCACTATGGACAAGATCTAATATCCCTCTCACCCTTTTAGCACCAGAGGGAAAACTCACTCGATTCTGATTCCCATATGCATAATGTTCACAAAAATTGGAATACAGAGAGAAATTAGACATACCTCTACCATACCATTACCATGAAGTATTTGAAGGTCCTTCTCTCCAATATGTCCAAGACTTTGATGCCATAGCATGGTATTTTCTCCAAAGACCACTATATTTTTTGCCCCACTTTTAAGAACCACAGAACTATTGCACCCATCAATAACAGTACTACCTAGAAGCTTGTATAGAGTTCTAATCCAAACTCCTCATATTAATACCAGTGCTCCCTGAACAATATTGTAGGTATCTTTCTCAAACACTAATTTTTCACCTCCATCATCCATCTTGCTTACATAAATCAGATTTCTGGCCAATGCAAAAATATGCAGAACACTTGAAAGTGTTCTAATCCTTCCACTTTGCAAATTTAGCTTGAATTTTATGCGTCTAATGATTCCATCCTTCCTATCATCCCGTAAGAAGATATCACAATCATCATATTTCTCATACTCGTAAAACTACTCCCTATGGGGAGTGAAGTAACCATGCATGATCTACATGTGTACTTGAAGAACAAGCGAAGTACACATCCCCACCTTCATTTGAGGTGGTTTTCACCTCTGCAAATCCATTTCCTTTCCTTTCTCAGGAGCTACAATCCTTTTTGTAGTGCCCTTGCTTTCTGCATTTCCAGCATACCTTTACAGGTTTTCCTAGACATTTTGATCTCCCACTCAAGGAATTATTTCTATTTATATTATGGGACCATCCTTGTACAGAGAAGGCATCTCTATTTTGCCTCTCCATATTTTTTCATCTCATCTCCTTCGATAACAAGGATGAGACTATTTCATCAAATTTCAAGATAGTTGTATTGCTACCTATTGCAACAACCAAACTTTCCCATGAATCTAGTAGAGAACACAACAAATTGATGCACTTATCTTCATCTGAAATTTTAATATCAAAATATAATAGCTGGCTTACCATAGTATTAAAAGCGTTTAGATGCTCTGTCACCGAGTCTCCGTCCTTCATCCTCAGGTTATATAGCTTTTTCTGTAGGAACAATTTGTTCACCAGAGACTTAGATTGGTACAAAGTCCCTGACTTGACCCACAAATCCTTCATCGTAGCTTACCCTGATTGATTCGGATTTAGATAGGAATGCAAAAAATTACAGAGATAACCATAAACGCAGAGATGCAGTGGAAATAATACTTCATTTCATTAATGTAAAATACTGAAATATGCTTACAAATAGAAATGGAAATAAACCAGCTAGGGCTATGGTAGCTTATCTCTAAGAAGAGATGTGGCGGCTACATGCCTCTGAACTGTGTTACTATGAGGCTCGAAGGCCTATTTATTGTTGAGAAACAATGGAATACCCTAAACATCCAAAAACATAACCCTAGAAGATGAAACGCCAAACTGTGGGCCCCGTTTGGGTAAATTGGTACATCAACTTCCCGGGGTTGTAACATTGGCATACGATCTTCGTTCGACGCGCACAATATCTTGTTAGAAATATCTATCCGAGAACTACAACTTTGGGAAGAGCAACATCAGTCCATGGACCCATGTTTCTCTTAGTTTTCCCCAAAAACGTCGTTTAGGGCCTCAAAACGGCTCTGGAAGTTCAGGACCTGTAAAAATGCTAAAAATAGTAAACTATGCTACAATTAAGGAAACTAAAAAGCTGAAAGAAACAATGGTGAGGGTCCAAGTGGACTTGGCGGGTGGCCACCAATATCCACCTGGAGCATTCCTTCTCCCTTAGGAAGCAATGGTCCCCATTGCGTTGAGTTCCTCCATGAGATGAGGAAACTTCTGCTGAACTTGGTCCCTAGTGAGCCACTTGCCCTGGTCAAGGAGTTGGCTTGCTTTGATAATTTGATACAGCTGGATATTCTGCTGGTGAGTGTGCTTGATCTATGTGTCCATGATCCAACCAGTTGCAGCTTGTTCCATGCAATCTAGATTTAACTATGTGGGTGTGAGTTGTTTTGCAATGTCGGATGTGTCTAGTAATGGTGGATAGTATGGCTGAAGGCGGCCCACATTGAACACTGGGTGCAAGCCAAGGAATGGGGGAATGATGAGCTCAAATTCATTGTCTCCCACAACCTTGGTAATGGTGTAACGACCATATCGGAGTGGTCTGAGTTTCCGATAGGCTTCAGTAAGGCGTTCCTTTTGCAAATGCAACTAGACTTTATCGCCCACCTGAAACTTGTGTGGAACCCGATGTTGATCATGTCGCTTCTTATACTTGGCATTTGATTTCTCCATAATGTCATGGACCTACTGGCGAATATGTTGGATGCGTTCAATGAAGCTATTTGCCTTATCTGTTTTGGAATGTACATGAGCCGAATCTGCATGAGTAGCTGCAAATGGCATGGCCTCATCAATGAGACATAGTGGCTGGAATCCCAAGCCCACATGAAAAGGGCTGTGGCCAGTCAAGCTATGGAGAGCCTAGTTGTAGCTATTTTGAACATAGGGGAGGCTCTCGTCCCATGTGCATGGATGCTTTGAGTTGTACATGCGCAAAATGTGTACGATCATCCTGTTGACAACCTCTGTCTGGCCATCAGTCTGAGGATGGAAGGCTGTGGACTTAGTGAGTTTGGTGTCCAACATCGACCAGAGACTAGACCAAAATGTATTGAGGAAACTGCTATCCTGATCTGAGATGACATACTGTGGGATCCCAAAGTGTACCCACAATCGTTCAAAGAAGAGTTTAGCAGTGGCTTCTGCTATGATATTCTTCTTGCAGGCCACCATAATGGCCATCATCGAGAACCTGTCAACGTCCACAAAAACATAGTAGTTTCCATGCTTAGTGGAAGGAAGGCCTGATATGTAATCCATGGAGGTGGATTCCCAGGGTCGACTAGGGGTAGGTAGCAGGGTATAGAGGCCTTGCTTCTTGATGGTCAGTTTGGAAATGATGCAGACAGTGCATGATCTGATGTAATTCCTGACATCCTGTCGAAGATTCAGCCAATAGAAATACATCTGCAGTACTACCACCATTTTCTCAACCCCGAAATTCCTAGTAGCCTGACTATAGTGTGCTTCCAAAATCATCTTGGCACGCTCACTTGAAGGAACACAAAGGTGACCCAGGTGGCATAATAGGGCATCCTTGAGGTGAAAATCTAGAACATGGTGACCCTCCAAGAGTGTCTGGTGTGCGTGGCTGAATTCTGGGTCACTTCTATGGAGAAGTGGCCATTCAGAAGTCTCGTGACCACAAGAGTTGAGCATGGTGGTTAATTCCATGATCGGTGGTCGACTAAGGTAATCTGCAACATTATTGGTGCTTCCCTTCTTATACCTGATATTCAAATGGAACTGTTGTAGGTATGTGGACCACCTCTGATGGTGATCATTCTGCAATTTCCCTTAGGTCTGTATGAACTTCAGGGGTCGGTGGTCTGTGTGGATGACTATTTCCTTCCCCAAAATGTAATGCTTCCATTGTCGGCAGGCCTGCACAATGGAATACATCTCTTTGTCATAAGTGGGATACTTCTGGACTATATCTGAAAGTGTCTCACTGTGATATGCCACTGGATGCTCGTGTTGAGTAAAGACTGCCCCAATAGCATAGTCAGAGGCATCTGTCTCGACCTCAAATGGTTGTTGCAAGTTTGGTAATGCGAGCACTGGTGCCAAGCAGAGGCGATCTTTCAACTTTGTGAATTACTTTTGTTGAGATTCAAACCAAAAGAATTTTTCTTCCGCTCCTCCCTTGGTGACTTGACTCAAGGGCCAAGTGATATGAGAAAATCCCAACACGAACCTACGGTAGAAGTTGGCAAGACCTAGAAAGCTGCGGAGCTCTGTTAGGGTGGTTGGAGATGGCTAATCCTAAATGAATTGGATCTTGGCTAGATCCACATGCACCCCCTGTTTATCAATAATGTATCCCATATACTGAACTTGGGTCATGCCAAAAGTGCATTTCTCCAAATTGGCACATAACTTGTGTTACTGCAGTGTTTGGAGAACCTGTCAGATGTGGTGGAGGTGCTCTTCCCAACTTTGGTTGAAGATCAGGATGTCATCGAAGTATACCACTACAAATGAGTTGGTGAATGGTCGCAAGATGTCATCCATTAGCCTCATTAAGGTTGCAAGAGCACTTGTCAATCTAAAAGGCATAACCAACCACTCAAAAAGGCCCTCCTTGGCTTTGAAGGCAGTCTTCCACACATCGGAGGGTTCGATTGGTACCTGGTGATATCCTGACTTCAAATCGATGTTGCTGAAATATTTTCCCCCCTTCAGTTGGTCCAAGAGGTCATCGATCCATGGGATTAGGTACCTATTATGGACAGTGATCTTGTTCAGCGCCCGATAGTCAATACAAAATCTCCAAGTCCCATCCTTCTTCTGTAACAACACAATCGGGCTCCCATAGGGCAATGAACTCAGGTGTATGTGACCTTTCTACAACAACTCCTGAACCTACCTCTTGATTTCATCGTTCTCCAGAACAGAGTGCCAATAGATTGGTCAATTGGGCAATGGCACACCTGGGGTTAGATCGATGGAGTGCTTGACCTGACAGTGTAGAGGAACCCCTGTGGGGGAGGTGAAGATGTCATCGTACTCCTCAACGACCTTGTTCATCTGTAGTTGTCGTGCGGAGGGACCCTGTCTGGAGGTCGTGGCCACCATCTCATTCTTTCCTTGAGGGTGTATCATCAGGAAAACAAATTTCCCAGTTTTGGAAATGAGCTTACTACATTGTTTTGCAAAAACCAAAGAGATGGCAGTAGGTGGTGCTACCTCCAGTATCCTGTAAAACGTATTTCCCAAAGTGACAATAACAGCACGGGGCCTTGATTCATACACAACATGTCGCTTCCACAAGTATGGTTGTCCTAATAATACATCAAATTTCCCAGTTTTGGAAATGAGCTTACTACATTGTTTTGCAAAAACCAAAGAGATGGCAGTAGGTGGTGCTACCTCCAGTATCCTGTAAAACTTATTTCCCAAAGTGACAATAACAGCACGGGGCCTTGATTCATACACAACATGTCGCTTCCACAAGTATGGTTGTCCTAATAATACATCACAAACTTCAAGGGGAGCAATGTCACACAATACCTCATTCATGAAGGGCTTGATGTTGTATGGAAGGTGACATTGCTGGCTCAAACAAAGATCCCGTCCTTGGTGAAGCCACTCGATGGTGTATGGTTGTGGATGTGCTGTGGTCGGTAAGCCCAGTCGCTTCACGACCTCTGCCGAAATGAGGTTCTTTTGGCTCTCGCTGTCAATAATGAACTGTAGCAGGGAGCCCTTTACCCACATCTGGGAGTGGAAGAGACGCTCCTCCTCCTCTGGATCTTCGGATTCCTCCTTCTGGATCTTCGTGGTGGCAACGATGGCGTTGGGCTCCACATAGATAATCTGCTTCCCTTTGTCATTCCCCTTGTCGGGTTCTGACTTAGATTTGGAACATGCATTTGATTTTGAAACCTTTATCTCGGCCACCAATGATTGCTTGGCCCGACACTCACTTGTGTTGTGAGTGGAGCTCTTATGGAATTCACACCACTTTCTCGTGTCCTTTTTCGGCTTCGTAGCGTTGTTCTTTGCTTGCAGCTTTGGCGGGTTGTCTTGGGCCGCTTCGCCTTGGATTTGTCCTTTGTTTTGCAGTTTGGGGACACCTTTTCCTTGCTTCATATTCGCAGATCCGAAGTCTCGCTTCTTCTGTTTAAACTTTTGCTCGACCTTGACAGCATATCAGTATGTCGTGCCAAGTGAGGAGATGTTTAGGAATTCTATTTCTTCCTAGATGTACTTGTGCAGGCAGCCGTGGTATTTGAGTATCAAATGCTGCTCCGAATCCTTGATATCCAACTTTTTGTGAAGGGTATGGAAAATATTGGTAGACTCCGTCATGTCTTGGTCCCTTCCCTTCCGCAGCGTGGTCCACTTTATGTATTGATCCTCATAGCTTCCGACAGGGTAGTACTGCTCCTTGATGGCATCCCGAAATGAATTCCAAGTGGGTGCAGCTGAAAATAGTGAGCCTGTACTTTCATCCTTATACTTGCAGTAGGATTCCCACCAGTCCTTGACATGGGGGGTTGCTTTGAGAAGAGAGAAATAATCTTTTCCCGACTGGAAAAATCATGAACAGAAAAATAACCCTCTAGCAAATTTAACCATTTATCGACAACATTTGCATCTATCTGACCCTCGAATATGGGGATTTCAAAATTAACTTGTACCTTAAATGCTGTGGTGTTTACAGAGTAGCTGTTGGAAGACGATGCATCGCCCCTGGGCAGCTACTAAAGGATCTGGGCAAAGTTGTCCATCACTGCATTCCTTTGTTGCTCGAGGGCTTCCTCGAGCAAGATTTTGATAGGATCTCATGCCCCCTCATATTTATTTTCATCCGCCATGGGAGGCCGTCGGGACTTGCGAGGCTGGTCTTGTAAAGGTTTGACCAGTTCAAGCCCTAACTCCTTATATCCCGACCTCATTGGGGACATGCAAAGAAAAAAAGAGAAAAAGCAGATCGCTCTGATACCACTGATTCGGATTTAAACAGGAACGCAACAAATTATAGAGATAACCATAAACACAGAGATGCAGTGGAAATAATACTTCATTTCATTAATGTAAAATACTGAAATATTCTTACAAATAGAAATGGAAATAAATCAGCTAGGGCGATGGTAGCTTATCTATGAGAAGAGATGTGGTGGCTACATGCCTCTGAACTGTGTTACAATAAGGCTCGAAGGCCTGTTTATTGTTGAGAAACAATGGAAAGCCCTAAACATCCAAAAACCTAACCATAGAAGATGAAACGCCAAACTATGGGCCTCGTTTGGGTAAATTGGTACGTCAACTACCGGGGTTGTAACTTTGGCATAAAATCTCCGTTTGACATGCACAGTATCTCGTTAGAAAGATATATCTGAGAACTACAACTTTGGGAAGAGAAACATCCATCCAATGATCCATTTTGCTCCGAATTTTCAAAAAAAATGTCGTTTAGGGCCTCAAAACGGCTCTGGAAGCTCAGGACCCGAAAAATTGCTAAAAATAGTAAACTGTGCTACAATTAAGGAAACTGAAAAGGTGAAAGAAACAATGGTGGGGGTCCAAGTGGACTTGGCAGGTGGCCACCAATATCCAACTGGATCATTGATACATTCAACAATATTGAATCAGAGACACACAACTGTATTGTGCTCTATACCTTCCAATCCAACTTTGCCTAGTATTCTACTGACATGTTGTTGGTTTAGTACTTGGATCTACCGTGATTCACTGATCTTTATCCACCAACAGATCCTCCATCTTGAGTTTCTGCAACTCAAAACTCTGACCATTAAATTTCTCGATCTCTATCTTTCCACTGCTCGACATCTTCTTTCACTGCAACAATAGGTCCTGCAAATCTCCCACTGAACAGGGTCTACCACTGGCCTGAACAAAACCCCTCAACAACAAAGGAACCCTCTTGAAGCCAAAAAAAATCTAATACAAAATGTGGGTTCTAACCATGTATAGAAATTACCTGCAGATGAATTCTAAAAATAAAAGATAAACAATAACGAGAATATAAAAAAATACATAGAGATTTCCCCTAGATCCCAAAATCGGAACTACCAGATTGATTTTTCATTATGTTCCTTTCAATGTTACAATACATATATATACATGCCGAAGCATTCATAATCTCCAATCCATTAACCCTAGATTAGAATATAACCCTAGTTCCATTGACCAGATCTATAAAATATCATGGGAAGAAAACCATCATGCCTAAAACCATGTGCAAAACCGATGCAAGAAATGATAGGTAGGTTTTCCCACCTAATATAGGGTCTAAATTTTTTTTTCTCAGGTCACTTCCTTGAGCCCCGTGCAGGGGGGCTACCACCTCCCTGAAACCCCCCAATAGGGGGGCACAACCTCGCCTGTGACCCCCTATTGCACTTGGTGCAACGAGGGGGGGGACACTGTCTCCCTCCCTGTGACCTCCTCACACATGCGACTAGCCGTGGAAAGAATATAACACACACCCAATATTAAGTGGGTGCCCTCCTGTTATAGACATTTTTGGGCACTGCAACCCCAATCACAAATGTCCATAAACCAAGGGTTCCTAAGTCCCTAAAAGTGTTGCTCCAACCCCTAAATGAACAAGGTCAACTGATTACAGCATCTCCCAGAAGTTATCCATGAAAAACTACTCAGAACTGGTCAAAACTGGACCATTTCACCTGCTCCATGGTCAAAGTGCGTTGCATCCCACCTGAATACACATAGTAGGTGCGATGCATGTTGAAAAGCCCTCTACGGAGTGCGATGGGCGAGAGTGGACAAATGGCAGGGTCAATCCGCAAGGTGGAGGAGCATAGAATCTTCCAGAAACTTCTCCTATGACACTTGCCTCTCTGCATTCACCCAAGGATGAGTAAGCGATCATCAATCTCCAAGTGGAATCAAGAACTATCAGAGAGAGGACACTAATCAAATCTCAAAAGCTGACTCATTCCCCTTGCAAACATCTATATATGGATCCCTCATCCCAGAGATCCAGAGGCTGTAATTTTGTATCTTGTAAGGAAGTGTTGTTGGTTTCTTGGTGCAATATCATAGTGTTGGTTGATCTAAGCTTTTCATGAGGTGAAGAAGGGTTTTCTTGCTGAGAGCATGATGCTGGGTCAGAACAATTGGTTGTAATCCTCTTTGCTCTTTCTTGATTATCAATAAAGCTATTCAAATTTTCCTCCACATTCTTGTATGATTGATGTTATATGCATTTGTGTGGTCAATATACATCTGGTCCTATATTGTTTATGATAATAGATCTATGTTCTTGGATAGTGTTATGCTGCTTTGATTCTACAGGTGCTCTTTGAAGCTGGGTAGACGAGGAAGCGAGTGGTGAAGACCTATCAGAAGGGAGAGGAATCGAGCAAGGAACCAAGTGGAAGACAGAGGTTGGTCTCCTTATTCCCCTCTTATCTATTTCTCATAAAGGAAAACGAAAGTAGTTTTTAGTTTGTTTGTTTCTAAGGTAGCTACCAGCCTTAGTGGGACTAGCAGCTCTGCATAGACACTAGTTTTCTCGATAATAAAATGGCGACTCCGCTGGGAAGCGAATAGATTGTTTGTTTATTTACATTTGTTTACTTTATAAACTTACAGACGGAGCTTGAAGTCAAGCCGGCTAGCCTTCGAACTGCATTTGTTATGCAAGTGCAAAGTAGATCAATGCTGCTTTAGTCTATCTCTGGGTTTTGTTTATGAATTAAACAATTGATTTACAAGCTCTCTAATTGCCCTTGTGGTAGCTCTAGTAACCTCCTTAGATCTACCCCTGTGATTGATTTACTGATTACCACTTGCTCGGCCTAAATCCTGAACTGAACTGAAAACTGTGACCCAGAACCCAGCTAAAGTCTCGTCCCTGGTCCATCGCACTGTGTCTTCTTTGAAACTTGAATGCATCGCACTTCCCGAGTGTAGTAGGTGCGTTGCATTTCAGTTTCCCTGTGCTACAGGTGCGCTGATCAGAAATCTTCTGCTCTTAGATTTTGGCTTCTGTGTTCATACTTTTCAGCTCTATTCAGGAGTTTTGCTCCCTGTAGTCAGTACACCTTTGTTGGAAACCCCCTTCCTTGCCATTATTCCACCTCCATTGTGCAAAGAACTGTAAATGTTTTTGTGTATTTTTGAGTCATTTTCAGTTCTCCTTTACAAAGAAGTAGCGTAATTGAACTGTTGTTTCTTGATTTGAAAGTGTCACAAGTGTCGTTTTCAGTCATAGAAGAAAATCCTATTGTTCTTGATAGTCGATTACACTGTTACTCTTGTATTTGATTTGAATTAATAGTTTTTCAAGTGTCGAAAGCAAGTTTTCAATTCCGAATAGCAAAGTGTCGTCATTGTCCTCATTTTGTCTTGAAAAGAAACTTGTTAGTAATGTCTCTTTGAAAAATAATTCAGATTTACGCTTAGCTTTCTTTTTATCATTCGCACATTAAGAAGGATGAAAACAAATACATGCATGTGCATTTGCATTTAGACTGTTTGTTGGTTTGATTTAGGACAAGTGCATATAGTGTGTGCTCTCTGCTCTTTGTTGAAAGAACGCCATCTCTCTTTCCTTAGTATCTAGGATTTTCATTGCAAAAAGAAGATTAAACGATTGTTTATCATCTTAGATTGCATTTTAGGAATTGTACATCTACATCACGCGGTGAACCTGAAAGGCAAATTTCTTAAGCAAGATCAACTGTAAAATAAATTTAATGAATCTAAAAACGCTTTGGAACCTAACACACAACATCTAGAAGTCTAGGCTAGAGACGTATTCCAGCGTCGTAAAGCCTGGTAACTGTTGTTTTCACTGTTGGTTGGGTGATCACTGCACTTTGAGACGAAAAGTGCCAGTACGGACTTGTGCTCCCACATACCGTCGAGTATATTTTGGGAGACCACAATAGGCTTTATCCTTTATGCATAGGAAGCCATGTCTGCCACCCTATTGATCGCAATGCACTGAACACAGCATTGAGGAAGATTGACTACCGTACCATAAAAAGTATTCTGTAGTTTTGCGATTGGTTTGGTAATCCCTCTGTCTAGATTTCTAGAGCAGTCCCTTTCGTTCTTTTTCAGAATCCTTAACGGAAAAGGTCCATCTGAGCACTTGTCACTTCAGGCTCATTAAAAATCGAAGGCGACTAGAGTCATCTTTGTTTTTTCTCGACTCTTAAAAATTGAAAAAACAAGTTGTGTCAAAGTGTCTAAAATTTATTTTAAATGGAATAAACATCACCTTTCCTACATTGGGCTTAGGTTGAGAAAAATGGAGTCCACCAACCAAGGAGTTCCCCTTGGAGGAAATCCTAGTCCCTTCTCCTCTTGGGGAGATGTTGGTGCACCCCATATGGCCACGTTGTCTCTTCCAAGATTGACAATCGGCTTGCCCGTATGGCTCTTCTCAACTTCTGTCATTCAGAACACCGTGATTCCTGAACAATCAAGTCAGCAACTAAACGATACCAGAGTTACCCCCCAACCCTCTACTTCGTCCAATTCTTCCTCTCCTCCTTCCTCTTCGCTTGATGAAGCTGGTAAAGCCCAAAATCAAGTAACTGAGAAGAAGAAGGAGAAGAAGAAGAAGGAGCCAAAGGCGAAAAGGGGCAACCAAGCATCGTTTAGCGAAAATCCACACACTGCACCATCCAGGCCTAAATCGCCATGTGTAATTTGCAAAGGAGACCACTATCATCGAGATTGTCCTTGCATCCCTCGGATCTTAAGGGACTGGTCCCCTCGTTTGCACAATCCGGTGTCATCAACCTCTGATGATCATGTTGGAAGTACACTGTCAACTAGTGAAAGTGAAGCCCCTGGACAGAAAGGAAAATATAAATTTCCTTGTAAATTGTGTGAAGGCGATCACGCCGTCCACCGTTGTCCCTTCTTAGACAAAGCTAAAAGAGTTTTGGACAACCGTCCGGTTTCACCGTTACGGTTTCCTCCTGGATATAAGAAACTCTTGCTGAGTCCGTCACTAGTTGAAAATTCGGCTGACACGCCCTTGTGGTCGGCCGAAGCGTCTATCATTGAAGATAAACCATCTGAATCCATACCAGATGAAATTCAAAAGGTCGAGGCGGCAGTTGACCCGGTCTTGCCTTCAGAGGATCAATCTTTAGATGATACAGTCACCGAAGAGAACGAGAGCGACACCGTTCAAATTCTCTTCGTAAGCACAGACTCCGATGAACATGGGGGCAGTCTACCCATTCCTTTACCGCAGGAAGGAAGTTCATCAGAGTCATATCCGGTTGTTTATTCAGTCCCACCTCCAAGCAACCTGGTTGTTTCCATTAACTGGAATCTACTAGGCAAACCCCGTTTACCGGCTAGTGTACCATTTCGAATCATTGCTTAAATATATAGAATGGTCATGGCTGGTACCATCAGAGATGAAGGGGCTTCTTTGAGTATCCTTTCCTCAACTCCTTGGAAAGCGCTTGGTTCGCCATCGCTTTTGCCTGAGATGAGAAATCTAACAGGCTTTGACAAAGGAACCAGTCGACCATTAGGGATCCTTCCCAGTGTGCCGATAACATTGAGAAGGAAAACCGTTCACATGAACGTAATGGTAGTCCAAGGACCCCTGGATTATAATCTACTCCTTGGACGAGACTATATTTATTGCATGAGAGCCATTATCTCCTCACTCTTTAGAGTAATGTGTTTTCCGCACGAAGGAAGAGTGGTCAAGCTCGTAGACCAGCTTTCATTCCTCGGTTCACACATAGCAAATAGTCATATACCAACCCTGAATGGTCTTTTCATGCAAGGAATGTCTCATCAATCTCCATTCCATCCTCCTGATGAGTGCGAGTGATTCAGAGGAAATCACTGAAACCCAGGGGGCATGCACCCTGGTCTACTTCGGCAGGAAAACCTTGGGTATAGGGTAGGTTTCCGCGGAGGATATATGACTAGTCTGACACACCCGTCTGTTTAGGAAAATGGGATTAGGCTAGAATAAGATTCCCTCATCAAATTTATGTAAGTGGAGGCATCTGCGCCACTCACCTTTGTCTATTTCGGTAGACATCGCCGAGGAAGTGTTTTGTCTGTAGCACAGATAGAACAATCTTTGGTAACCTAGAAATTTTTCGCTATACCTGGGGGCATGCAAACCTTTTGGCGTGCAAGCAAAGAGCGACCATTTATTTTTTAAATTTATAGGTCCTCTAACCCTTTAAACTCATAGGATTGGTCGTTTCCTAACTTGCATAAAGAAAGGATCCGGAGCAAAGCTTTGTAAGGTGCAAGCTCCATAAAAATGGCATCTTAGATGAGACATCCTTATTATACGACTAGATCGAGCAGTTTTAACGCAGAATTCAAGATCGTTAAAAAATAAACATAAGCAATGAGCAAATGTTCCCCCAGCGTTTAAGCTCATTAAAAAATGAACCATTTCCGGTCAATAACCATCGTGAATGTATTATCATCAGCCTTTGAAGCCTTGGTCGTGTTCTCATCATCACCTCCACTCCGTATTGGCCGATCATTCACCTCCACTTGATTGTTTACCCCTTTTGAGGAACAGCTGCAAAGAGTGATCCTGTTAGCCATCCTTGTGACACTGTCGTGATTGGAAAATTCCAAACCTTACCTGGAATCAGCTGCTACCTGAATCTATCACTCGTTCCTAAAAAACGAGTCTCCTTTAAGCTCTTTTCAACTGACTCGTAAAATATGAAAAGATTGCCGAGCCATTGGCCTCTCCAGCTCATTAAAGTGACCGGAAGTGCTATCCCTCCTTTAGATTTTAATATTTTTGGACCTAAGGGATTATTACACAAAAAGATCAAGCGCCTGTTTTGTTCGGCTCGTTAAAATTACCGAAAATTCATCCCTTTTTTATTATTTTATACCTTTTCAGACTTAAGGGATTAGATGACGAAAAAGGATTTTTGGAGTTTCCTTTACGTCCCTTTTCAGAATCTCTAAAATTGAAAAGGACCGAGTTATCTTTGTCGTTAAACTCGTTAAAACCGAATAGCGACAAACTTGTCCATAACAGAAAAGAACAAGTTTCACTATTGCTAGGCTCGTTAAAACATAGCGATGGGTTTTCCCGAAGGACAAATTATAGAACAAGCATATGTTATCTTCCTCAAGCTTGACAAAAATAAATAGGTACTGGTCAGCAATTACTGGGGAAAAATTGGGAAGAAAACTTGAAGAAACTTTGTTGGTAGCAAGTCGCTCTTGAACATGACACTTTCACTCCGCATCCGAGTCAGGTTGGGTTGTTCCATTCACTGGTCACATCACCATGGTTCCATCACACCATCCATATTTGGAGTTAATGCTACCAATCCATCATGTCAGTGTCGCCGATATGTTCAAGAGAAGTCGCTCAGAGAATTCACCTGTGTCTCAGCCACTGCAATACATTTACGCTCCATTCTTTCATGACCGCCACCCTGAACCTTATATCACCAGAACGTTTTCACCTCCATTAAAATCATTTGCTCCGTTCCATGTCATTGATGTGGGATTCACTAAGGCCCTCCTATGACGGATTGCTTCTTGTCGACATCAGCTCATTATCCAAGAAGTCGACCTAGGAATAACCCTTTCAGTACTTTGAAGCTTGCATGCCTCAATGGCAAGTTTCTCATTTCCGGTGACAGGTTTACATCAATGGCCTTCGACCAAAAGATTTTGCGTGGTGTTCGACGCCAAGTCCCTTATTCACACCACGTGAATTGTACTATAGTACCTTTAGGGTCATCATCATTATCGGTGATTCCTCTCGCACCTGTTAACAGCTTTCATCATTGGCTAGTAATCAGGCGATGTCTTTCCATGTTCGACTCTAGAACATCTCTCACATGGATTGACTTGTACTTTGAGTGAAGATTGAATGAGATTGAAGACCCCGGATCTAGTTTCATACATTCGGGCTGCGATATATATTCAAGAAAATAAAGACATCAAATGTACACCATTGCTGCACAGATAATCATCCAATCTAAGCGATGATGGCTCTACCAGAATCATCAGTATACACTCAGACGATTGTCTGTCTCATGTACATGAAAATGAATTTATAAAGCTGAGCATGGGAATGCCCGCCTCAGCTAGATCATGAAAATATTATGAAGATAATGTATTGTATTGTATCTTATTACAGGTCGTCTTCCAGCTTGAAAAAACTTCAGATCCTCATGACAAAGCATTTCACCCGACATCAAAAGATTAACGACCTCATGCTTTAGGGGGCAACTGTTATAGAAATTTTTGGGCACTGCAACCCCAATCACAAATGTCCATAAACCAAGGGTTCCTAAGTCCCTAAAAGTGTTGTTCCAACCCCTAAATGAACAAGGTCAACTGATTACAGCATCTCCCAGAAGTTCTCCATGAAAAACTACTTAGAACTGGTCAAAACTAGACCATTTCACCTGCTCCATGGTCAAAGTGCATTGCATCCCACCTGAATACACACAGTAGGTGTGATGCATGTTGAAAAGCCCTTCTATGGGGTGCGATGGGCGAGAGTGGACAAATGGCAGGGTCAATCCGCAAGGTGGAGGAGCATGGAATCTTCCAGAAACTTCTCCTGTGACACTTGCCTCTCTGCATTCACCCAAGGATGAGTAAGAGATCATCAATCTCCAAGTGGAATCAAGAACTATCAGAGAGAGGACACTAATCAAATCTCAAAAGCTAACTCATTCCCCTTGCAAACATCTATATATGGATCCCTCATCCCAGAGATCCAGAAGCTGGAATTTTGTATCTTGTAAGGAAGTGTTGTTGGTTTCTTGGTGCAATATCATAGTGTTGGGTGATCTAAGCTTTTCATGAGGTGAAGAAGGGCTTTCTTGCTGAGAGGATGATGTTGGGTCAGAACAATTGGTTGTAATCCTCTTTGCTCTTTCTTGATTATCAATAAAGCTATTCAAGTTTTCCTCCACATTCTTGTATGATTGATGTTATATGCATTTGTGTGGTCAATATACATCTGGTCCTATATTGTTTATGATAATAGATCTATGTTCTTGGATAGTGTTATGCTGCTTTGATTCTACAGGTGCTCTTTGAAGCTGGGTAGACGAGGAAGCGAGTGGCGAAGACCTATCAGACGGGAGAGGAATCGAGCAAGGAACCAAGCACAAGACAGAGGTTGGTCTCCTTATTCCCCTTTTATCTATTTCTCATAAAGGAAAACGAAAGTAGTTTTTAGTTTGTTTGTTTCTAAGGTAGCTACCAACCTTAGTGGGACTAGCCGCTCTGCATAGACACTAGTTTTCCCGATAACACCTCCACTATAGAGCACCCACGCTCCCACGCCCATCGCCCTTGTGCGACTTGGGCACGCACAACCTAAACTCATCAATAAGTCTCATGGGTGCCCAATTGGGTGCTCGACTCACCTTGGGGTGACGATGCTAACTCAAGGTCTTGACAACTAGAAATACAAACATTGTTTTTTATGTCTCAGGCATTGGGTAAGTCGCATAATGGGAGTGTGAGAGTAAGTGATGTGGATAGTAAGCAGCATTAATACAACTATTTACATCACAAGCCTTAGTGAGTTAAATAAATATATGGGTTCGGGTGCTGGCCCCTTATTGCGTGCAGAGCGACCGAGGACTATTGGGGGAAGAAAGGCGCGGGACCTACAATTGGTGGGGAGAGTCGAAAGGATTTTTGGGTAGCAGAATATTATTTCACAAAGAAATAATGTGCTTCCTTGATTAGTATAGTCAGAGTGGGGTTGGTGATGTAGTTGGTCTGTGGTTCGAGGAGGAGAGTAGTGGTAGAGTTGGATGGTTCTAGTAACAATTTTTGTATGTGATAAGAGTCCGCTCGCTTCCTGTGTGAGAGTTCTGTAATCTGAAGTGCTAAATTTGAAAATAATGAAAGAAGTTCCTGATTGTGTTATGGTCTGTATAATGTGAAGAATTCCTTGCTGGCCTGATTTATGTTGTGTGTAATGTGATGAAACGTATGGGGCATAATGTGCCTGTTTTCAGTAGGTTTTAGTTTAGACAAGTTACGTTATTGTATAGATAACAATAGTAATTTTGGTTGATTTTAAGTAAATTTGGAAAAAAGTTTTGGAAATCCTATTACAGCTATTAAGCTACAGTATTTTGGGTGCTTTCAAAAAATTTTGATGATGCTGAATCCATTTCTACCATATAAAAATATAAAAAAAAAAATTGAAAAAAAATTGACCATTTAAACTAAATTGTAACATTATTTTTTCTTTTCATATTGGAAAATTATATAACAATCCTATAATATCTAAGGCTTTTTTTTCATGTTGTCAATTGGATTACCATCATAATTGGATCACAATCATATGACATATAATGAATAGGATGAAAAGATAATAAGTTAATAAATTCTTTCTTATATGGTGTTCAATTTTTATGTAAATATAATAAATTGTATATATATATATATATATATATATATATATATATATATATATATATATATATATATATATATATATATATATATATATATACATATATATATATGTTAAATGGTGAAATTTATAATTACAATATAGATCCATTTTAAACAAAGAATTAGCAAAAGTTTAGAGGGATTTCTTGAGATGCAAATATTTTTATAGGAATAAATATATATATATATATATACACTCAATTCCTTAAATACACGTAATAAAATAACTTAGTTTTTAGAAGATAAAAACACTGATTTTGTATAAGTGTAAACAATCAGTACATACGTCTTGATATTGTCCTAAGATAGTCTGTAATTCTCCTGGCTAAAAAGGGGTCTATAGACAATAACTAATGTATTCCTATATACCTTATCAACAAGTGTTGTCATGTGTCTCCACCATTGAAAGAGTTCCCAACATATACAATAAAACATTAAAGAGAAACCATATGCAAAGATGCATGACCAAAATAAAAAAATCACACAAGAATTAGCAGATGGGAATATGGCCCTCTTCCCTCACCATGCCTTCTTAAATAAAACAAAAGTGGATGAAGCCTATAGGGGCCCAGAGGTCAAGTTTGGACAGGGCGTCTACCTTCCGATTATCCTCCCTGTAAATATGTTGAAAGGAGATAGTAAGAAATTCGAGTCTCAACTGCACAATCCATTCCATCCAACTTTTGAGGTGTATTGGTCCAAAATTGGTATCGCCGAGCATACCATCGATGAGTGTCTAGGAATCTTCGTAAATGTGAATGTGTTGTATATGTTTTATTCTGGAAAACCATAAATGCCCCCAAAGAGCCAACACTTCGGCTCTGGTATTTGTGCCAAAACCTCCCTACCAGTGTAGTTTTTAGAAAGTGTTTGGTGAGAATCTAATCTAAGCACCACAACCACATATTCTAGACTATGTGGCCTTGTCAAACATACCAGCCAGAAAAAGTATAGCCAGGTGTGAACTTCGTGTTCTAGGTACTTGTCTAGCCTGCAAATATCCCTTCTGCTAGCCCATCCAAGCCAAAATTTTGGAACTAATGAATTAGATATTGACAGGACTATCATTGAAGATCCAATTATTTCTTGCTTTCCACAATCCCCACATAACAAAAAAAGGAATGTTTTTCTTATGCCGTCCACTTGTGATCCACGATCAGATACATTGTTCCATGGAAGTAAAGTCCCTGTAGGGGACATTAGAAAATAGAAACACATGTTTCCAAACCTAAAGAGAGACTGGACATTGTAAAAGAAGGTGTAGGACAGTTTCACCCGAATAATTGCAAAAAAGGACATCTGCGAGGTCCCTGGTGGCCCCTTTTGGACAGGTTGTCCCACATTAAGATCTTATTCTTCTAGGCAACCATATGAATAGAATAATATTAATAGGAATAGTTTCTTTCCAGATGGACCTATACGAACAATTGTTAGGAAAATTATGACAATAATTGATAATATACCTGTAAATCTCATCCACCACAACTGAGCCATGTTGAATTATGTTGAACCAGGTAAGGGAATCTCCACTCTCATCTTTGTATAATCCTGCATGTCAAAGACCTGTCAGGTATGTGTTCAAACTGTCTCCCTACGGTCCAATCAAACTGTTGTCATTGGCCTCCCTTTAGACTGGATATCTACCATTCTAGTGTTTGATAATATGTGAAAGAAAAATGTAACCCATAGCATGTATAAAAGCAATAAATTTATCTATAAAAGTAGTGGATGGTCTAGTCCCTGCAATGTAATTGATGCCAATAAAAATTTTGCTCATGGTAACAAAGGACCATCTCATGAGATTGAGGAACCATCCTTTAATTTTCCTAAAGCTTTTTCATATGAAGGAACCATTTTTAATGTCAATGTCACATTTTCTGTACTATTCTATGAAGTCCCCCTTCTTTATATACTTGTGTTTGATTATATCCTTCCATATGCCACATCTAAAAATTTCCCTCCATAGAGACTTTATTAAAATAGCCCAACCATTTTTTTTTGTGTGTGTTAAGTAAACCCCAACCTCCCATATCCTTTGGTCTAGCTATCTTCTCCCACCCAACCATATCATATTTGTCTTTCATTCTGTTACCTAACCAAAGGAAATGTGTGATCATGGAGCGGATCTTCTTCATTATAGTAATGGGGAGGAAAAATAAATGGGACCAATGTACTGAGATCTCTTGAAGGACCTATTGGATCAGAGTGTATATTCCCTAGAGAAATCCATTGATGTGTCAATTTGTCCAATCTATACCAAAACATATCTAGAAGCCAAGTCGTATCCCTGACCATGTAGTGATTTAGTTTTAGGTGGAAACCCAAATAGGATAAACCATCCACTACCTTCCTTGTCATGACACCAAAAAGTTGTGCAATATAAACAATCTTAGGTGTTTCCTCGTTAGAAAATAAAGTAAAGGGTTTATCCCCATTAGAATATAGACCTGAATCCTCTCCATACCTCTTAATGCAAGCATGAACATCTCTTATTGAGTGTATGTGGCCATTGCAAAAGCGAAGGCATCATCAATGAAGAATAGGTGAGTGACATTCACATTGTCAACCATCTTGATCCCCCTAAAAGAGATTGTGTCTCCACCCTTCTTAATTTTAATATGGAGACCATCCATAACCAAAATGAAGAGCGAAGGGGAGAGTGAACACCCTTTTCTAAGGCCTCTGCCCTCCCTAAAGAATCTCGAAGGAAATCCATTTATAAAAATAGCGAAGTTGGCCGAGGAGACGCATGCCATAATCCAGTCTATAATGCGAGCATATAAACCCACCTTGAGGAGAATAAGGCGAAGAAACCCCAACCCACCGAATCATAATTTTCATGTAAATCTAACTTTAATATGAAAACATCCATCTTCTTCATCTAAATAGAATGTAAACATTCTTGTGCCATGTAAATGACATCATGGATCAATCGATCAGACATAAAACCAAATTGTTCATGAGAAATGTGAGCCGAGAGATTATCTTTAATGTGCCCTGCAAACACTTTAGAAATGTGCTTATACGTGATATTATAGAGGGAGACTGGGCATAAGTCATGGAAAGAGGAAGGATGAGAGTACTGAAGAATGAGGGCAAGAAAGGTCGCATTTATAGATCCAGAGATGTGGCCAGAGACCCGCGATTCCTCCACCATGTCAAGGAGATTTTGGCACATCAGGTCAAAAAAATGTAGAAATAATTCAACATTCCAGCCATTAGGCCCCACACACTTATCCTTAGAGAAATATTTCAAGATTACCAAGATATCCTCCACCGTAAACGGATGGAAAATGTACTCGTTATTAGCTTCAGAGAACATGGGAGGGTACTCATAAATCCCCCATAAGAGGTCTTCAATCAACACACCTTCTCGAGTAGAAAGGAACTTCTCAAAGTACTTGGCCACCTCCCGCTCTAGTTATTCATTGTTATATACAAAGTCCCCACCCTCTGATTGGATCTCCCATATGGTATTGTGGTTCCTCTTTTGATTAGTGTAATGGTTAAAGAAACGAGTGTTTCTATCACCTCCCTTCACCCAAATGGCCCTACTCTTCAGGCGCCATGTAGTCTCCTGGAATTGTAAAATATTCCTCTTGTTCGTTTCAAGTTTCTAAAGCCTAGCTACAAAATAGGAAGATGGGAGATTTCTATCGAGACTCTTTCCAATATTGTCAATTTCCTTAATAGTCTCATTGAGATCTCTATGTAGCTAAGCCTTTTTATGTCTTTCCCACGTCCAAATCTGACTCTTAAGAATCTGAATTTCCGTAGTGATCAAATTCGCAGAGGATGTACCAGGGTCTCTATCAATTGATCCCCAGATGGATTTCAAAAGATAGTTGAAATCTGCATCATCTAACCAGAATCGATTGAATTTGAAAGGTATCCCAGTTGAGAGTTCTCCAACTTCCATTGTAAAACAACAAGTTTGTGATCGAACATATATGATTGGATTGCCCTGGAGAAAAAGTGTTTAATGGAGTCCATAAGTTCTTCATGGACCAAAAAAAGGGTCCAATATTTTGCCAATATATTCCACACCCGCCCGGTGTTTATTCTAAGTATGTGTCAAGGGGAGACGGAGGGATATCATATAAGTGATACTCTGCAAAAAGACCAACCAGACGGTTCGCCAAAGGGTTTGGTCTTCCATGAGCGCCCCAAATCTCGGCCCTGGATAGAGTCTCACTGAAATCACCTGCAATAATAAGGGCATCCAAACTCAATAAACCACAGTGCTTCATACAATCCCAGAAAGTCACCTGATCTCTGCATGACGCATATAAATTTGAGGAGGTAAACACGTCTAGAGTACCCATGAACACATCCAAATAGGAGAATACCTACGAAGCATTTATATGTTAGAATTAATGGAGAAAGTTACAGTTAGTTGTTTCAAGGATTGGATTGAGACTCTAAGATTAGGTTTTAGATCCTACTATCTAGGGAGTGGTTGAAACCACCTTGTTAGTGTGAAAGCCTATATGCACTAGGTTGTTCTCGTAATTGAATATAGTGTGTTTATGAGTGTTTGTACACTCTCTAGGTATCTCACCTGGAGAGCCACTTAATTAATAGAACATAATTTTTTATCATGGTATCAGAGCTTCAGGGTTGTCGACCCTGTAAGGTGAGTCGAGAGTGCGACTGAGGCGAAATTGTCGCTTGGTTTGGAGGGCTAAGACCTTCGCGAGTTCATGGTGGTAAAGTGCGCCGACGTGCTTGAGGCCATGCATTCAACACAAACGAGGTGTGGAGGAGGATTTCCATGGTAGTAGCTAGATCTCTGCAGTGAGGAGGCTGGATCTGTGCTCTTTGTCTATAGGCTGTGAGGGGATCAGCATCAGCGTGGATCATGTCTTACTATGTTCTGCATTCTGGAAAGATCTGTGTAGCCTAGTTACTAGAAACGGGACGATGTCCCCCGTTTTTGGCAAAAACCTTAGGAGAAACCCGACCATACTAGAAACGTCGTCTGCAATGGCCGTTTTCGTTTTCACTTGCAAGAAACAGTTTCCCGCGAAACGAAACAATTTCTTCTGGCTATTTCCGGATAGACTTGCAGTTTCTTCTGGCCGTTTCCGGATAGACTTGCAGTTAAATTTATTTTTTCAGACTCAAATTAAATTTAATTTTTTCAAACCGTGGGTTAAATCAAGTTTAATTAGCAATTGATTACACATATAGAGAGTTTAATTCGCAGTTGATTGTTAGTCTGTTGCGCTGGACTGTTAGTTTCTGCGCTGGACTGTTAGTTTCTGGAAATTAAACATAAGCACTCCAGAGTCCAGGGTATTGTGAGCGAGCAGCTGAAGAAAGAACTAGTTGAGAACGCAGGGTATTGTGAGGGTATTGTGAGAGCGTTTCCAAAGAAAAACACCAGTTGCCATTAAATTTTAGTTCTAGACTCCAGTTGCTCATGTTTTTTCAAGGATTTAAGTAGAAGAAGAGAGCAAAACCATCACTACTCAGATGCAAGCCAGGCACAGATCAGAGCCAAGCATCTTCATGCCCCCATCGAGTTATCTTCAACAACATTGTCAATTCTATTGTCAAAAGGTACTACCTACACACTTCAATCTCTGGTTTTCTTTTATGAATGCTTGTTCTAGACCACATAATTCTCTCAAGATTTGGGTAGGTAAGGTTCGCTTGGATCAACTGTTCATATCATAATGTGCTATCCCTGTGTTCAGTCCTGTAATATCCTCTTTTAGCCCAATTTAATGAAACCTCTGTTCTATCGTCCATATGATATATCAATGCATGTATATGTACTCCGTTAAAATGATTCTGACTGCGGTGAAATTTTCTGTAACTCATACCACTTCAGTGATATTTTAATCGTACCTTCAGGCTTCCATAGCAAAGATCAGGAACACTTCTATCGTACCTTCCATAGCAATGATTAGTGGCATTTTCATCATCGAGAATTTGGTTTGTAACCAAGGGAAAGCACTAGTACTATCATGACAATCTGGAACAAAACTTTCAAAAAAATATACAGTTAAATACTCGTTGTAAGTTTGGTTCTATAACGGTGGTAAATCAGTAAGCCAGTTGTTGCTGACTCGATACACGCCGCACGGGAAGGCAAATGCCTGTGTCATAACCAAGGGGAAACAATTATAGTGCTTCTTATGAAATCTACGACTCGTTACTTTACATAATAACTTTAGGTTCTAACTTCTCTTCTTTTATATGATTTAGATTTCAATGAGTTAGATTGTTATGAAGTTGTAAATATCAGCCAGTTTAAATTCATTTTCAAGATAACCTTTGCTGATAAATTTTCCAGTTAAAAGTCTAAACAGTATTAGTATGTAGCAACATTATAACTATTCCAGAGTTTCTGTAAGGATGACAACATGACCTTGTTATGATCATAAAGATTCAAGAATAAGTTTGCATAATAACTTCTTAGCAACAGTAGATAGCTGATGTAGTTCTTCAATTACTATTAGAAAGTATCCAAGTTATTAGAAAATAAAAAATAATTCAATACAATATCAGTTTATTACGTATGCTTGTATGCTTGCCAAGTTGTATGCGGATTTTGAACTCTTTGCTATATGGTCTTGTCATTCTCCTGTTGTAAGTACTATGAGTATAAATCAATCTGTAGAGGATGAGCAGTCCTCTGTTCAGTTCCATATGGATCAAGAGGAGTGCTTGAACCTGAAACTTGCATTGCCAAGCGGTCAAAAACAAGTATCTCGTTCTCTTCCTAGGGCTTCCATTAGACCTCGGGTTGGAATTTCTGATGCATCTTCAATGTGTTTTAATGGAGAAATCTTAGCCCACAGTTTTAACGATCACTACCCGATATCAGAATCTATTGGAAGCCCAGATATTTTATATGAGGCCGTTGATTTAGAGGAAGATGTATCAAATTCCACAAACAAAGAGACTTGTGCCTTTGATCCGAACACAGTAAGAACCAACGGTTGCAAAAGAAATACCAGCTGCAGCGGTAGTGGTACTAGGTGGAATAACAGTGTTGTTGAAGCAAGAAGTGTGGCAGGCATGAGAGGAGTTAGCTCCCCTGAGTTGACAAGGAATGCTTGAGACAACAGTGAGAATCCAGTTGGTTTTGAATTGTCTCAAATGAGTGAGGAAGAGTGGAACGTTTTCTTGGAGTGCTTTCAACAGTTGCTACCCAATGCTTTTGTAGATTGTAAAGCAAAGAATTTTGGCCAGTTGCCAAGGCTAGGTACTTCTTGTCAATTTTGATACAAAGCTATTCCTCATCTATTCATATCTGTACAAATTATAACTCTGGTTATATTTAGATTTAGAGAGTTTGGTCTTATAACAACGCAGTGTTAAGGAAAATCTTATTCCACTCATAACAATCTGTGAACAGGCAAGGTCTTAGTATGTGAGAGCAACTGAGGAATGTTGCTTACCTCCACCGTATTATAATGCAACAAGCCACCATCATTTGTGTGTAAATGCTCTGCCTTTCTTTGTATGGTTTCTTCAGCCTGATTCAATTATGTTTTGCATTTCGGACTAGTACTATGTTCCTGTAAGATTATCTTAAATGAACAGGCTGCAATACTGTTCCCATGAAGGGATTAAAATTTTGGAGTAACGGGTGATTTTTCATAGGAATTCCCTGAGGGGAGATTGTATATGTCAGTTATTTGAATTGTGTATGTCAGTTACCTTTTGCTTCATTGTCCCCTTCCATTCTCCTACCACCTGGCAACTCTGGTATAATGGGATTTTTTTTCCAGCAAACATAATGGTGGCTTCTTGTCCAGACCATCAATCTGTCCCACAAGACTTCATTTATGGTTTTGTAATGTGCTCTGATACTAAATGTGATCCATAAACAAAGTGATTCCTAGTTTTGGGTTTCTGAATGAATCTCTACACAAATTTGACTCTCAACCAACAGAGTTTGACAGAGTTGTATGTGGTAAAATGAAAACACTGCAAAAATATATTATTAAAGTATCAAATGCAGGGTATAGAGCTTGAGCTTGAGTTTCGTTGCCAAATTTGAACCTTCTGAAAGGGACATCTGGAGATATGAGGAAGCAATCCTAATTCTAGATGCACCTTTCTAATTTCCTCGAATTGTCTAAAATGGGTCCCTCTAGAGGTGAACTAGGCACTGGCTGACTATCGAAGTTCCCTTGAACAAGCGGTTGGTCCAGCTATATGATCCTAGAGGGGTTGCCAGAGCAAGGGACTAGCATCTATGGATCTAGGAGGTAATTGGATGGGCCAATGATCCCTTTCTTTGGAGCTAGTCCCTCCTATGCTCGAAGTAAGGTGATTTAGATGTTTGAAAATTTGAAAAAAGATAAATAATTTTATTTTGTTTAAGTTTTCCAAAATTATCTTTGATTTTCTCTTCAAATTTTTAGTTAATTATATTTTTCTAATTAAGTGTCAATTTTTTATTTTATTTTTTGTAACTAATTTTCAAATATAAATTATGCAGATTAAAATTGGTTGCAGAAGAGAATCATTTATTTCTTATTCCACTCATTTCTCATTGCAATGGAAGAAAGTTCATCAATGTCACAAAGTAGACCACCCCTTTCCCAACAAAAATCTTCCATAGAGGCATCCAAAAAAATCCAAAACAAAGAATATCAAGAAGCAAAAAAAGCCTTTGAGGCAAGGTTATGGGCAGCTGTGAAATGCACTCAATCTTACAGCGGAGGATCAAGTGGATCATCTGGTTCAAAGGTTTGGTTGTGCCCTTATTGTAAAAAACAAAAATCGGGGAATGTAGGAAGAGTTCGATGGCATTTACTTGGAATGGGGAAAAAAGAACAATCAACTTTATGTGACAGTGTACCTAAAACAGAAAAAGCTTCTCTAATTAATAAATTTAATGAACTTGAAAAGCTTAGACATATTGTTGAAGGTTTAGTTCAAGCTAGCAACAATCCTAGTGGACTGACAATTGGTGGTCCACACTCTTGTTCTCAACATCAAGTTTCTGTTTCTCACCTTCAAAACTTATGGGATGTAAAAGGAAGGGGAAATCTCGATGCATCCATTGGACGATTTTTTTTCGCAAATGGCATATCTTTTAATGTTTGTAGGTCTCCTTATTGGAAAGAAATGGTAAGAGATCTAGTTAACAATGCTCCTAAAGGTTACAAGCCTCCTAGTTATGAAAAGATGAGGACAACCGTGTTATCTGAAGAGAGGGATCGGGTTGAAGCTAGAATTCAAGACATTAAAGATAGTTGGAAGGAATCTAGAGTCTCCATTGTCTCAGATGGTTGGACAGATGTTAACCATCGTCCCCTTATCAATATTTTGGTTTCTAGTCCAAAAGGAGTTATGTTTTTAAAATCCTATGATACTACAGGAAAGACAAAAGATGGTCCATATCTAACAGGTCTCCTCAAAGAGGCAATAGAGGAGGTTGGTAGAGAAAACGTGGTCCAAATTGTTACAGATAGTGCCTCAAAAAATATCCTTGCTGGTGAGTTGATTGAGGATGAATATCCAACAATTTTTTGGACTCCTTGCTCTGTGCATTGCTTGAATTTGCTCCTGAATGATATTAATAACATTGCATGGGTTGATAAAACTATAACTGCAGCAAAGATGCTACAGCACTTTATTATTAATCATGCAACATCCATAGCAATTTATAGGAAATATGCAAAACTTCAGCTTCTTCGATGTGCCGAAACTAGATTTGCATCTGCTTTCATTATGATTCAATGCCTTATTAAAATGCATCAATCTTTGAGAGAGATGGTGGTATCAATGGATTGGCAAAGGTGGAAGGGTTCTCATACTGGGGATGGCCTAAAAGTTGAGGACATTATTATTGGTCTTTCTTCAGAGAATTTTTGGAGGAGAGTGGAGGATATTGTTACCCTTATTACACCTATTGTTTCCACCCTTCGTATATTTGATAGTGATCAACCATGCTTAGGGGATGTCTTTGAGAGCATGGATCAAATGAGAGAGACGATTCATGACATAATGGAAGATGAAAATTCTAGGATTGACAAAGACACCAGAAATGAAGTGTGGGAATTTAGTTTGACAAGGTGGAAAATGCTTAATAGCCCTCTTCATTCAATTGCATTTTTACTCAATCCTAAATGGTTTCATAAGAAACCATCATCAGATGTAGAGGTTATGCAAAACTGGAACACTTTTATAAGTAGGTGTTACAATCGTCACGATCACACTGCTTTACGGTTTGAGTTAGGAAAGTATTTGAGATCAGAAGACCACTTTGCAAATGAAGATTGTGCATACAACAGACAACAACTTGGACCCATCGACTTCTGGATACAATATGGTATAGGGACCCCCTTGCTTCATCGTTTGGCTATCTGTTTGCTTTCACAGGTATTCTTAACAAAAAATACCTTTAATGTATCGATTTATTGTTTAAACAATTAATTCTAAAGCTCGTTTTAGATTATTTATCTTATAAGATTTATTGATTGACTATGACTAACATAATTTTAATTTTATTTTATAGGTGACTAGTTCCTCTGCATGTAAAAGAAATTGGAGTGAATATGCTTTCATCCATTCAATGAAGAGGAATCGCCTAGGCACAAAAATGGCACAAGATTTGGTGTTTGTACATTCAAATCTACGTTTGTTATCTCGACAACAACTAGAATACAAAACTGGACCCACGCGAATGTGGGATTATGGTGGTTCACAAGATGACGAAATTGATGAGCTTCCACTTGAGGTGCTACAAGACAATGTTGAAGACATGCTTGATGATACCATGAAGTCTATTGAACAAAATAATTCTTTTGGAATTGGCTCAAGCTCAACAACTATTCCAGAAAATGAGCTTCAAAATCTAGATTATTAGGTTTACTTGCATTTTGATATGAATTGTTGAAAGTGACTTTAGAGATACATATATATTGAAAAGAACAAATTTAATTATTTATATTTCAAATCTCTTATTCTTATCAATGTTTGCTATTTTCTTGGAATTAATGATGGCTAAATTTTTGGATCTACAAAATTATTATTTCTTTCTTAAAACTAAATTAGTATTTACAATTGTTTTTTACAATTTCATGAGCAAAAACATTGCAGGTTTATGATTAATGCTTTGTTTATATTGTTCACCTTTAATATGGTGTTTTTCTCTCTCCTCGTTTCTTATATGCGAAACCTCCAAACTTCGTTTCTCGTACCGTTCTCGTTTCCCGTTTCTCGTTTCTGGTAACATAGCTGTGTAGAATACGCTATCGCTGTCTGTGTGGATTGGAGTGGATCCACTGTGGGTTGGCTGTCATAAACCCAACCATCAAGGGTATTACACAAGCGTGAGAATTCTCAGATCTGCTGGAGTAGTGCATTGCTGATCTCGATCGATGATGTGGAGGTGAGAGCGCTACCTCAATTTAAATCGGTGCGGAATTTTGGTCAAGTTTTAATGCACATAGTGTGATTTAAGGTTTTAGGAGGAGATGTGTGCCAGTGGATAGTTGTGCTGCCTAGAATCTGCCGGAGAGTCGTGATAAACTTTTTGCATGGATCGTATGCCATTTGGTGGATTTATGGATCTGCCCACAACATGAAAAAAAGCAGATTTATTAAAGTGACACTGAAATCTCGTGGATTTGTGGATACAAAGCAATGAAAGCTAGTGGACTTTTGGATCTGCCCAAATCGACACTGGTGCCAGTTCGTGAAGCCACGTGGAGCTCCGTAGCTTGTAGTAGAGTGCGGGAGGAGATAGCTGCAAGTCAACCTTTTTTGGTCTCATTGACTGTTTTTTCGTGGGCTAAAAGTGGAGCAGCGAAGGTCGAGACTGGTGCTTCCAAGTCGAGATCACTCGATTGTGTGCTGCGGTGTGCACGTTATACTCCTCTTCTTGTGGTTGGGCACTTTTATGTGACTGATCAACCTGGTTCATTGAGTGTCGTGTCATAGAGCTGATCTATGATCTCTAGAATTGATTGCGGATCTGCGAGCAACACCAGTTTTAAGTCAATAATCTAATGGAGAGAGAAGTTATATCAGCTTTAGTTGAGACTATGTAATTTAATGAGAAAAGGATGGCCTCTGTGTAGGACTTGTCTTGCGGAGGCTATGTGTGCAGACGTTACATCAATGAATGATGAAGACATCATAGCTGAATTTTAGATGGTTGACACTGGAAATAGTGAGAGGGAAAATTCTCCTATCCAACCTGTCATAATCTTGAGAAGGGCGAGAATAAGAATTCAATCTTTCCATCACTGGGGAAGAAATGAGGTGAAGAGATATCACTACCTCATGACGAGGAAAGCAAAGATGAAGCCTCGACTCAAGATGAACAAGTATGGGCTCTGCTACAAGAAGACTAAAATGAAAACTTTGTTACTAAGTTTTTTCATGTTTTAATTGTAAGCTTAGCTGAGACTAGACTAGCAAACATATGTTATTTTTTTCAGTATTGTTTCTCCATTAAGGGGGAGTGTTAGAATTAATGGAGAAAGTTACAGTTAGTTGTTTTAAGGATAGGATTGAGACTTTAAGATTAGGTCTCACATCCTACTATCTAGGGAGTGGTTGAAACCACCATGTTAGTGTGAAAGCCTATATGTACTAGGTTGTTCTCCTGATTGAATACAGTGTGTGTATGAGTGTTTGTACACTCTCGAGGTATCTCACCTAGAGAGCCACTTAATTAATAGAACATCATTTTTTTATCATTATAAGCAATCAAATTTTCCCATTTGGGATCCCAGATGGTTGCCAAACCACCCGATAATCCATAGGATTCCACCGCAGCAACATACTAATTAGGATAGATGGAAAATAAATAGTTAATGGCCTTTTCCATGGTAGTCAGTCTCCTGTAACAGAATAATGAAAGGCCAAATTGAAAGAATGAGATGACGGAGAGAGGACTTTTTAGTGGCATCCCCCAAGCCACGAAGATTAAGGGAAATGATTTTCATCAAGGAATCTCTGCACTGGGAAAATCCGCTTTAAGGGTCCGAGAAGCTGAGAAGGGAAAAAAGAGGAACATCTCTGAGATTAGAAGCACACTGAAAATAGAAAAGTTGAACATAAGGGCAGCCCCAAAAGTGACGACTACCATGGGGGGAACAAGAGGGAGAAATAGAAGAATTTGATGGTACATCCGAAACAAAAGATGAATTCTGAGAATTCAAAGGAGTAGTACCTCAACCCGAATGATGTGGAAGCGTTAGTCAAAGTCGTCCATCTCCACCACGTCTCCTTGCCCAACCAACATGGAAACGTCGATGGCATCTCTCTAGCAAGTGTCCAGTGTGATGATAGTTAAGACAACATGGGTGAGATTACTACGAATTGATTCCAAATACTAAAACTCTGGATGAGGTAAACCCAAGTAGTCCAGTTGTTATGTGGAGTTTAAAATGCCCCCATTCAAGGTCAATGTGCTCCATAAGATGGTTCTGTTATTCAATCTCCACCAAAATCCAAGCTACCCGCTTGTCCCGGGCACCCAAGCTACACGTAATAAAATAACTTAAACATGCAATTCCAAAAAATATTTGTTGCATTCAAAATCAACCCTTGATAAAAGGGTCAAAATGTAAAATAATGATAATTAAACGCTATAATAAAAAAAAAAAAAATTATATTTTTTTTCGTTATTATTATTTTAAACCATATATAATATGTAAGTCATTGACATTGAAATAATTTAGCTAGCATGACCATTGAGTGTTTTATCTATGGATTACATTTTCCACATTAATTTTTTTTTTTTTAAATACATTTCAATATTACTTAATTTCATATATTGAAATATTTTATTTATGATGCTCATTGAATTTTTTAATTATCACTAATATCTTATTTCACATATTTTTTTTTTTGTAAGCTAAGGCGATACTCTGTTTTCCATTACTGAAAATAAAAGATATTACAAAGTTGGACAGGTCTCAACCCGCCCTTAAGGGAAACCGGGTTGCTTAACCATCTAAAGTTTTTCAAAGCCATCCAAAAAAAGTATATTACCAACCTATCTATCCGCTAAATATGCATCGATTTCACATATTAATTTTATATTAATAATTGAATTAATTGGAGATCTCGTTAGTATTATTATTATAGGGAAGGAATTGAATTTTTTTACTTTCAATTACTTCCTGTCTTTGCAAATTGAAATATTTTTTTGTGTTCATATATATACATATATGTTTATGTTTTCTCTAAAATTGATATTAAAATAAATTAACTAACATAGATATTAAAATGGTTATTTAAGTATCTAATTCAAATGTGAAAATATAAGTAATATGAACTTTATTTGGTTTTTGTTTTAATTACTTTAGAATTTTAGAAATTGATATGAAATTATTTTACTGGAAATATTTTATTTATAAGTGATTGTGAATAAAGAGAGTACAATTATAATGGACTATGTTTTAGAATACTTTAATATAAAACTAACCAAATATGTATATTTGTTTTTTATTTTGATTAATAGCAGCCATTATTTTTTAATTTAAAGAATATCTTATATGTATTTTGAAAGGGATATGTGTCAACTCCACTTTGAGTATGGATGGAATGAGCCTCTTAGCTCAATGAAGATTGAAAAGGTCAATTCTTTAAATTAGGACAAATCATTTTGTTGTAATTTTTTTGAACATTTGGTTTGTTAAGTTGTTTGAATTTGACTTTAGGTACCCGTGGCTTGAGAAACCCTTACCTAGGACATTGCACCATGACTTAGCCACACCAGTGCTTAATTTTTGCCCACTAAATTGCACCATCACTAAGGCACACCAGTGATCTCGATTTTTACCCAAAAAATTTCAAACCAATAACTTTCACATCAAAATGTGATTTAACCTTTTGAGCCACCCCATACACATTTGATTATAAAAATAAAAAATATTCTTAAATATAATAAAAAAAAACAAAGTGTACTAATTAATTTTACTCCTCTTCTATATATATATTCCCAGAATCTTGTTATGGACAAAACGAACAACTCTCAAAAAGGATGGGCAGGCACATCGAAAGACAGCAACCGCACCCAGAGAAGCATGAGCTCCTGCAGACTTGCCTGAGAACGGGGCCAATGAAAACTTGATCCGTTACCAATGAAAACTTGATCCGTTACATACATTTATTTGAAATTACTAGATCAGTTGGCCCCTCTGTTCTACATTTTTATGTCCTAGCTAAATATAAGGTTTAGTCACATTCACCCTTATTGTTTTCTGTTTTCAAGGCAAGTCGTGGATTTTAGATGTTTTTTGGAAAAGTTTTGTTTAATTTTTTTTTCAAATATTTAAATTTAACGAAGACTCTAATTAAATTAGTTTAAATTGTTCAGAGAATTTATTAAGGGCCAAAAATATAAAAAAAAAACATAAAGTCAATGGAAATAATTTGTTATATAACATTATAGAACCTACAATTCCTACAATAATCAGTTATATAGTTTTATTGAATTTTATTTACTTTAATCAGTATTTACTTTATCTTGAATAGGTTTAATTGGATCGTTGATTTTGAGGATATTTCAAAATATTATCAATATAAAATTAAAATTAAAATTCTGAATAGGAGCTGTTTTTAATGGACTTTTTGAAGTTTCTAATAGATTTTTTGGCAGGAATCCAGCAGAAAAAATTGAGGTGAGGTCTTGATTTTGCTATTTAAACTGATTTTTTTATTGCATATATTGACTCAGCACCCTGAAAAATTTATAAGACACTCCTATTGTGTAGATTTTACCTATAAGCTTGTGATTTCAATGAATTCTTGTCAGATTTTAGACAAATTATATCAAAAAAATAAATAGATTTTTTTTGAAAAAATATATTAAAATATATATATATATATATAAATTGCTAATTCCAAAAATAAAATTGCATTAAAAATCACTGATTCTAAATAACATTAATGAAAAGTAACCATGGATTCAATAGGCTGCATTATATATACGGCCCTGATATTAACGGCTTTCACTGACATTTCTTCCAGGAGATAGATCGCTTTATAGCCGACCATTCCAGGAAGAGAGGATAGAGTTAACTCGATCGCTTACATCAGACATTGAAGCTAAGATCCTCGATTTCCGGGGTCTGAAGCTTGAGATAGGATTGGTTTGATGGTCTTCCTCGGTCGGAAGCTCAATGGATATAAGGAATTTTAAAATAGATTTTTTTTGGGAAGAAAAAGCATGTAATTTATATTGACACAATATAAGCAAAAATTCAGATGAGGTACAATAGTAATTTGGTTCCGAGAATAGGAAACCAGACTAAATTTTAAAATAGATTTATCTGTTAAATTTTATGGTTTTCATATAAATTGATTAGGTTTTCATTATTTTTTTTGATTAGTTTTTACAATTTCAACTAAGAATCTTGACTCTCTTGTAAAATTTAAAACTGTATTTGATGGGCAAGTCTCAACAAAGAACTTTGACAGTCTCTTCAAATTACCTAGTGATGGGCAATTAATTTGCCCCCTCAAATTCCATCCCTGAATGGATATAGGATTGATTAGTTGATTAAAGTTATTAATAGTTAAAAACATGTGTTTTTCTTGTGAAATACAAATTAAAAAATTTTATACACTCATTTCTAATTTAATATTTAATTTAGCCATCATATTAAAAAAATTAGATTTATATAACCTATCAGTTTCCTCTAAATCAATCACATATAATCTTTTTGATAAAACTATCTCAAAAAAAACTCAACCTATTAAAAATTTCATATACCAATTTAATATCTAACTTACACATCTTTAATATTACATTGTAAAAAAAAAATTATACCCATTTAAAAAAAAATAAAATAGATTTACATATTTTACACGCCTGACTATTCAACATGACAATGTAACCAGACATTGAATCAAATAAGCAGCCTTTTGCAATTTGCTTCCATTAAATTGGTTGAAGCATGATTAAAAATGTATACAGTAACTCATGAAAACGAGTCCATCAGCAAAATAGTAAACTGTGAGCGAATGAATTAGAGAGCGGAATCCAGAACACGGTGGAAGAAGATAACATAAATAATGAGTAGAGTAGATATCAGGATTGGAATGGTTACGAGAAGAAAGCCAGAAGCGAACATCCAGGTCTGCTTTTTATTGGAAGGGAGTCCGTAATGTAGAGCGAGCAGCACACTCCCTGAAGCTAATTCCAACACTGAACCAGATATCAACATACATACCTGCAATGGATAACGGTAAAAGATATCGCTCCACTTCTCCATTATTATCCCAATATGGATGAAACCCCTGCACAAATGCACCGTCGTTAACATATTATACACATTGAGAATTCTAGATAAGAATATAAATTGAACTAAAATCCTAAATGGACAAAGGAAAAAACAAAGGAAAATTCGTACAGATTGCTGCAACAGTGAGATAAAATAGATAAAATACTGCAGAATATTTTAAAGCTTGTCACTGCAAGTTGTGGTACAGTGACAAAAACCACTCTCCACAAACACATGTAAGCAGAAGGTTCGCTACTTTCTGTACAAATCAGATAAGATGTAAGCAGAAGGTTCGCTACTTTCTGTACAAATCAGATAAGAGAGGGTTGGAGAGTGATGGTACAAAGTCGTAGTATAATAGGGATACAATTTAGTTTGGAAAATGAGGGAAATTTTCGTTTGATTTTGAAAAGATTTAGTAGAAATTTTTGATAATTTAAGTTATAATTGATAACTTTTAGGATCTTGAATGTTTTAGAGTTTCTTAATAGTACTGAATTTATTTCTATTAAAATGAAACGCTCATAGAATTAGATTTCTTGAATTTCTTTTCACCACAGCGAAAATTTCACCCTAATAATCTCATTAAACAATTAGATTTCTTGAATTTCTTTTCACCAAACGCCAGCGAAAATTTCACCTTAATGATCTCATTAAACAACACCTTGTACCAATTTCAGATGAATATGCATAAGTAAATTAATATAAATTTGTCAAAATTAATGTAAGTTGTGGAGTGAGATGGTCTATTATCTCGCAACCAGTTTTGAACCTCAAGATATGACAAGTTTGTTTATGTAATGTCATTATCTACCGTTTTGAACCTCAAGATATGACAAGTTTGTTTATGTAATGTCATTATTTACCTTAATTACATATATTGTTAAGGAATGTAGCTTAATATTGGTGGATCTAAGTTGTGGAGTGAGATGGTCTATTATCTTCCAACCAATTTTGAACTTCAAGATATGACAAGTTTGTTTATATAATATTATTATCTATGTAGCTAATAAATAGTAGTGATATAACTAGTACCAAATATAGTGATTACTTTTAATCCATTTAAGAATTTGTTTTTTTTAAATTAATAAATAAAAATAAATTAATGTTTTGTATCCTCGAAGTTAATTTATTTATTGAAAGAGGAATTCTAAGGCAACTAATGGAGGAAACGAATCCTCTCTTTTAAGTTGATTGGAAGAGTCCAACAACTCAAGGGGTATCCCTCGATTTTAGATTTCTCAAAATAAATTCACTCCCATACAGAGGTAAGTAATTCGAGGCATACAAAGCCTATAAAATTCGAGGCATACAAAGCCTTTTAGTTTATAGCTTATCCTTCTAGTTTATAGCTTATCAAAATACGCATGACAAAAACTTCAACATGTAAAAATCATAACACATTCACCATTATTTGTTTAAATGACTTGTAGTAATAACAAGTTTCTTCAAAGCAAGCTATGCAACATAACATTGTTTAAAGATAAATGAATAAGGGAAAAATGAAAAAGAAATTTAAACTATCAAACCTTTTATATATGATTTATCATGTATTTATTAGATAGTGAATGAAATAAAATATTTATAGCTGATAGCACATTTAAATTGAAGAAGTGAAATAGAATGACCTATGTCCTTTAAAAAATTAATAAAGTCACAGGGAATAAGCTTTTAATAATGTTTAATAGTAAGAGTTTAATGTTTAAAATTTAAAGTCATAAGAATCCAAAGCAAGATCTTTTCTTCTATGTTAAATTTTCTTTTATAATTTGTTTAATTTTTTATGCAATTAATTTTTGTTAATTCCTTTTAACCAATGAAGTGGCTCCCTTTTTCTTTTTGGCTTTTGTAACTTCTTATTGTTATGTTGGACATGACACAACTATTCAGAATGGGGTCAATGTATGTTCTTCAACCATTGGTTGACTAGGAAATGATGACTAGGATGCTTGTTCAATTGTCATGGTCAACAAGGGTCTCTTTATTCTCAGCCAAGGTCTGACTTACCACCTAGCCTCATTCAGGATGGGGTATTCCTGTATTTTCCTCAAACTAATGTCTAGTTCAATGTAAAAATTGTAAGTGAGGACTATAAGCTCCTCTCTTAGTTGTGAAATGACAACCAAGATTATGAAGTCTAGGTGTAGATTCTTGAAGATCATTTCCCCCTAATATCTCCAATGACATCCTTGAATTCTTCGTGATCATTTCTTTTCCTTTCTAGTGCGTCTAGATAGATGTTCTCAAGATAGCTCCATCTCTAGTGCATCCAAGGTGGGGGTAGACCTAATTGAATAGTCTTGGAGATGTGGCCTCTGAGCTATTTCTCAAGGCATCTGACCTCCTTGCACTTTTCGTGTGTTAAAGTGATTAGAATACTTTTGGATTTAAGAGACATGAATCCAATGATGAAAGTAGTCTTGTCATGAATGTAAAGGAGTATTAGTTATTGGCATGTTGACTATTGATGAACTTGATCATGTGTTCTGCCACATCTACTTTATTACCCAACTTATCTTGAGCATATTTTATTTCAAGGCTTAAATTCTTTTCTAATGTTTCTATATTGATCAAGATAGTGAAATGAGCCTTAAATAAGTTCATTGTAGACTTGATCTAATCCTAGATACAATGCTTGGAACCTATGTGTATTTTCTTGGCATCCACTTTTTGACTGCTCCTATTCACCTCCTCATATCATATGTCCAATATATATATATATTGGGCCATGTCAAAATGACTTCGATCTAGAAGCTCATTTCTTTTATCTAACATTTTTTGTAAATTGGAAAGCTCGGAAACTTTAGAAGGATAATCCTCTTGGAGACAGGATAATTGTGTATTAAGCTTTTGTAACAATTCTTAGCGAGATACTTCCTCTAGGATCTCTATCTCAGAGACTACTTTCTATTCTTCTAGTCTTTCTGCTAAGGTTGAGGAAACTGTCTTCTACTCTTTTAATAGTTTACTTTTGTTTGGATTTAGCTTTATTAAGAGCTCTAACTTGGTTTTAAAGATGAAGCATTTCCTTCCAGATATTTTCTATTTCTTTGCTTTGGTTGTGCTTAGTTTTACTTTAAGAGAAGGAATAGTTCATGTCCATAGAGTCCTCAAGAGATTTTCTAATGGTACTGAGGTTGCAAGCATATGTTTGTGTTGTTTCTATCTCTCTTCCTACATCAAAAAATTTCCAAGAAAGTAGTGTAAAGCTCTCTCCATAGAAGTGTAACACCCCCTCCCACATTCACCAATTTCGTTAGCATGCCAGGGTAAACATGAGACGAAAAGTTATTATGAAATGACCTGACCTCCAAGATCTCGTTAAGGAAGTGGGGGCTATAAACTAACCACAAGATGACAAATCACAAAATTCCTCAGGGCCACAGGACACTTAGGGGCCAAAGGACCACCTCAAGTGACCAAACCCTAAGTTGAGGCTACATTTCTCACAACTTGACCCCCAATTGCATGCATGAGAAGGCCTCCATGTGGTTATATGCCTCCAACTACATGCACAACACTTCTTGAGTGTGGTTGTGACCCAACTTGCCTGATCCAGAGAGTCTCATCCCAAGATCAGAGCCACAATTCCAGGTGAGCCTCCAGACCACTTCCCAGAACTGCCCAAGATTTTCCAAAATCATAATAGACATAATGACAATGTTATTCATTCAAAACTTGAACAAGAACCTGACCTAACTAGGCCTAACCATGACAATAATTTCGTTAAACATATGGCGAACATGTAAGCTACAGGTCATGAATGCGTATTGGATCGCAAGAGTCTCTAAGTTATTTGAGAATTACTAATAAGGTCCAATACCCTCTCATAATAGCTTTAGAAACATTTTTTAGTCCATGCATTCATCAACCCTTCATACATTTGTCAAAACATGTCAAAATCCATAAGTAATATACATCACATAACCAAAATATAACCAATATAAAAGCCATGGAAACACATCTATAATATCGCTAACATAATCGCTAAAAATATACATGAATCACAATAGAAAAATAGCTATTATTAACATATGAAAATACCAACCAGGTCAGGAACTTCCACGTACCACCTGACCATAGATTGGGTTGAACAAAATCTCTTTCATCTAATCGTCTCTGCAACGTATTCCAAGCCTGAATGTCAAATGTCATGAAATAAACCAAAGAAAATAAAAAAAAAACCAAAAAAGGGCTTCCAGAGGCCAAACCACCTCAACCCTCAACTAGTGATCCCACGTCAAGGTCGTAAATCACTAATCATCAACTAGATCGATCTCTACCCAAGTTGTCTAGGGCTCTAGGAGCTAGTAACTCAATCCACAACCTTACAAGGCTCTAGAGCATTTGTCCAACCTAGATCCAGGGATCAGTCACTAAACCCACCAAGGGCTCTAAAGTGTTTGTCCCAACTTGGGCTCCAAGACTAGTAACCCAACCCAAGTTGTTCTAGGGATTCCAGAGTGTTTTTTCTAACCCACATCTGTAAGGAATTAGGAGCACCAATAAAAAAAACAAGTGGAAAAACCAAAAACCCCATGGTTATCCACGTTATGGCAAGGAAAGTCTAAAACTATTGTAAATCTAGGCAGTCCTCCATGCCAATGACAACACATAACCAAAAAATCACATTCCTATGACATGCATCCTAAATAAACAAGGATACCATACATGCAACCTGTTACCTACAAAGAAATCCAACTGTAGCTGTAGATCCACCTGTTCCCTTGCACTTTCTTTCTTTCTTTTGCCTTCTTTCTCCAAATTCAAGTGAATACTAGAGTGCTCCAAGCATGCTCTAAGAATGTTCTAAGTGTGCAAGAGTATGAGAGAATGAGAGAATGAAAGAGAGCTCAACCCGAAACTAAACTAACAAAATACTATGAACTGATCCTCAAAAGAATTTTTATCTTTGAAGCCTCTATTTTCTTCCTTTTCTCTATCATATATATATATATATATATATATATATATATATATATAGATATATATATATTGGGCCATGTCAAAATGGCTTTGATCTAGAAGCTCATTTCTTTTATCTAACATTTTTTGTAAGTTGAAAGCTCAGAGACTTTAGCAGGATAATCCTCTTGGAGACAGGATAATTGTGTATTTAGCTTTTGTAACAATTCTTAGCGAGATCCTTCCTGTAGGATCTCTATCTCAGAGACTACTTTCTATTTTTTTAGTCTTTCTGCTAAGGTTGAGGCAACTTTGTCTTCTACTCTTTTAATAGTTTACTTTTGTTTGGTTTTAGCTTTATTAAGAGCTCTAACTTGGTTTTAAAGATGAAGCATTTCCTTCTAGATATTTTCTATTTCTTTTCTTTGGCTGTTTTTAGTTTTACTTTAAGAGAAGGAATAGTTCATGTCCATAGGGTCCTCAAGAGATTTTCTAATGGTACTAAGGTTGCAAGAATATGTTTGTGTTGTTTCTATCTCTCTTCCTACATCAAAAAATTTCCAAGCAAGTAGTGAAAGGCTCTCTCCCTAGAAGTGTAATGCCCCCTCTCATATTCACCAATTTCATTAGCATGCCAGGGTAAACATGAGACGAAGAGTTATTATGACATGACCTGACCTCCAAGATCTAGTTAAGGAAGTGGGGGCTATAAACTAACCGTAAGATAACAACTCATAAAATTCCTCAGGGCCACAGGACACTTAGGGGCCCAAGGACCACCTCAAGTGACCAAAACCTAAGTTGGGGATACATTTCTCACAACTTAACCCCAAAATGCATGCGTGAGAAGGCCTCCATGTGGCTATATGACTCAAACCACATGCACAACACTTCTTGAGTGCGGTTGTGACCCAACTTGCCTAATCCAGAGGGTGTCGTCCCAAGATCGGAGCCACAATTCCAGGTCATCCTCCAGACCACTTCCCAGAATTGCCCAAGATTTTCCAAAATCATAATAGACATAATGAAAATGCTATTCATACAAAACTTGAACAAGAAATTGACCTAACTAGGCCTAACCATGACAATAATTTCGTTAAACATATGGCGAATATGTAAGCTATAGGTCATGAATGCATATTGGATCACAAGGGTCTCTAACTTATCTGAGAATTAGTAAGAAGGTATAATACCCTCTTGTAATAGCTTTAGTAACATTTTTTAGTCCATGCATTCATCAACCCTTCTTACATTTGCCAAAACATGTCAAAATCCATAAGTAATATACATCACATAACCAAAATATAACCAAAAAATAACCAAAATAAAAGCTATGGAAACTCAGCCATAATATCGCCAACGTAATCGCTAAAGTTAGAAGGTTCAATACAAATGAAATAAAACGGTGCAGACACATATGAGTAGCCTTATTAGCAACATGATAGATTGACATTTATCACATGTATACCATAGAATACAACCATAAACACAACACATGGCAAACCATCATCGTCATATAAAATATGCATAATCACATCATGTATCAGATAAAACATATAAGTATTTGGAGCCCATAGCTATAAATACATACTACATGCCATAGCATGTTACAAAAATCAAAACAAAGGGACCCACATGTCCTTGTCCCTAGTCACTGTTCGGTGGATCCCGCGCCAAAGGCTCCACTCCACCTGCCCGTAGATCACATATCGCCTGACCGACCATCACCATGTGCTACATGATCCCTCACCACTCTAAGGGAAGACCTGTACACTCATCTGTGTATTGATCATCTAGCTCATGCCACTTTCGCTCAAAAACTCAAGCTAGGAGCACATCACATGTACGACGTATGTCATCGAGTAGAGCACTATCGTATGAACCCTAGCGTGATGATGATGTTCCCTCATTTGCAGCCCCAGGCATTGTAGCTCGGCCTGCATATCCTATTGGCTTCACCGATGTTATATTTTCATACCACATATTTTACACTCAGTACCATATACATGTGATAAAAATATGAAATGCACCATAAAAATAGCAACTTAACACTTACCGTCTGGTCCCCATGCTCGTCCGGGTGGAAGTGGTAGGTCAAGATCACCCTGGTAGTTCATCCCACTATAGGGATAATCATCTATGTATAGGGACATATGATCCCAGTGTGTGAAAAATTTAGGCCAGAACACACGCCTGACCCCCCCTGCCCCCAGTGGTACATCCTGAGCTTCTGTGGGCCCCCATCCCGGATCTGTACATGAGGGCGGATGGTGGGTATCTTCTCAAAGAAGAAAGCACATAGCATTGTACCAAATGCACAGTCGTGGTTCACCTATCTCCTACATAGACTCAGTTTTCGTTTCACCGACGACAACATCATTTGGGCCCACCCATAGTAGGTCCCTGCGAATACACTCTCAACAAGCATCACTTACCTAATAGTGATGTGGTGGAATGCCTGGCTACCCAAAATCCATAACACTATTGTGACAACAATCCGTGTCTCTATCCTATCTAGATGACTGATCGGGAGTCGTGTCCTTCACACGAAGAGCCCGTGGACAATGACGATCCACAAAATCTATAATGTTCCCCCACAAGGTAAAACTGGATGTATATCCCCCACCACCCTGAGGGGGGGAGTCCGGTCAAGAAATAAATGTCCTGGAAAGTGAACTTGATCTTGTGCCCCTGCACCATAAAGACCTCCTGGTCAGGATCCCAATAGCTCACAATCCTCAATAACAAGGGCTCACCTACCCTCATCAATGGGTTCTCTAACAATTTGAGAACCCCATAGCGAGCTAGTATCCCTCGAACCACTTGATCCCCATGAATCTCGGAGTGTCCAAATCTCTTTCGCGGCAATTGATTTTCAACTCTACCATACCTGCAAAAAAACACATGTACTATTAGTTCATAAATTAAAACACTTGTCTTCATTGTTTAGCCTCCAGCCCCCACTAGGCCAAAAGATCACCCTCCATCTCAGGTCCAACACGTAGCTTTCAGCCAGAAAAGTACGAGCTTGCAGGTTTCTAACCAATTCCTGTGCGCCAGATCATACTTCAAGCCCAAAAAAGTGCGAGTTGATTGTGAGGAGCAGCAAGGGTTTCCCAGGGAGTTGTGGGGCACCAAAATCAACAAGTAAACCACTGAAATTGAAGAGATGAGTAAGGCCACATAACTAAAAGTCGTAGATCCTGATTCTGACGGTTGGTTTTTCTGCTATGATATCCATAAGATTTAGGGCCTTCTCTCCAAATTCACGACATCTCACTTAGAAAATGAATTAAATTGGAGGGAAAGGGCCCTTTTCTAGAAAAACCCATAGTTTTTTCTCTCTCATTGCGACCAAATTGTAGTTCGGTTTTACGAATTGACAACACCGTTGGAAATCTCATCAAGCACTATAATAGGTCTCTCTTCGTTTTTGATGATTTGACACTTCACCCAGAATCCACTTTTCCAAGAAGGGTCACTTCGTCGCCTCTCAAAATCAAATTTCTTCATATGCGATGCTTGTAATTTGGGGACCACATTCCCTTCATCCTTGTTGTCTCACATGTTGATTTTTGTCATGAGAAACCATCATTTTCTCATGTTTTCATAGTCCCCACTAGGCCTATTCTGTGTGGAAACATCATTGATGAGTCACCTTTGCATCCATGGAGTTTGTATCATGTCCCATTGTATCATGTCACAATATTCCATCCATCTTTGCATACAATTCATCCCGTGTTGCCCATTTTGGCCTTTAGTCATATTATCCACCATCCCCTCCAGAGTCGAGTCAGTCGCTGCCCGATCAACCATGCAGTTTATGCTCTGACAAGGGAAGTCGTATGTTTGTCCCTGAGTCCAATTTTCCTGATTTTCCCTGGTGGTAGTCCATTAGTCACATTACTATTTTCGCTCATTCCTTAGTTGAGGATCCTCACTTCCTCACCTTTGACGGGCCCTATTCTGTCGACACCAACACACCTATTTCAAAAGAACAACCTAGAGGGTGGTGCATCTTGGTTCCAACTTCCACTCTTGTTCGGTGCCTTATATCAAGAAAAGGGACTCATCATTGCCCTTTGACTTGATTGTTTGATGCTCATGATTCATACACTTAATGGTCGAGTGATGCAACAGATTGTACCAGTGATTCGAGGGTGTGTGTGAGATGTTTTAGACCTCATGAGAGGGTGGCCCTTCAGGTAGCCCCCCACATGCCCGGATGACTCCGTATTATGTTATATCCTTAGATGCAGTTCCACAAATTTGATTGGTTCATTTTGTGCCACTTGTAGCGTTCATAGCATGCATGTCTCCTTTAGATGATCCATTCATTTTTGCAGAGCCCTTTCCTGTTCAACGCGGCTTCTTTGGTTGTTCTACGATCCCTCCCACCCATTTTTTGAGGGAAGGGCCATTATATATCATGTACTCAAATGTTATTGTATTTAGTCCTGGCTCATGTTATTCCCAGGCGCATTATGTATATGGTATACATTGTATTATTTTCTGGTTCATTTATGCAAGGATGTCATGTACCATTCAACATGTACTTTAGTGCTTAGTTTCATTTTTCTGGGGACATTATTATTTTTTGTACTGAGTTATCTCGGAAGGTATAAGTATGCCTCCCCCAACTCACTGAGATCAGGTACCATAGCATAAAAGGAGACTTACATTAGTTAGTTGGTCTCACCCCCTCAGTCACTATCCTCTTTCGATTCAGCTCCATTGGTCTCTCTCTCTCTCTTTGACTCCCCTTCAGTTTCTAGTGATTATGTCCTTACAACATACTTCGGTCATACATTTTTCCCCTAACACTCATACGTTGGGGGGCAATCTGTTATCACCAAAAAATTGACCATCTAGCCATAAACTAATAGATGGATCGAAGTACACCATGTAGGGCCAATTTTACCATAGTAAAATTGCTTTCACTATAAGAACTTACTTAATAAACCACATTTGTTAAGTTATTTCTGGTTAAACCCACAAAGAATAATTAAATAAATCATTATTTATTTTATTATCTTCTAGGAATAATTAATTAAAGCATTGTTTAACCAATATTCCTTGTCATATTTGATGCAATCATGAGAAATAATTAGATAAATCATTATTTATCTTATTTTTCTCTAGGAATAATTAATTAATCATTATTTAGTTATTATTCCTTGTCAAGTTTGACTAAATCCTTTAGGAGTACTTAAACAAATCATTATTTGTTTATTATTCCTTAACCACATTCCTTGAGATGATAAATAAATCATTTATTTATTTATTATTTCTAAATAAAAGTATTTAACGAATTTAAATACTTTTTCACTTCAACCAAATATAACAAAATATTCCAAATGGTTAATTCTAGAATTTCGTTAATAATATTTTATTATTTTCCATTATTCAAGAATAACCTAATATTTTATTATAAATTGGAGGGTTTTACATCCATTCTTCACTTTTGATCATTTTCATTGTTGCACTCATTGTTGTAGCTCTGATTATTATCACTGTTGCTCACCATTTGCCTTTTTCTTTTGAGTTCCCATTGAGCTCAAACATTTTGTTTGCTGGGTTTACACATTGTGGAGAAGAGAGAGACTCTACAAAGTTGAAGACATTGAGGATACCTAAGAACCCATCCCACAGAGGGGGACTATTAACATTATTTGTTCCCTTCGTAGGTGTATTTAATAAAACATATTCTTTATATCTGGTTTCCATTGGATTATTGGAATATTTGCGCTTATTTTACTCTTCCATTTTGCTGTTTAACTATTTCTATTGCATAGATCAGGGATTTGGAAGGTTTTGTTTCTATCATTTGCTGTTGATCCACACTATTTTACAACAATTTTTACTATTAAGGATGTTTTTCATCCACAGTCTAAAGTGGTTTCTTTTCGTACACTCTGGATAAGAAAACACTCCAACACTTATGACCAAAAAACCATTGAAAACAAAACATACTTCCTATGGAGTTTTATAACTCAACTCATTGTACTATTTACAATGACCACTGTTGAAACATGACAATCATAACGTTTATTGGACCTTTATAGTACAAATCATTACAATATTTACAATAACAACCACATATCTACTCATGCACATTTGCTTCAACAAAAAAATAAACATATTGACTATGGAGCTCTATAACCACAACTCGATACCATATTTATAATAATATACACATATGTAGATGCACATTTTCTCTAACCAAAAAATTATTAGGATATAGTGCATGTATCAATCAACAAGGGAATCTAGAGGCTCACACCTCCACCCTCAAAGGTAGTACCAAGATTCATGTCCTTCCCAGGAGGTCCAGAATCCACTGCCAAAGTCAAAGTTGCATCCAACATCCAACACTATTATCCTCGTGCTACCTGTTCCCTCAATGAACAATTACTGGCTCATTTTTCTAGGGAACACTCCCAATGTGCTTTTGATTCCATCTAGAAATGATAATGAATAAAAATTCATTCCTCGGCCTTCCATTCTTTGCTACATAGTCCCTCAGGAAATCTGGTCACCCCCTTCCACGCAGTCACACACCTACCAAGTTTCACTGGCATCCCCTTCTCTACTACATAGACCCTCAGGCGATCCATTCCTTGGTAAGGTTTCCTCGTATGGGAAGATCTAAAAACCAAGGCATATCCTTGCCTTAAAACCATCATACTAGTCATAGAATGCTCATGGAAATCAATGGACCCTACTGGACACCAGTGTCCCACAATGGCCCTGCTCCTGAAGTACTTTAAAGACATACTGTTGCATGTTCGAATTCCTATTTGATGTTGATTCTAATTATTGCAGTCAGTTTCAACCACCCAAAACCATCATACTGGTCATAGAATGCTCATGGAAACCAATGGACCCTACTGGACACCAGTGTCCCACAATGGCCCTGCTCCTGAAGTACTTTAAAGACATACTGTTGCATGTTCGAATTCCTATTTGATGTTGATTCTAATTATTGCAGTCAGTTTCAACCACCCAAACCAAGTATTTTCCTGCTTTCCTATACCAACCACATTATTTCAATTAGAATAAAAAGGAATTGAAATAAATTCAAATCATACCTCATTGGTCACCCATCAATAAGGTACATCTAGAATTCTGTTTACTTCCTACCACAACAAGTCAAACTAGCTCTTTGATCAAATCATCATGTATAAACATATGACATCCAGTCGTCATAAATCAAAATCATAGATCACATGTAACCATAGTAAATCAATGTCATAGATCACATGCATAATTAAAACTAAAAAAAAAATATTGATACTTATCTTTCAATCAGTTCTTTGCTTCTACCTTTTTTCTTTTTCCTTTCCGTACACACACTAGATTAGTTACCACACTTGGCAAGCACCCAGTTCCTTCTCTTCAACCACGTACACATACGCACAATGTACATCACACACATACACCCAGACATAATGTAAAACACCATAGAATACATGCACCTACACTTGACATACCACACAACACATACACCTACACCCTATGCACAACACAATACATATATGTACACAAAGTACAACACAACGAATACACATGTCACAGTACAACGACTACACAATACACATAACACAGTTCCACATGTGCACAACACAATATGTACAATGTGTATACAATACCACATGTACACAACACCATCTGCAAAACATGTACACAACACCACATGTACAGAACACCACCTGAACAACGTGTACACAGCACCACATTCATGCAACACCACATGTACACAACACCACCTGTACAACGTGTACACAACACCACATGCACGTAACACCACATGTACTACATGTACATAACACCACATGTACACAACACCATATGTACACAACACCACATATACAACATGCACACAATACCACATATACAACATGTACACAACACCATATGTACACTACATTGCATATACAACATACACACAACACAGATGTACACAACACCATATGTACACTACATTGCATATACAACATGCACACAACACTACATATACAACATGTACACAACACCATATGTACACGACACCACATATTCAACATGCACACAACACCAAATTTACACAACATTGCATACACAACATGCACACAATACCATATGTAAACATCACTATATATGAAACATGTACACAACACCATCTATACACAACACTGCATATACAACATGTACATCCAAAGACCAGATTGTTTCTACCAAGCAACCTATCTTCTAGTGTCTTTCCACTATCCATGCTTGTCTCAACATGCCACAGATCACACTACTTTCATTCTTTCGATGTATCCCTTAGCATTACTTGTCCATAAGGGTGAAAGCATGAACCTGGGTTACATTTTTTTGTGAAAGAGGGTGCATTTTGGTGGAAACAAAAATCGCTTGATTGAGCCATTTAAGCACTCGATCGAGCTCCTTGGGCGTTAAAAAGGTAGCTCGATCGACAATTCAAAAAATCCCTTGTTTGAGCTGTAATTCTTTATCGAGCATTATGGATTGATCAAGCCCTTTTTTTGTATTGAATACTGCTCCAACAATCGACGCGCGTCATTTGCACAGACCGCGGGTAAGCTAAGAGTTCGACCGAGAGTGTGATAATAGCCCGATCAAGAGTATTGGAGATTGAACGAGCAATTGGAGCATGGAGTGTTCAAATCAATCTTAGAAATGAACCCAAGGCTCAAATTAATGTAGGTATTCTATATTTTTTCTCTTTCTTATTTTTATTTTTCATTTTTTACTTTTTATTTTTATTTATTTAATTTTTTTTTTTTCAGAAAAAAACTATGAGAACTAATTAGTAAAAAAAAACAACCATACAAAAACCATGAAAACCACAAAAAACCCTTCATAAGAACATATAAAATCACAAAAACAAATAATAAAACCATAAAAAAACCTTCAAAATAACTTAGAAAACCACAAAACCAACCTTAATACCATAAAAAAACCCTTCAAAACAACCTAGATAACACTTCAAAACCACAAAAAAAACTATAATTTAGGTTTCAAATTTTTTTCTTACTTGAAATGTTTTGTTTACTAAATGCATATTTTGTTATTTTAATTTTAAAAACATTTTTTTCTGATTATTTTAGATTTTAGAAATTTTCTTTAGGAATTTGTAAAATAAATTTTCAATTATATTTATTTTTTGTTATTTAAACTGCATTTTAAAGTTTTATTGAAAATATACCCAAAAAAATCCAAAACAGAAAACAATGAAACTATAACCAATAAATAAGTAAATTAGGAGCTTGATATTGACATGATGAATATGGTTGCTCATGGTGAACTTCTATTTATAAAATAAGAAATTTTATTTTATTTTATTATTTTAAATTTATTTTATTATTTATTTTAATAATAAATATAGTACTATTCTAGTTTTAAAAATAACCATAGATTATAAAATAGTATGTTACAAGATAACCATAAACATAACTATATAATTATATATATTTAACTAAATTATAACTTAGTTATATAATATTATATATATATATATATATATATATATATATATATGTTTATATTGTTTATGACATAACATAATTTTATAGCTATTTAGTCCATAACATAAAGTTATTTAACATAGCATAACAAGAACTCTATAATTATTTAACATGTATAGCTTAAAGTTGTTTGTTGTTTTTTTTGTAACCCAGAGGAACCCAACAACTCGCATACCAATAAACCTATGGGGAGCTATGATATGTCCTCATCCCCGTATCCCAGGTCACAACATGAGGGATTTGAACCTGGGTCTTTCTAGTTTCAACAATTTCGCATTTCTTGGATTAACCAATTGAGTTGTTGATTGGATCTCTCAGTTACCATAATTAACCAAGATATTTTACTTCTGTGATGTTAGCAGAATTGCGTGTGAAAAAGTATGAAAAACCACATGTGTATACTTTAAAGAAGAGGAAACATAAAGACAACCATCAAATAAAAACACACACAAGTTGATAACAGAGTTCACCCAGTGCGGGCTACGTCTCCAAACCCAATGTCAAGAGTGGGGAAGCCGCCTTATTAATTGTTGCAAGATGATGATGAATACATGATGTGTTCTTTTTCAATGCAAGGAAGAACTCCCTTAACTAGAGTGACATGTATCTCCATGAGATGTTATTCTATAAGAACTCTCACTCATATAAGCTCTCCTTCATCATGACAAAATATCAAACTCTCACATGAAGTGGCATAAAAGGATCCTCCAACAAAATGGCAAACAAGGATCTAAACATCAAAGCATCATGTTAATAAAAATCAAAAGAAGACATGGCATTAGTGCACTTGATACCTACACTCATGGGGATGACCTATAAATACACACCTCTACTGCAGAAACATACTGCACAGTTGAATTCCTGGCAAAAAATCATGAAATATGACTATAAACTTGACCCCTTTCTGACTCGGTCAAATTCGGGCTCCCTGGGAATCTAAAAGATTCCCAAAGGATTATTTTATGTGGTCTAACTAAGATTTGGTTGCTCATATGAAGAAGATTATCACACCATCATGTTTCTTGTGAAAAGTTGAGAAAAATAAGTATAAAGTCGGCTTAGTTCTAAAACTGTCATTTTCGGGCCTTCAGGGAATCTTAAAGATCACTAAAGATTCCAAAAACATTATTTTCTTAAGGTTGACTGAAATTACGCTACTCAGATCAGGAAACTGATTACACCACCAAAATCCTTGCAAAAACTTGAGAACATTGAGTTTAAAGTTGTCATACTTCTGTCACCTTCACAAATTGGCCTCTAGGGAATCTTCTAGATTCCATTTAGATTCTTGTGTCATGGTTCCACCATCATGGCTATGCCTTCAACATTCTATACCTGGAAAATATGCTGCTTAGATTAGAAAACTATCTGCACCATCAGACTCCTGGTAAAATTATGCGTTATTTGAGTATAAACTCAACATAATTCTATCAAATTAGCTCCAAGGGAATCTAAATATTCTTTTATAGCATCAAATATATTCTCCTTCAAATTCATGCTAGGCATGTTTCCCCTGCATGCTAGGTTCCACAGCTTGACCTTCTGCTCGTGGCTCATCTCCGTTTTTTGGTGGAGTGAATTAGGGCTCATTTATTCTGCAATTAGTGGAGTTTTCAAAGCACTTGTTTTAGGCTGCCGATTGGCACACAAGTGTCAAGGCATTGACCCTAATGGGGTTCTAGGTTCCAACCTCACCCACACTCATTTTTTCATATAAAACAATGTTTTCGTTAAACTATTGGTGCTATTTGGAAACATATGACTACCGAAAACTTAGATGGTTATGAACCATTCATTTATCATTTGGTTGGTTTTGGATTGGTTCCAAACCATTACAAAATACTTTTCTATTGGTGAAAATCTGTTGAAGGTTTCTATAGTATATTTTTATGAAACTTTGAACCCCGTGGGTCGTTGGTTTTATATGGTATTATATATAACCATATATCATTTTTTTTTGTTAAAAATCTTTTTCCATTTTATATGGTTTGAATAAACCATATCACTCCATTGTACTTTGGATTTAATATTTAAGTTGATAGGATTTTTATTATGAGGTTCTTCCTCATGACACTGTAGATATTTGTTGGCCTAAAATGAATATGCTTTCTAGTGTGACCGGCCAATAGAATGACAATTGTGGGATGGTTTAAACTTCAAACTAGGGTTATTGCAGGAGATATAACTTTACCCTACTTGCATCATTTGTACTCCACAATAATTAATAAATTCCATTTGTTGGAGATGTTTTAATTTGAGAAATTTTTTTTTTTTATAGTAATTAGCCATGGATATTCACTTGTTGAATGGTAGAGGAGATATCAAATCCGCGCAGCTCCAGGTTTTGAAGTGCATGTTGCATGTCTTGAACAAACGTCTGGAAGGCGGGATCAAACTGAGTTTTAGTTGAATGAGGAGATAAAGCAGTGGATGGGATATCCCATAAATCAGAATCTGCATAGCGAGGATGTCTGAATTCATCATCATCCAAAGGAATTGTAGATGACAGATTTTCACGTACAAGAAGAAATTATTCACTAGACAACAAGGCGTTCTTCAGAAATAAAGCAATCCTGTAGCTTGCCATATTCGAATCCATAACCTGGCTCACTGGTTGTGCAAGCTAAAAGCTCTAGGAAATGTTAATGCGCACAGTTATGTTATTATGGTAGGTGGGTTCAGAGTGGTTAAATTTAATGGTATCCAATTTCTTATTATGGTTAAATAATTTTGAAAAATAACATTTCAAAAGAATTGATTCTGTGACTTTTTTTCATATTTATTAAATTATAATTCGAATAGTTAAAAATTGAAATACAACCTTCAATATTTTTATCTAGATTGTTAATTTTTTATAAATTAAAAAATCCAATTTCAATCTACATATATTACTGATGTTGGTGATAATTAACATTTACTAAGGTTTAAAATTGATTTAATAATACACACACACACACACACACACACACACACACACACACACACACACACACACACACATATAGCATAACAAATTTAATGTGGAATTTTATTCCAAAAATTTTTGCTGTCGATTTTTTATCAAACTTCAAGGTCATCAAACTCGAATTGAAATCAACTAGGTGACATAGCATGCAACAAGAACACACTAGGTTTAGGAGAGCTCAAGGCTATTCCTCCTCCTTCCGACAGTAATGGATTCTAGTTCCTTAGAAGACATGGTTTTGCCTATGCTGCAGAAGATAATGTTTAGGGTAGACCCTTTTCCTAGAAGATTTCCACCAAAAGAAGATGATATGGACTATTTTAATGTGAAACCATTCCCTATACAGGAACTACTTATGGATTAGATCTCTAATTTCTTATATGCGAAGCTTTGAACTTTACCAAATGTTGTGTTGAAAGTGCCTGAATCTAATAATATTTCAACTATATATAGTTTTTAGGTCTTTTTGAGGCAAGAGCATGCCATACTTTGCATATTTGAAACCTATTCAAGCTTTGGTGGATGAAGATTGTTGGATCCAGGTCCAAGGAAGAGTTATGGCTCTAGTCATTACATGAAGTCATGGACATTCTTTCATAAAGATATTTGAAATTTGTACCACATTCATGGATTTCAAGCATATGTAGAATGTGAAAAAAGATGGATTTGAGTTTTAAGCAACTAGTCGATATTTTTTAGGTGTTGCAGTTGGAAATTCAAATTAAATTTATTTAATGACATTTTACTTAAATGTTGGTTTTACTTACTTCCATATTCCCCACTTTTCCTTTCGATGTTCATTTTCACCTCTCAGTGCAAAAGCTAGTAGTTATATATGGTTTGAGTAAACCATCATCCCAACATATTTTGTTTTTTATTTGATAACCATATTTATATATTTCTAAAATGAATTGTTATATGGTTATTTTAATATTTTTTTTTTGTCTTATATGGATGGGGTATATATATATATATATATATATATATATATATATATATATTGTCTCTTATGTAGAGTTATGAGATCAATACTAAAATGCCACATGTCATTAGCCAATTCGTCAGTTAGCTACTATGTATGCCTGATGGGTCCCTTTTTCTTGTGTAACTTTGCAAACTTTTAACGATGATTAGTTGGTCACACAGACTCATATTTGCGTGTCGTTTGTGCCACCAGATTCAAAATGACAAGATATACGAGCTGAACTTGGTTTAACTGAGAGTTGAAGACTTTGATTTTTGAGCCTTTCTCGAGCCACTTGGATCATTCCTCCCCACTGGGGAGCTTTTTGTCCTCCAAAAGTATGAACACAATCTACAATTTCCTAGACTTTGTTGTCTACACAACAAATTCCCTAACATGCCACACTTCCTCCTCCTCCACCTTGGTTCTTTGGAGCCATAAGTGATGAACTGACACATGTGTCCTTTGCAAACTTGTAATACATCTTTGCAAAATACATGTTCAATTACATGACCAATCATGACCCAAGAAAACCCCATACTTTCCAAGAGTTTACAACACACTCTTTGGTCAAGTTTACATCATAATCATAATAGAAACCAATACCCCAACTATCAACAAAAAGGCCTAAAAAATCATCCTGTTGAATTCATAAGTGATGGAAAGCACATCATCACTTTTACAATAATTTTACATGTGATTTATAAAATGTGGCCATGACAAGCTACTATTGATGATAAAACCATCTCTTACTCAACAAAGTGAATGGGTCATCATTCTGGAGTTGATTTTCTTGTTGAACAACTTCACCGATAGGTTCCTTCACAAGTGCTTTGTCCTTCTTGAGACATTGCTTTCGGTGGAGCCTACAACATGTGGCTCTCTAATGTATACCTCTATTAATATGACTGCAAAAACTCTTCTTCCTCAATACTTGCTTAACCTTCTCCCTTCTTTGATGTGAAGAAGACTTTTCACGTCTCGTCCTCTTTCTTGTTTTCATTCTTTTCCAACACTTGGAAACTACATAGTTATAGACGCCACAAAAAATACATGGTTTTCTATGCCATGGTTTATGCTCATCATTAACAATTTGTTTGTAGTCAAAAGGAACATTAGCATACTAACACCTTTTATACCTCACTTTGTTGTCTCTGGTGCAATTCTGGTGATGAAATCTTGCCTTCACTCTTCCTCTATAACGCACACTGTATGGGAAGATTGTGATGTGTTCCCATCATTCTCTTTTCTTCATGATTTTGGAAATGAATTGGATTCTTTTCCTAAAGAACCACTTTCTTCTATTGCCTTCGAGCATTCTCTTTCAAAAATCTTGAAATGGATACCTTAAGGCGTCCAATAGAAATAACATAATGTGAAATTGAAACTAAAGAACCATCAACACTATTTACCTCAGTTGTTGATTATGAAGTAGGTGATGATGGTTTCGCTAAACCCTCAGCATTTTAACTTTTCCAAGGCCTCTTCGGTGGCTCATAATTGAATTTGCAATCTTTGCTTCTCCTCTTCTACTTCTTGTAGAAGTCTCTTCAATTCAACATTCTCTGCTTCAAGGCTCTGATTGATCTCTTCATTTGAATGATGAGAAGAAGATGAAGAAGAAGAATATTCACTCAAAGATGGAGATGGAGCATCATCCTTTCCTCTCTCTTTATCCCTTTCCTCTTTTGCCATTTTCTCCTCATAATTTGCATACATATATCTACCATGCTTGTCACCTTGTAGAAGGCCTCATAGAGATCTATTTGATCCTCCATTTTGTATTCTTGTTGCATGCTCAATCTCTGGTTATCATTCACACTTGTAATTTGCATCAGCAAGAAGACCAATCTGATACCAAACTTGATCTAGATCTCTCAGTTATCGAAATCAACCAATATCTTTTTACTTTTGTGATGTTAGCAGAATTGCATGTGAAAGAGTATGAAAAACCAAATGTGCATGCTTTAAAGAAGAGGAAACATAAAGACAACCATCAAATCAAAACACACACAACTTGATAATGGAGTTCACCCAATGTGGGCTACGTCTCTGGGCCCGATGTCAAGAGTGGGGAGGCTGCTTCATTAATTGTTGCAAGATGATGATGAATACATGATGTGTTCTTTGTCGATGCAAGGAAGAAACCCTTAACTAGAGTGACATGTATCTCCAGGAGATGTTATTCTATAAGAACTCTTAATCATATAATCTCTCCTTTAGCATGACAAAATATCAAACTCTCACATGAAGTGGCATACAAGGATCCTCCAATAAAATGGCAAACAAGGATCTCAATGTCAAAGCATCATCTCAGTAAAAATCAAAAGAAGACATGGCATTAATGCATCTTATACCTCCATTTCTAGGGATGGCTTGAAAATTCACACCTCTATTGAATAAATAGATTGCAAAATTGAATTCCTAGATAAAAATCGTGAAATTTGACTGTAATCCTAACCGCTTTCTGACTTGGTCAAATTTGGGCTCCCAGGGAATCTCACAGCTTCCTCAAAGATTCTCTTCTATGGTCTCACTGAAATTCAACTACCTAGAGGAAGAAACTGATCACACCATCATGTTCTTTCCGAGAAAATGAGAAAACCGAGTATAAATTCGACCTAGTTCTGAAATTGTCATTTTTGGGCCTCCACAGAATCTTAAAGATTCCTCAAGATTCCACAAAGATCTTTTTTGCAAGTTGAGTGAAATTCTGCTGCTCAGAATAAAAATTGATTACACCATCAGACTCCTTACGAAAAATGAGAAAAATGAGTATAAAGTTGGCATACTTTTGTCACCTTCAAAAATTGGCCTCCATAGAATCTTTTAGATTCCATGTAGATTCTTGCAGCATAGTTCCACCTTCATGGTTATAGCTTCAACACTATGTTTCTATAAAATACACTGCTCAGATTGAAAACTATTTGCACCGTCAGACTCCTAGCCAAATTGTGCGTAATTTGAATATAAAATCGACATAATTATGTCACTGTAAAAAATTAGCTCCAAGGGAATCCAAAGATTCTTTCATAGGATCAAAGAAATTTCTCCTTGAAATTCATGCCATGCATGGTTCCCTTACATGTTGGGTTTCACCACTCGAGATTCTTGCTCGTGGTTCCTTGCCATCTTCCCATGGAGTGAATTAAGGTTCGTTTAAATATTACACAAATGGTGGAATTTTTATAGTTCTAGTTTTTCTCTGTCAGTTGGTGCACAAGTGTCAAGGCATCAACCTAGGCGAGGTTGTAGATTCCAACCTCGCTCGCACTCCTTTTTTCACATATAACAATGTTTTCATTTGACTGTTGGTGCTATTTGAAAACATATGACCACCGAAAACCTAGATGGTTATGAACCCTCTGTTTGTCATTTGGTTGGTTTTGGATTGGTTCCAAACCATTACATAATACTTGTCGATTGGTCAAAATCCATTGAAGGTTTATATAGTATATGCTTATGAAACGATCATTGGTTTTATATGGTATTATATATAACCATATATCATTTTTTTTTATTAGAAACAATATCACTGCAACGTTTTTTGGATTTAATATTAGTTATATATGGTTTGAATAATCATCATCCCAACATATTTTGCTTTTATTATTATTTTATTTAATAACCATATTTACACATTTTTAAAATGAATGGCTATATATATATATATATATATATATATATATATATTCTTATATGGATGAGATTTAATATATATGTTTTTTTTTGTTACTTGTGAAGAGATGTGAGATCAATACTACAATGCCACATGTCATTGGTGAATTGGTCAATCACTTGCCATGTATGCCTGATGGGTCTTCTTTTCTTGTGTAACTTTGCAAACTTCCAACGATAAGTTGGTCATATAGACTTGGATTTAAGTGTCGTTTGTGCCACCAGATTCACAACGACAAGATATATGATTTGAACTTGGTTTCAATGAGAGTTTAAGACTTTGTTTTTTTAGCCTTTCTAGAGCCATCTAGATCCACTACCCCCCGAACGTCTATAACATAAATTTATTTAACATAACATACACATATAAAATAACTATAACTATTTCATAACTATATAACTATATAAATATTTAAATATAACTATTATATTTAACTAGATTATAAAGTTATAACATATCACATAACTAGATATATTATAGTTCTATATATATTGTTTATAACATAACATAACTTGTTATTTAAAATAAAATAAATTTATTTAACATAACATATAAATTTTATATATATATATATATATATAATTCTATAACTATATATCATAACCTAAAGTTATTTGACATAACCCACATACATATAAAGTGTAACATAACATAGTGCAACATGTATTGTGCATAATCATAACATAATATACCTATAACTATAACATTTAACATAGCATAATTTTTTAAAACATAACATGTACACGCATATATAGTATTTAACATATACCTATATATAATTATATAACTAGATATATAAGTTCATGTTTCAACAATGCATCATTGATAGATACATTAAATCCATCATGAAAAGTGTATTTGGTTTAGTGAATAAAAGCATTTAGACTCTTTTCTAATTTGTACCATATTGTTTCATTATGTAGTGTGTTGTACAAGAAACATTATATTTATATGCTTGCACCTACTACATGTCATGTGTCAAAGTCAAACATTAAGAACTTAAAAGTCTATTGGAGTATTTGGTTGACATGAAATTTTATTAGTTTTATAAATAGGTTTATTTCATTTTCTACATATACATTTACATATTTATGCGCTATGAATAAATGCATTATTTAAAAACGAGAAAAAATGTGAAGGTAGATTTGATCACTTCTTTCGATTGTGTTTACATGGAACTCAATACTTTGGTTGATAAATTATCAAAAAATGGACTTTAAAGTTTAGGACTTCAGGCTAGATTATTCTACTTGAGTTTAGAAATGGTTTTTTGTTAGCATTTTTCTCTTGCATTAGTTTATGTGTATTATATATAATATGGTAAGACATTCTATATACACGCCCCAACTGTAGGCCATCGCAGGGAGAGGGTTCTATTATACATGGTTGGGCTCATGATAGATCACATAGCCCACCGAGAATTCATGTTCCACTCATAGATCCTGCCTCCAACACCAATCAAAGTGTTAGAGGAAGTGTTTTTTTCTTTATTGATGATCATGTTACATCTAGTGGACCTTCTTTGCCTATTTTAGGTACACCTCCTACATTTTTAAATCCTCTTTAAACTTTATGTGTTTATGTATTGAAATTGTCTTTAATTTTAAATTTTCTTCAACTGATGTGTTTGAATTTAATTTATATGTTATTATGCTTCTAGTTTGTTAATTATATACGTTAAATTATGTTTATGATTTGCAGGCCCTTAACAAGCCAAACCTAAGGATAATAGTGCAACATCGATCCCACCATGGGATGATGATACAAATCATATCACATTGGAGGATGTTATGGTCCGTCATACATAGATCAAAGTAAAGATATAGAACATCCTTGCCAATTCACCGACTCATCTTGCATTGTATTTGATGGTGGATAGCATCAATAGTTTGATCGAGACATACCATAGATTGGGCCCACATAGGCACCTCCAACAACCCATAAAGAGGATTGGGAGGCATGAGGTTAGAGGCCTAAATACTTGGGAGGTGGTGAAAGAGGCCACCAAGGACATTGATGTTCATAGGGAGTTGTTCGACATCCCTCCGGATCACTCTGTTAGACATAAAGGTCTGATTCCATTGAAATATTCTAGGAATGTTTATGCAACCCCTTTTCTGTATGATAGATTAATTAGAGCATGGGGCTAGTTTACCCACCATGACTAGGTTGCCATTTATTTTCCCAAGAATTTATATGTAGAGTTCGTGTTACATATGAGGCCAAATTACACTAATACCATATCTCATTGTTATGGACCTGACTTGGGATGTACCTATGAGTGCAAGGGAGATTGTAGGGACCCTGGGCATGTACCACCACCTCCAAGATTCTCGCCACTACTTGATACAAATTCTTTCAGCTACTGGAATTAACCAAGATATTTTACTTCTGTGATGTTAGTAGAATTGCATGTGAAAGAGAATGAAAAACCACATGTGAATACTTTAAAGAAGATGAAACATAAAGGTAACCATCAAATCAAAGAACACACACCACTGGATAACGTAGTTCGTCCAATGTGGACTACGTCTCTGGGCTTGATGTCAAGAGTCGGTAGGCTGCTTCATTAGTTGTTGCAAGATGATGATGAGTACATGATATATTCTTTGTCAATACAAGGATGAACACCTTTTACAAGAGCGGTATGTCTCTCGACAAGACGTTATTCTATAAGAACTCTCACTCATACAATTTCTCCTTCAACATGAAAAAATAATAGTCTTTAACATAAAGTGGGATACAAGGATCCTCTCACAAAGTAGCATACATGGATCCCAAAATCAAATCATCATCTCAAAAAAAATTAAATGGACACATGGAAATAATGCATCTTATACCTCCAAGTTTGGGGACATCTTGAAAAATGACTACACGGATGAAAGAAATTCCCAAGCCATTGTGTTACTTGTGAAAATTTGTGAAACATGACTCTAAAATCGACCCCTTTCTGACTCAGTCAAATATGGGATCCCCGAGAATCTCAAATATTCCTCACAAGATTCTCTTCTTGGACACAGACAAAAAATATGTTGCTCAGATGAAGAAATGGACTACACCATTAGATGCTTAGTGAAAAACTAGTTCATTTGAGTATAAACTCAGCATAGGTCTGACACCTTCAATATTCTACCCCTAGAGAATCTTAAAGATTCCTCAAATATTCATCATAGAGAATATTATTTGAAATATTCTCTAACATATGCTCTAACAATATTCATAGAATATTCTTGAGAAGCATGACTTCATTGGCCTACTTGCACCCTCATCTCTCATGTATTCTCCATGATTCACTTTGAACCATTTGAATGGAATTTTATAACAAAGTGTGAGGATGAATAAGACAAAATGTGTGGTTGGCATATTCATATTAAGTTAATTGTTGTTGGGGAGGTTTTTGGTTCAAAACCCATGGACTCATAATTTTTCTTTAATATGGTTTTAAATCCCAATTTTGATTTTAATATAGTTCTTAAACCATATAATATATGCAAATCGTATGTCCATATTGTAATGACTCCCAAAACCATGAGAATAAGACAAAAATGGACACTGCACCATGCCAAGGCCACTTGGGTCTAATATGAGGTGTGATGTGGCACCATGTGATTGGGCATGTGTAGACCCTCATTGGTCCACCACCTATTACACTTTTTTTACCTACATGCCATGTGTTGGCTTGTGATATTACCACATCACCTACTATCGTCCACCTAGTCTTCTGCTTGGGCTTCCATGTAGCACCCTGTGGGAGTTCCAGCTAGCACCCTTTGGTTGAATTTTGACTTCGATGTTTTTTGTTGTTGTTGTTTGGTATAAACTTCAAATTATAATAAATTTCTCATACAAACTCAAATTTTAGTGTCGTCTATGTTGTTGGAGTCAAGAAAATGAGATGTTTGTACTGATCCTAGTTTCTATGAAATATGAGAACTTTGATGTTTAAGCCTTTCTGGAGCCACCTCGATCATTTCTCCCCACTGAGGAGCTTTTGGTCCTCCAAACTCATGAACACTATAGGCAATTTGTTGTACTCCATTGTATGCACAAGAAGTTCCCTAACATGACATAATTCCTTCTCCTTCATCTTTTTCTTTAGATCCATAAGCGTTGAACTGACACATGTACCCTTATCCAAACCTATAGTACATCTTGCAAAATACATGTTCAATTAAAAGATAATCATTTCATAACAAAACCAGATACTTACCAAGGGTTTATAACACAATTTTTGGTCAAGTTTACATCAAATCACAATACAAACCAATACCCCAATTATCAACTAAAAAGGGCCAAAATTATCATCACTATGTTGTTTTTCATAAGTGATGGAAAACACTTCATCACTTTTACAAACATTTCACAACATGTGATTTACAAAATGTGGCCAAACTCAACTGCTTAAAAATGCTATCCATGTCTTATCCAACCAAGTTGATGCATCTTCTTCCTGTACTTGGATTTTTTGTTGATTTGTTTCATTGACAAGTTCTTCTTCCTTCACAAGTTCTTTCTAGTCCTCCTTCAGTCCTTGCTCTAGATGAAGCTCCCAACATGTGGCTCTTTAATGTCCATGCTTGTTACAATGGCTATAAAAATTATTTTTCTTCCAGACTTGTCTAACCCTATTCCTTCCTTGATGTGGAGAAGGGTTTACATGTCTTGTTATTTTCCTTACTTCCATTCTCTTCCAACACTTGGAAACAACATGGTTATACAAGCCACAAAAAGTACATGGTCTTCTATGCCACAAATTTTGTTCACCATTAAAAATCGTCTCGTAATCAAAAGGAACATCAACATAATGAGACCTCTTATACCTTGCTTGGTTGTTTTTAGTGCGAGCGTGGTAATGAGATATTTCCTTAGCTCTTCTCTTGCAATGCTCATTGTCACAGGAAGATTGTGTTGTGCTTTCAACATTCCCTTTCCTTGATGGTTTCGACAATGACTTGGATTCATTGTTTGCAGAACCCCATGCTTCTTATCCCCTTGAACATTCTTCTTCAATGTATCCCATTCTTGCAAATCAAGGCCTTTGTACAACCTCCAATGGATAAGTCATTTCCTAGGCATTAACACCAAGTCCTCTTTCATATCCCATCTTGGTAAGGAGTCTCTTGTCAGTTCTTGAAATGGGTACCTCAATGCTTCCAATAGAAATGGCATAATAGGAAAATGAAACTGAAGAACTATCAACACTCTTTACCTCATATGTTGATTCTAAAACATGTGATGATGGATTCACTAAGCCTTCATTGCACTTCAACTTTTCTAAGGCCTCTTCCATGACTCGTAATTGAAGCTGCAATATTTGCTTCTCCTCTTTAACTTCTTATAGAAGTCTCCTCGATTCAGAATTCTTTGCTTGAAGGCTCTCATTGATCTCTTCATTTGAATGATGAGAAGAGGATGAAGAAGAAGAATATTCACCCAAAGATGGAGATGGAGCATCATCCTCTTCTCTCCCTTTCTCACATTCCTCTTTTGACATTTTCTCATCACAATATGCATACAATATGAAAAAAAATGGTCAGACTGATATATACATAATTCTGAAACTTAATGGCACTTATCCAAGGTCCATCACATGATGCTTTGTGCTCATGAACTAACATACCCTTTAATCAATTTAGAAATTTGTTTATGCATTACAATACCGTGTATATAAAATTTATATTCACACAAAATCTTAGTATAAGAAGACAAACATCAAATACATAATGTCCATTGCATGTGCATCCCAATGAACTAGTAGACCTGCAAACAAGTTGATTTTGTAATAGATTCATTCCTTTTTATTGTGTAAATAAAGGAATATATGCTCCAATTACTCTGCCATTCAAATGAGGTCATATAACCAAATTCTCTCCATAAAGGTCAATCTCTATGCATCTCCTAGCAAGTTAGGTCTCTATAAATTTTCCCTCTCTACTCTTGGGCCAAATCTTACCCAAATTCAATCCATGTAGCTCAACTTCCATGCATGCCTAACTAGTTAGGTATCGGGTCTTTTTGGTAAGAAGAAAGAAGGAATTGTGTTCTAGTGAGAATGACCTGATTTAGTGGATATGGCTTCAACAAAGCTCCCATGAATCTACAATAACAAACCAAACCCTACCAGTTCTCTCTTCATGCTAATTAGGATTCAAAATATAAGATGCCACATGCAAAAAATGAGTTTAGTTTATACCCTTTGTAACCTTAATAATTCTTACAAATCCCTCACAAGATTTAACTCTAAACTTTTTTCCAAGTAGAAAGTGGGTTCTCAATCTATATAACTTCAAATTTTTATCTAAAAAAATCACCCACACATATGGCTAGCCCTGTAGAATTGGCACTTTTGTTAGCCATTGTTATGAATTTTATAAATGGTGTCAATGGTGTTCTTGGATACATGCATTTTCCTCCTGAATTTGGAATACAAACTAATGCATTTATTATTTGAAACCAACAATTTGCTTGAGAATGAATCTTTCTTTCACAATGTTTCCACAGATAGTGGCTCTCTTAGCCTATTGACATGAAAGATAAATAAGTTTGCAAGTTTTAGCATCTGGATATATATCATGAAAATCTAGACATTGATAGCCTTAGATATAAGGAAAAACTCAAAGAGGGTACCTGACTGAGAGTTGTGAAGTCTAAAGGTGTGCACTACTGCAAAGTCCATGAGATAGAAGAAGTTTTATGGTTTAAAAACTCCACTTCATTTATGGCCTTCTTTTGAGTATGAAGTTCTACTCCATAGCAATCTGCCTAATCAATTGGACCTGGTATACAATGTTGGTATTGAGATACACATTTATTTAATTTATAATCCTCAATACCATAAGATATGGCACATGAGCTCCTCTTCCCGTGCATGTAGCAGAATTTCAAACCATTTTCAAGGATTTTTTTCCACCCATTCCTTGCAAATTTGCAACGACTTCCATCACCGGATTGCACAGATTCCTTTGTTGAATACATTGTTGAACAAAGCCACAACATTAAAAACTCAACTGAGGCTTAATCAAGCATGTATTTAATTATATCAACAATATATAACAAAGAGAAAGTTGTCACGATCAAAATCTCCCAAAGACTATGAATCTCTTAGCTGTGTGATCTACACTCACAATGCAATAACACAACAACAATGCAATCAAATCAAAAAAGAGGAGACATTGGGTCTCTATCTGAAATCAAGCAAAATGCAATACAATAACTTAAATTATAATTTTTTTGAACTAGTGGTATAACTTAAACTATAATTACCATGCCTAACCTTCCAAAGCGCATACCGCTTTCTGAAAATCTATCAAGATGTGAAACTCTAAATATAATTCACAGTGAAATTGCAACCCTAGTATCTATCTATATATATATATATATATATATATATATATATATATATATAGATAGATATATGTTATCATCATAACCCCCTATATCAATGATTTTGGGCTCACTTATCCTAACTTGCCCTTATAGTTCTCTGTTTCTTACAGCGACAACTTCATGGATTCTTTCATTGGAAGGTTGAAGAACTTTTCTAGTATTTTTGTACCTTGTGCTGAACCTCCTTATTCTGTAACACTTCTCCTTCTTTGTCCATATTGACCCTTTGTTTAGTGCAGTCTTGTTTTGCATACCTTAGTGTATCCTTATTTCCACATTTAACTTCTACATTCAATATTTTGTTATATTCTTTGATATTTGATGTTGTAGGCTCAACTATCCTTTGGAATGCATCTTCATTGTGGCCCTTTGAATCTATGAGATAAATCAATTATGGATTTTATTTTGACAATTTACCCTTTCATGCACCTCTAAGAGTAAGACAAGATTTTTTAGTTATTTGTGCCTTGATGGTAGTTTATGTTGTTACCGCTCTTATAGTTTCAAGGTCAATCACTTTGGGATGTTTTTCCTTTATCCACCCATGAATTTCTTTATCATCACCATGAATAAAGTTTTCTTTCAAATGGAGTGGCATATATTGATAGGTCCTTTCTAAGCCTTGTTGATGATCCTTCAATATGGGTATTATGATCCAAACTTTCTATATTAATAGATTTTTTTTTCATCTACAACTGAACCATCTACTTGTATAACATTTTTGGACCGTTATACAACATATTACTGAATTTCTCCACTATTTTAGTCATTTCTTTACATTTTACTGATTGCCAGAAGCTTTACAAAGTATTTCTACCCAGAGGGAAAATTGAGGCTCAACTAATCTCACATCAATAAATATGGCTGTTACATCATCTGTGGCCTTCCGTAGAGTTGTTTTAATGCTTTATTTTTTGATATCTCCCTTATATTTTATATACTTACGATTTTGAGATAATCCATGTTGTATAAGCCATATGATAATCCAAATGTTATTTTCATGGTTGAAATCACTTAAGATTTAAACCTTTCTTCCATATATACCTACATGAAATGTAGATTATTTCTACTATAATAAATATAGGGAAAAAAATTATACCATGTTTGAATTGATCATATGATGGTTATTTTTATCAACATGCATGAGAAGTCCCAATCTAACATGTGCTACCTCATTTTTGGATAGCTAAGCAAGTGACATGATATATGGCCACTTCATCGAATCATACATGGAGATAAATGTAATTCAGCTGACACAGAACAAATTTAAAACTATTGCTGGATCAACTTCCAAGATATTAGATTGTGACCAAATGGTCTTAGAAAGTACAACCTTTAAGCAAAGGCCCATGTTAAAAAAACTTCCCTCATCTCTATAGCTAGACCAGTTAACCTTGTGAATAGTTTGGGGTCGAGACAATGAATGAGATTAATATGACAACAAATGGTAGGACTGATATATAGATAATTTTGAAGCTTAATGGCACTTATCGAAGGTCCATCACATGATGCTTTCTGCTCATGAACCAATAAACCCTTTAACGAGTTTAGAGTTTCATTTATGCAGTACAATACCATGTATATCAAATTGTTATTCACACAAAATATCAGTATAAGAAGACAAACATCAAATACAGAATTTCCATTGCATGGGCATCCCAATGAATTGATAGGCATGCAAACAAGTTGGTTTTGTAACAAATTCATTCCTTTTTATTGTGTAACTAAAGGAATATATGCTCTAATTACTCTGCCATGAAAATAAGGTCATATACCAAATTCTCTCCATGCAGGTTAATCTCTATGTATCTCCCAACAAGTTAGGTTTTGAGAACTCTTCCCTCTCTTCTCTGGGGCCAAATATTACCCAAATTCATTCCATGCAACTCAATTCCCATGCATGCCTAACTAGTTAGGTCTCAGGTCTTTTTGGTAAGCATAAAAAAGGAACTGTGTTCTAATGCGAATGACCTGATTTAGTGGATATGGATTTAACAAAGCTCCCATGAATCTACAACAACATATCATACCCTACCTGTTCTCTCTTCATCCTAATTAGGATTTAAAATGTAGGATGCCACATGCAAAAAAGGAGTTTAGTTTACACCATCTGTAATGTTAATAATTCTTACAATTCTCTCATGAGATTTAACTCTAAACCTTTTTCCAAGTAGAAAATGGGTTCTAAATCTATATAACTTCAAATTTCTGTCTTAAAGAATCACCCACACATATGGCTATCCCTGTAGACGTGGCACTTTTGTTGGCCAATGTTGTGAATTTTATAAATGGTGTCAATGGTTTTCTTGGATACATGCATTTCCCTCTTGAATTTGGAATACAAACTAATGCAATTATTATTTGAAAACTACAATATGCTTGATATTGAGGCTTCCTTTCACAATGTTTCCACAAATAGTGGCTCTCTTGGTCTGTTGACTTGAAAGATAAATAAATGTGCAAGTTTTAGCGTCTAGATATATATCATGAAAATCTACACATTAACAACCATAGATATAAGGAAAAATTCAAAGATGGTACCTTACTGAGAGCCATGAATTATAAAGGTGCACTACTGTAGTGTCCATGAAATATCAAAAGTTTCATGGTTTAAACACTCCACTTCATTTGTGGCCTCCTTTTGGGTATGAAGTTCTCCTCCATGGAAACACGCCTCATCAATTGGACCTGGTATACAATGTTAGTATTGAGCTACACCTTTATTTAATTTAGAAGCCTCAAGACCATCAGATCTGGCACATGACCTCCACTTCCTATGCATGTTGCAAACTTTTAAACCATGTTCAGGGATTTTTTCCAACCCATTCCTTACAAATTTGCAACTGCTTTCATCACTGGATTGCATAGATTCCTTCATTGAGTACATTGTTGCACAGAGCCAGAACATTACAGATTCAACTGAGGCTTAATCAAACATATCTTTAATTAGATCAACGATATATAACAAAGATAAATTTGTCACAATCAAAATCTCCCAAAGACTAGCAATCTCGTAGCTATGTGATATGCACTCACTATGAAATAACACAACAACAATGCAATCAAATCAAAATAGAGGAGACATTGGGTTTTTATCTGAAATAAAGAAAAGTGCAATACAATAACTTAAATTATAATTTTTTGAACAAGAGGTTTATTGGATGGAAGAAGAATGATAACTTAAACTATAATTACCATGCCCATCTTTCCAAAGTGCATACCACTTTCTGAAATCTATCAAGATGTAAAACTATAAATATAATTCACAGTGAAATTCCAACCCTGGTATCCACTTCCATATATATATATATATATATATATATATATATATATATATATATATATATATATATATATATATATATATATATATATATATATATATATATATATATATATATATATATATATATATATATATATATATATATATATATATATATATATATATATATATATATATATATAGATATATATATATCTATATATATATATATATATATATATACATACATATATATATATACATACATATATATATACATATATATATATATATATATATATATATATATATATATATATATATATATATATATATATATATATATATATATATATATCTTATCATGATAACCCCCAATATCAATTATTTCTGGCTCACTTGTCTTGACTCGCCCTTATAGTTCTTTGTTTATAACAACTACAACTTCTTTGTGGATTCTTTCATTGGAAGGTTGAAGGAATTGTCTAGTATTTTTGCACCTTGTGCTAAACCTCCTTATTACGTAACACTTCTCCTTCTCTATCCATATTGACCCTTTGTTTAGTGCAGCCTTGTTCTGCATACCTCAATGTATCCTTATTTGCACATATAACTTCTACATTTTTTTTTTTTCTAAAGCAAGAGTTGTACCTTTATAATCATTAAAACAGAAAAGTATTTACATAGAATACAACCATCCACATGGTAACATGGATTTTAAACAAACCCTACTTTTTAGAAAACCTAGGGTCATGAGTTAAGTGTAAAACTCCGACCCTAATCCAAAAAACTACCCCACCCAAAAAGGCAACAAGTACGAAGGCCAGATAAGCAACCCGATCAATTTGAAAAAGGAGGTGAAAGCCTAATACATTTCACCTTCAGAACACCTAGCTTCCAGCAATTGCAATGGAGTACCTCACAGAGCTAAGGCTCTCACCAAAAAACTGTTTGGAAGCACCATTGAACGCGACAGATTCCTGACCGTCGATCCCCCCGAGTTGATCCAATGGTGGAGGTGAATATCGCGCCACCTAGAAGTCCGCCCTTTAACCATGAGGCCCCACAGACAAGCTCGATAGATCACAGCCGTAGATCCACCGGACTTGATCCTACGGTGGAGGATCATATCGCACCGAGCAAAGGAGCTATTGTTTAACATGTGATAAGGGTGGAGAAAAAAACCGCCCCACAGCCACGTGTCACCCGAGGAGTGTGATCGTACCCAAATTTTGAAAACCACTTCCCACCTAAGAGGCCCTCGATATACCGGAAACCACTCCTCTAGTGGAAATGCAACGTTTGACAACGTATTAGGAATATTCATTTCGCCATTGGAATTCGGGTTCTGGCAGCTACCACTTTCACTTTCTCCGTCGTATGTGAGCCTGAGCATCGAACTACCCCTTCCCTCCAAACAACTACTCTGGTAGCAGACTCCTCCTAGCAACATAAGAAAAAACAAGAAAGGTAAAACTTGCACCTCATAAATCAACCAAATTATTGGACAGAGCTTCCATTGTTTTGGTGCGGTACACCATCATATCCTCGACTACTTGGGTATCACACTAATCCATGAAATTATCTTGAGGCAACCTATGCCCACTCATTGTAACCCTATACCTCATACATTTCACATCTTGATTAGCCAGTAGATCAGCAAGTTTATTGGCTTGCCTTCGCACATGGTTAAAATTGATCGTGCGTAGGCCTCTGAGGTGGATTTGGATCCTTTGGAAGACCTGGATCAACCTCCAGTGTTTTGAAACCTTCTCTAGCTCCGAGCCCCAACTAATTTTTTTGACTGTGTTAATAATAATCTCAGAGTCAGCTTTGATAATAACATTCTACTAGTTATCCTGCACTAGGAGATCTAAGCACTGCTCCATAGCCATGGCTTCTGCCATGTTGTTTTTAGCTCTGCCTAAATGTCCATGGAAGATGGAAAGGATGTTACCAACATCGTCCCTTAACACCCCTCCAAATCCCACACTGCCCAGGTTGCTTTTAGAAGCCCCATCTATGTTATATTTTAGAAAGCCCAAAGGGGGAGGATGCCAGAATTCCTGCTTAGAAACCATAGTAAAAACCCTTCTATTCAGGCCCTGCGACATAAGCCCCTGCATACCCAAAAATCCCAGAATCTTCAAGTCAGCATTTGAGGGTTGATTTTTAGGGGTGTTTCGCACTATGGTACCCACTGTCTCTTTAAGTTGAGTCAAAGTCTGCTTGAAAATACACTGAAGGGATCTTTTTTCATTTTTGTAAATTCTCTTATTCCTTTCTTTTAAGACATTCCAAATAATGAAGCTAGGGATAAGAGCCCATGTAGTACCAAGAATTTCATTATCTGAGTAATTATTTCTCCACTTGGTTAGGGTGTTGAAGATAAACCCTCTGTCCCTGTCACTCCTTTGGAAGATGTTAGTAAAATAATCCCACAAACTAGAGGTAAAGATACAATTATTGAGGAGGTGTTCCATTGTTTCTTCTTGGGCTTCACAGAGCAAGCATCTAGAACGCCCCAGCACACCCCTTTTTCTTATGTTATCCCAAGTCAGAATTCTCTTATGATAAACAAGCCACATGAAGAGTTTAATCTTCATCCAGCCTTGATGCCTCCACAGATTCTGCCATATTCTATCTGGAGCAAGAGAGTCCATCTCGAGGATTTTGCGTTTAGCTTCCTTAAGATTAAAGGTACCCTCATTGTTGTTGCCCCACCTCAATTGGTCATGCCCCCCAGTCACTAAGATCTTCCTTTGTTCCAGTATCCGCATGAGAGCCTCAGCTTTAGTTTTCAAGGGGTTATCTTCCTCGTAAATCATATTTCTCCACCTTCTCCATTTACTTTCATTATTATTTTGGTCCCAAAAATCTTTGACCTATGATAACCCCTTGATATCTGTCTCTCTTTTGAGGTCCAGAAATTGCTCATTTAGCAGTATTGGTTCTTGTTGCCATTTATCTTCCCAAAAAAGTGCCAAATCCCCCTCTCTGATTTCCCAGAAGCTATTCTTTTGAACTAAGCCTCTATTCTCCCAAGCCTTATTCCAGATGTGTGAGCCCTTTATATTGCCAGACATCCTTATATGATCGTTGTTGTCCCAAGTACTGGCATATTTTTCTGTCCAGATACTAGCCCACTGGGCCTTTGGTTCTTTGACCCATCTCCACCATAACTTAGCTCCTAAAGCCTTGCTTAGAACTTCTGGATCATCTAGACCCAGACCTCCTTGAATTTTGGGTTTGCAAATATTTTCCCAAGCAACTAAGGCCCATTTATTTTTTTTCTCCCCTTTTCCCCAGAGAAAGTCTCTTTGAATAGTTCTGAATTGTTGTAATACTCCTTTTGGTACAGGGAGTGCTGAAAGCATAAAAACTAGGATAGATTGTAGAACAACCTTTGTAAGCACCAACCTACCTGCCAAGTTTAAAGATCTGATGGTCCAATTCCTGATTTTATCTTGCATCTTATTAATCACCGGTTCCCAGATACTCTTATGAAGAGGTTTAGCAGTAAGGGGGACTCCCAAATATTTCGAAGGAAGAGAATCTCTTTGAAAGCCTAGAATTCTAGAGATATTCCTTTATATAGCAATATCAGTATTAAAGAAAAAGATTTTAGATTTAAAAATATTAGCCTCCATACCTGTGGCCAAACCAAATTCATTTAGAAGTTGTTTGTATGCCAAAGCTTCTTTGACTGTAGGAACTCCCTGTAACATGGTATCATCCACAAATTGTTGATGAGTCAAAGTCTATCCATTCTCAGAAAGTTGAAGACCCTTGATTTTGCCTTTTTCTTTTGCTTGCTTAATCGATCTACCAAGACCTTCCATCACGAGTATAAAGAGAAAGGGAGAGAGTGGATCTCCCTGCCTAAGGCCTCTTGAGGGATTAAAAATCTCTGAGGGAGAGCCATTTACGAATATTGAAAAGCTAGAAGAAGTTACCAAAGCCATGACCCATCTAACCCAATTATGATCAAACCCAAAAGCAATAAGAACCCTCCTGATATAGGTCCAGTTAAACTTATCATAGGCTTTAGCTATGTCCAGTTGCATGATCATTCCAACCTTCCTGTTGCTAGTCAGTGAGTGCACCACCTCCTATGCTTGAATGATGTCGTTGAGAATTTGTCTACCTTCCACATAGCTAGATTGCTCCCTAGAAACGAGGGTAGGGAGAAGAGGTTTGAGTCTATTAGCTACAACCTTGGATATAATCTTGTAAAACACATTGCACAATGCTATGGGTCGAAACTTATCAAGAGTAAGAGCATTATCTATTTAGGGATCAGTGAAATGAAGGAGGTGTTGAGGGCCTTCAGGATCATTCTATCCCCCCTGCAATATTCTACCACATTCAGAATATCTTGTTTAACAATATTCCATCATGCTTTAAAGAAGTCCACATTAAAACCATCAGGACTTGGTGCTTTACTATTTTGCATTTCCTTGATGACTTCACTGATTTCCTCTTCAATTACTAGCTTGTTGAGGTTAAGATTATCCTCTCTAGACACTAGTCTTGATATATGTCTTATAATATCCTTAATGAAAGGCTCTTTGTTTGGAATGATTTCTTGTGCAATCCCCCTAAAGTGTTGAACTAAAACAACTTCAATTTCTTCATGGGTACTGACTAGTTTCCCTTCCTCATCCTTAATTGAGGAAATTCTATTATGAGCCCGGTTTGCCAAGGTTGACCTGTGGAAAAATATGGTATTTCTTTCCCCTTCCTTTAACCATTGCACTCTATATTTTTGTCTCCAGAATATTTCCTCTTGTTTGCATAAGTTCTCCCACTCATGCTGAAGAATGGTGGCTCTATCATTGCTAATTTTATCAAAGCCAACCTTGATAAGGGATTGGTTGAGTATCTGCAGTTTGCTTTCAACAACTTTTTTCCCTTCAAAAATATTGCCAAACTCTTTCTTGTTCCATTCTTTAAGCTTGAGCTTTATATGTTTTAGTCTTTTGTGAAGAAGGAACATATTTGTACCCTGAATATGCAGATCTTCAGACCACCAACTTGAAATATTGTTGATAAAATCTGGATGGGTGAGCCAGATATTCTCAAATCTGAAAGGTCTATTCCTGGGAGTACCAATGCCCCTGATCTCTAGTTGAATTGGCCAGTGATCAGAGCCACCAAAGGGCAGAATCCTTGCTTCCATTCCAGTGTCATTGAGTATAAGGTCCTCTGATATGATGAATCTATCTAACTTTGAGGCCACCAGAGACCCTCCTCCTCTCCTATTGTTCCAAGTAAAGTGACCATTACTTGTATCAATGTCAACCAGTTTCATAGTGTCCAAGAAAGATTGAAAAGCTATGGTGCCCCCCTTTTTCTCCTATAGTGATTTGATCATGTTGAAGTCCCCACCCAAAATCCATGGAATCCCAGCATATCTCTCTCTGAGATCCATGAGGGAATCAAGGAGTCTCAATTTGTCATCCATTTTCTGAGGGCCATAAACATTCGTTACCAGATAGATCTCCCTATCCCCCACAGGTTGCATTACCAATGATAGATAATTTCTGGAGGCTTCAGCATCTATTATACCAATCTTTAGGGGATTCCAAAGAGTAAGAATGCCACCTGCTATATTTTCTGCCTTGACTTCTAGAAACTCAAAACGACTGAGCCATTTACTATGAATTTCTTTAATTTTTTGTATAGAACATTTAGTTTCCTGGATAAATATAATATCCAGAGCTTCTTGTTTCATTCTGTTACTAAGTAATCTTTGCTTCCTTTTACTACCTAGACCCCTGATGTTCCAAGAAGTAAACTTCATCATTAAAGATTAGTGAAAGAGTAACTGGTTAGGTCTTTCATCTTACCCGAATCTATCATTAGCTTTCCACACTCCATCAGCAACTCATTCTGCTTTTTTTTGCCTCTTTTCTTTCCTAGGCCTCGAGGTGCTAATCCTGGTGTGATTTTTATAGATTTCACACCTTCGTTGCCATGTTTTTCCGTGTTGCCTAGCCTTTCCACCCCACTAGCCTAGGTTTTCCATAAGTACAGTTGTTGTACTCTAGAGAACTCTTCTTGAGGTAACGAATCTAACCCTCCCATGGTTCCCTGTTTCAAGAACCCTTCCAAATCTAGGTGCTTTCTATCTAAAATCTCCTGTAGCTCCTGATCCTCCATTTCCATTTCACTCTGGGTCATTTCCTGGTCCATATCCAGTTCTACATCGCTCATCATGGCCTCTTTCTGTATGTTGTTTTTCTTTGATTAGTCTCTGTTCTCCTCTGCCTCCTTATCCTCTGGATTTACCTCTATTCCCTGATCTACTTTTATTGCCTCTTCTTCCCCCTCGAGAACCTAGAACCTATTCTACGTAACTTGAGGCCCTTCAGCTTGATGTTGCCTAAGACCCCTTTTGCCGCCTTTTCCTCTATGGCTCACTTTTTGAAAGCTCTCCGAATCTTTCATAGTGGAAGCTCTACTCTTATTCTCGTTTTTACTGAGAGGGCAATCTCTGAACAGGTGTCCATGCTCATGACATCTGCGACATCTAAATGGAATATGTTCATAATCTACTGTTTGCACCCATTCTTCATCTAAAACTTCCAAGATCAACTCATCCGGTAGAGCTTCAGAGAGATCCATTTCTACACAGATTCGTGCAAAGGAAGTATATTTTCCTTTTCTAGTGGCTTTTGAGGCCTTGACAAAACATCATAATTTATTACCTATAGTTTTTAATGATTTTATTTGCCAGTAGTTAAGAGGAAGGGAGTAAAGTCTTACCCAAACCGGAACAGATGTGAAAGTCTCCCACTCCGGGACAAAGTTCATCATCCACGGCCTCATATAGAGGCTAGCAACTACATAGAAGTAGGGCCCTCCTTCAAACACTCTATCTTTATCCTCAATATTAGTGAAGACCACTGTAAAGAATCCTTTCGACCCCATATGTAGGTCAATGATCCCTTTTGGTTTCCAATGGTATTTAATCCATGACTGTAAAGCTTTTTTAGTGGGCCATGTTGAGGCCACGAAAATCGCTGCAACAACATAGGGGAAACCACCCGGTCCTGACGTTAGTACAGCTCCTTTTCCGTTTGGAATAGTGGCTCCGACTGGGGATAATGGGACCAGTTTCCCAAAAATGGATAAAAGTGGGATGGATGAGTGACTTATGATGTATGATGGTGATAAGCGAACAACTAAAACTATCGGCGAAATATACTAACTATAATCTAATCCCGGGACTTATCAATTTTTAAAGCGTAGCGTTTGATAATCTGTGCTTTAAGGCATGCATATAGATGACTCTAACGCTAAAGCATAGATGTTTAAACCATTTGAGATTGATCTGCATAATTAGTTATGCAGAGCGATAATAGCGAATTACTACACTTTGTCATTCATATCATTGCTACATGCATGATTAAAAGAGAGGGCATATCACAAAACATCCAATAGTGGAACGAAATGAAGATTTGCTGTTACAGTGCATACATGTATTCAACAATAGCAAAAATAATAACACAGCAATTCATATAAGAGGAAAGACACAGATGCAGATAAAAGTACCATGTAAGCTGCTTATCAATCCAGTATATTAATCGCTATGTCGCAGTCCTTCCTTCAAACCAGAAAGCATTCCAAACAAGAGACAATAGTGTGCAATTGTATAAAACAGCCTTCTAGTTAAATTAAGAACTATCGGTCGAGTTTCACAAAAGAATATAGGCTGAAGCACAGTAGTGCAAACTTCAACCTTTAAGTCTATTACAAAATTTTACGACCCTTTCCAAAACAATGAAAGGGTCTATAAATACTAAGCTAATCTAAATATCTAAGAAACTGAAAAGCTATTAAATTGGCATCAATAAATATTTCTTCCATCTTCCTTGGTGATCTGGCAGTCGGCGGCAATGCTTCATCAGGTGGCCTCTTTGCCTTTAAACCATAGCTAACATATCGCCAGCATTGGCTCTACTTCTGGTGGAGTGTTGAGACGCGAAGTGAGCTGGGCATCATATGTGGCATCCTGAATGTCGGGGATCAGGCATCCGAGAGCATCTGTTAAACATTTGAGAGCCGACCTTTGAGTGTGTGGCTTGATTAGAAAGAGCCAATATGCCTCGGAGGTTAAAGTATTTACTCCAGCGATTAACCTTCCCTTTTCCTCCAAGTCATGATAACTTGTTTGTTCAATCATGTTTGCTGTTGTTATGCTTCCAGGTGTGCACTGGGAAATCATGTTTGCCAAATAGAGTGTGTTGTTGACTAAATCAATCATATTGCTGGCAATCATTTTACACCTTGAAGCTGCCCTTTCCGCTTTCATCATCTGAGTGTTCCATTCCATGAAGAGTATGTCCTTGTACGTCTCATAGATTCTGGGCAAGTTCGCTTCCTTCCCCACATCAGTATCTTGCCACTCAAGATATCCGGTTATGGTTTCTTCGGCCTGATCTAGCTCATTTCTGGCTTGCTCTATCCGCTGACATACTGCTGTAGATATTTCGCATAATGGCTCAGCCTCAGTAAGTTGCTGGCATAGGAGTCTAATCTGAGATATTAATGCGCCATTTATTTGAGCTGCTTCTGCTCTGAAATCCTCCACTTTCCGGGTGCCCTTGATGTCTTCGAGCTGTGCTAATAGTTGGGCTATTTGCTCGTCTTTTGATTTCATCATCAGCTCATTCGCCGCTCTCAACTGTGCCAATGCTTCTGACAATTCTTTCTGCTTCTGGATTGCGCTCTGGTCGATTCTCTGTTTTTCAGTCTGCAGTTGCTGGGTTAATATATTGTTTTCTTGCTGTTGTGCCAGCAACTGTTCTTCTACCTGTGCTGCCTTGTTTTTCGCCTCGGTTACTTCTGCCTGTAATGTACAAATCTCCTGGTCCTTAGTCTTCAACAGAAAACTTACCTCCGATGCCTTGTCAATAGTCGCTGCAGAATAAGCTCCCGCATACTGCGACAGCTTTGTTAGATCATCGGAGGGGTCCAATTCCTCTTTCCAGACTACATTGCCTGTGACTGTTTGCTCAGGAAAGATAGAAGGTTGATCAAGCCTTCGTCTCTTCCTTGAGCGCTTAACAACGGCTTTATGCTTTGGGCTGTAGAAAACATCCAGGGGAGGAATATCTTCCACCTGGAGAACAATTTGATCGGAAGGGTCTTTAGTAATTACCTCGACATCCTTTGAAATGGGTGGGCCGCTGGTTCCGCTTAGAACCTGAGAAGAAGTGGTATCTGGTGCATCGCTTGTCTTAGAGGTGTTTGTATCTTTGGAGCCTTCCTTTCCACTGATAATGGAATCGAATTGGTTCCATTGTTTAAGCAATTCAGGATCAATGGAGGTCTGTTTATCTTGCTCTGTCTGGGATTTGCTCCGCTCTTTTTCTTGTTCTAACCTCTGCTGCTCCTCTAGTCCTTTTCACTGCTCCTCCTCTAACTCTTTTCTTTGTCTCTCTTCTTGCTCCCTTTTCTGCCTATTTGCCAATTCTTTCTGTTGTTTCTCCTCTACTTCCTTGTTCCTCTGTTCCTCTATCTCTTTCTGCTTTCTCTGTTCTTGATCCTTCTGCGCCTTTTGCTGTTTTTCTATCTGCTCCTTCTTCTGCCTCTCATATTGCTCTTTTCTTTGCTTTTCTGCCTGCAACTTCTTTTTCCTTTCCTCCTGTTGTTTCTTTTGTTCCTTAGTTGTAACAGGAGGTTGGCTCGTCTGTTGCCGACCAGGCTCGCTTGAGGAAGACGCTGGGGTTGTTGTCAATAAATCTAGAGGCAGAGTTTGCAACCTCTGCTCTCTAAGTTTATTGAACTCAGTTAACGTCTCATCATTGTATTTCATTCTAGCAAGCTCTTTGGCACCGCCTATTGTTTCGGCGGCGATGAACAGGTCATCAAACATATCCTCTTGATGGTCAACTTTTGTTAATTTGGCCTGTTCTAGGGCAGTGTAGGCAGTTTTATGTGGATCATAGAGTCTACTTGGGATAGTGGCCAGGGATAAAGCTTGCATCTTTGTTGCCTCTTTTTCTGCATGCTTGAGATCATGTAGAGTAAAAACACCAATTCTCAAGGGAAAAGAGGGCCAACCCCTCTTCTTTTCTTTCTTGAGAGTTTGTGTGACACTCTCGGCCATAATCTGATAGGAGATTTCTCGGGCCAACAATTTGTCTGGAACATATAAAGGGAGAACATGCGGCTTGGCCTGGCTCCCAAAAACCCTAATATAGGTAAAACGCTCTTCTCCGAACCAACTTGCTACAGCTGGTAAGTCGAAGGAAGCCTGATAGGAGATTTTGGGAATAGGCCGATCAAAGATGGAATAATGAATGGGAACCATAAAACCATTGCAAATTTGATACAAATGGTCCTTGTAAAAGGACTTCCACAATTTCTGATGGTACAAATGAATGGGTGAAGGGTCTTGGGTGGTCCACCTCCAACCGAGGATAGGAAACTCAGAATTAAAGCACAAGGTATCCATAATGTAAGCACTATAATAAAATGGTGGGATTTTCCTTTCGGTAACTCTGGATTTGGCTCTAAAGTCACGAACAGCTACGGCCAACTTATCGGAAAGAATGGTGGCCCAATCCATGATTATACTATTAACAGCTGCTTCCATCAGGGGAACCATTTCTATGTCGAAATTAGCAGAGTCATGTAACCCCCATAGTCTACACATCATAATCCCCGCATAGCAATAGGGAGAAGCCAAAGAATCGACGGAGTACTTACCCGAGCTTTCGTGCTTGTGTTTGGCCGGATTCTGCCTCCAATCCCGGATGGGTTCAGATTGTACTTCATTTTCGGCTGCAAATTTCTCCACGAAGGCTTTGTTATAGATTTTCTCCGGCTCGGGAAAATGATACATTTGCCTTAGGTGCTCTGGCTTGAACGACCCGAAAATCCTTCCATCCCTTGTGTGAAACGTTCTATCGATGATTGGAATTTCCTCGATTGCCCAGCGCACTACATCAGTGTAGGGAAGGACCTTCTCTCTGGCTGCTATCCTGTGAAGAAAGGAGTCGGCCAAGTCTTTGAGAGTAGCATCGGACTTCTTTAGTACATCCACACTAGCCTCTGTCACTGTCACTTCTGGTTGCTCAGCCTCTAATAGATTATATGTGCCCTGCCATGAAGTCCTAGTGAGACCAGTGCACGTAGTGTCTGAAATTAGGCCTTTCTTCTTATCTGCGGCAGCTTGTCCTGCAACAGATGTAGCAGCGGAGCCCGCGGTCCTCTTGGATTTCTTCCCCATCATGCTCAGGCTTCTCTCAACAGATGAATTCTACACAAATGCAAGAGAAATCGTAACAAGGAAATAACAATGACAATCCATAACAGGAAAGATATATCATTTGAAGCGTGGTGAGATTAATTCTCAAAAGTGGCTGCGGATCCAATCACTGGGAAGATATTGCAGATGCATTAATGGTGATTTAAGGCCTGCTACTCATTAAATGACTATTACACCGTTATCCGGCTGAATGACCCCCTTAAGCGTGCAACAGATATTTTGGCGGTTAAACGCAAGTGTTCGTTAATCGAAGGGGCAAAGTTTTAAATACACATGCATTACCTTATCCCTGCATTTAACGGCATTTTGAAATTTGCGCTTTATCAACCGGATATCAATATAACTTTAAGGCTTCAAGCGATGAATTTTTGAGAATGCCGACCGCCGATGAGCGATATCGCATCGCATCGGGGAATAGATGCTACACAATCATTAGAAAAAGATCCTGCCGAGTGCCGATAGCGACATCGCATCGGACTAGCGCGTGGAAACATTACAAAGTGCATATAAAGTGATTTGCCAATTTCCGATTGCGATATCGCATCGCATCGGGGGTAAGACCCGAGCGCCTTATCAAAGTGCAAAGGATTCTGCCGACGGCCGATAGCGATATCGCATCGGGTCGGGATTTATAACTTAAAGCGTTTTTTCCCGCATGAGGCAGCGCCGATAGCCGATCGCCGATATCGCGTCGCGTCGGGGCGTGAGTTATGTGCCCTTATTAGGTGTGCATGGAATATCACCGATCGCCGACAGCGATATCGCATCGGCGGAGAACAAGGTGCCGTTTTAATATATTTCTCATGTCATTGCGATATGCGTTCTTGCGATCGTTTTATCGCAATGACAAAAGATTGTTTTTTGGAACATTATTATTCAAAAAGGCTTAAATACATAAACTCATTTGATTGTCATACCTTTTTGAACACAAAATCATTGATGCCAATTAAATTTTAAAAGGGACCCATTCCATATGTTAATTTTTTTGTGTGAATAAAAATGTTATGAAATGGGGGGTTGTTGTAGAGCACAACAATTGGCGATTCGCTGGAAGAACCAGTTATCTCTGAAACTAATACAAACACTTAAGCTTTTCAAAATAGAAACTCAATCAGAAGGGAAAACTTCTAATATAACTGGATATTCATGCGTTCTGAATAAAGTGAACTTATTCTGTTAACTTCTTCCCATTTAGTTTCAAGAAAATAAATACATTCTAAGTTTTTAAAATAGGCCTTTATTGGTTTATAATGATAAAATAGAAAACTTTCCCAAATCAGCTTTATAATTAACCCCTCTGTCATAGGTAGAGCCTCTGTTGCCAGCAAACGTTTATAGTTTCGACAGGGATACCTTTTAACCATAGTATTGTCCACTTTTCCATTCACATAAGAGTGTGATTAATAGAATGAATCCAAAACATGTTCTCATATTTTGTTTTTTATCTGTTTTTGATAAGATAAAAAGCCATTGTCCTGGTTTGGTGGCCAGTTGTTGACAATGCCATTCACTGGTAATAATTTAACTGAACAAGCTGGCTCGTGATGAGACCTCTTGTCTTGAAATTTCAAGCCATTACCCTGTTTTGGTAGGCAGTATTGGTAATGTCAGTCAAACTATTTTCCTATGAACATGGTAAGCAGGCTTGTAATAAGACCTCTTATCTTTAATCTTTTATATTTTAGAATTACACTCTGAGTAACCATAAACTTTAGTGAATGGGGTGAACAATCTTCTCCTTAAGAGCAAATGGATGACAGGTGAAGAGTTGAAGATGCTGAAAATGGGTTAGTTTCTATCTTAGAATGGATAACCTTTGGAGACCAGTTTTGAAAACAGAAAATGATTCACAGAACTTTTACTTCTTGAGAAGAGTCTTCAAAAGTTAGATTGTAGTTTCAGAACACAAGGATATCTAATTTCCTAAAAATTATTCCTTTTGATTGAGGGTTCTAGTATCTAAAAGCAAATATTCTTATTATTTTTGTGAGACAGCTTCTTCAAACACAACAAAAGGTCAATGGAGATACTCTACAGTTTTATTTCCTACCGATCCTACAAACTACGCAAATCTACAAAGAGGAGAAGGGATTACCTTCTCAATTAAAGAATTTCTTCAGGATCAGGCCATTAACAGGGAGAGAATCTCTCAACCCTGATAAGTCTTGCAATATAAAGGTTGAATGGCCTATCTTCTCACAGATCTGAAATGGTCCAAGCCACATTTTCTGAAATTTGGTATGCTTACCTTTATCTTCATGGGCCTTGTCCCATTTGAGAACTAAGTCACCAACTTGAAACTATTTGGAACCGGATGAGGCTGAGTCAAAGGATGCTTTGATGATTTGTTGATGTTTGGCATGAGTGATTCTGGCTTTTTCCCTTTCTTCTTCTAATTTGAGAATTTGGTCATGTCTAAATTGGATAGAAGAAGAAGGGGTCTCTTCAATGTACTGTACTAGGGCTAAAGAGGGTAGAACAAGATTCGTAGGCAATACTGCTTCTTTTCCATATACCAGATTAAATGGGGAGGAACCTATAGAAGCCTTTTGTGTTATTCTATCAGCCCATAATGCAAACACTAAATATTTGTGCCAGTTTCTATGATTCTGTTCAACAGTTCGCTTTATGATTTTGATGAGATTCTTATTAGTAGATTCGGCTAAACCATTTCCCTGGGGATAATAATTAGTAGAATACTTCAGTTTAAACCCCCTCTTAATAGCGAAATCATATATATCATTTCCTGAGAAATAGGAAGCATTATAAAAAACGAGAGCATTTGGGACACCAAACCTGGTAATGATGAATTGGTCTATGAACTCGATGATTGCCTCTGAATTCGCTGCCTTCAAAGGAATAGCCTCTACCCATTTAGTAAAATAATCGGTAGCAGTGAGGATATACCTATGTTGTTTGGAAGATGGTGGAGTAATTTCCCCGATGATATCTAATCCCCATTGTTCAAATGGTTGTTCAATGTTGACAGGTTGCAGAGGGAAAGCTGATTTCCGTTGTCTTCCACTAGAAGTTTGGCAATTGAAACATTTTCTTACGTATTCATGAGCATCTCTAAACAGAGTAGGCCAATAATATCCAGCATGAATAACTTTGTGAGTAGTTGTGTCTGCTCCAAAATGTCCTCCTGCTGGTCCATCATGTAGCTCCTGCAAAACCTTTTGAGCTTCAGGTTTCTCAAGACATCTTAACAGGATAGAATCATAATTTTGTCTAAAAAGCACATCATCAATGAGAGTGAAATTCTTTGCTTTTAACCTAATGGCCCTTTTATTTTTGTAAGATAAATTTGGAGGAGCATAACCGTTCTTCAAATAAAATATTAAATCTGCATATTGAGATTCGGAATCAGTGACACTTATCTGATTGATTGTTTCAGTCTGATCCATATCGCTTGATTCAGGAATGTTTGATGCTCCTGCCAATATCCTACAAAAACCTTGGCCCCTAACAATCTTTGCTGGCTTTATTTCTAAGTCATACTCTTGAAGCGCTGTGACCCAATTGGCCCTTCTTTCACCCAGTTCTTTTTGAATTAATAGTTGCCTTACCGCTGGGAAAGGGACTATAACTTTTGTGTGAGTTTTCAAAAGGAAGGGTCTGTAATGTTTGACTGCTTTGAATACAGCAAAGGCTTGTTTCTCCACATCGGAATAATTTAATTCGGCACCCTGAAGATTTGAGCTAAAAAATGAAATGGGTGCTTCTAAGTTGTGAGCATTTGGCTGCGTGAGAACTGCAGCATAAGATACATCGGACGCAACGGTATACAATGTAAAATGATTAGAAAAATTTGGAGTATTCAAGGCTGGGGCATTGATTATTGATTGCTTGATAACATCAAAAGCTTGCTTTTCTTCTGATCCCCACTTGAAGACCGAATTCTTCTTGATCATTGTCTGAAGTGGTAATACAATTTGAGAAAAATCTGGAACAAATCGTTTGACAAAATTAATCTGACCCAAAAATGACTGCATCGATTTTTTATTGTGTGGGAAAGGGATTTCAGAAATTTCCTTGATCCGATCAGGATCAATATAAATGCCATCTTTGGATACTATAAAGCCTAAGAGTTTTCCTTGATCAAGAGCAAAGAAAGACTTCTTTGGGTTTAGAGAAATACCATATCTTTTGCATCGCTGAAAGATTTGATTTAAGTCATGCAAATGATTATATCTCTTCTTAGAATATACAGTAATATCGTCTAGATAGACGACTACTGATCGATTAATCAACCCTTTAAAGGCTATATCCATGGCTCTCTGGAATGTCGCTCCCGCATTTATGAGTCCAAAAGGCATTTTCTGATATGCATATGTTCCCCATTTTGTTCTGAATGTGGTTTTAAGTTGGTCGTCAGGATGAACCAAAACTTGGTTATATCCTGAGAATCCATCAAGAAAGGACATCAATTCAGAGCCTGCTACTGATTGGAGGATTTGCTCCATAGTAGGTAATGGGAAATTATCTTTCAAGCTCGCTTTATTCAGGTTCCTGAAATCAATACAGATTCGAATGTCGCCATTTTTCTTCCTGACTGGCACCATATTAGAGACCCAGTTTGAATGTCGGACCGGAAAAATAATCTTGGCTTTCAAGAGCTTGTTAAGCTCCGAATTTATCTGGTTCTCCAAATTTGGATGTATTTTTCTTAACTTTTTCTGAATCGCTTTCTGATCAGGAAGCATAGGAATGATATGCTGGATAATAGATGTATCATATGTCTTCAAGTCATCATATTTCCAAGCAAAGACCTGTTTGTTTTTTCTTAATAGTTTAATAAATGCTTCCTTTTCTTCCTGAGAAAGTCCTAATCCTAAGTTGATGTTTTGAGGAGCATCGTCAGTGCCTAGATTTATCAATTCAAACCTAAGGGTAGAACTTTGAAGCTTTGCATTAATTACAGGTTTAAATCTGTCTTTGATATCATAAAGGTCTTCAAGCTTCACCACTGGTTTGGGAATTGAATTTTCTTGAGGCGTTTGTTTCATCTGTAGATCATGATCATCTTCCTCAATAACTTGATTGTCATAGGATTTTTCCGAAGTTAGAAACTGCAAGATATCTTCGTCATGGTTAAATACTCTCCACTTAGTGACATTGTCAGGAATTGAAGGCCTAAAAAGTAATTCTACAGAAAATCTATCAAGGCTGTAGTCTTCAGAAGGTAGAAGCTTAGAAGCTACATTGGCTAGTAGGTCGGCTGCTGAATTTTGTGACCTAGGAATGGAAGAAATGTTGAATGCTGAAAAGTGTGAGGTTAGATCCTGTACTAGCGATTGATAATGCTTGAGGTGACTTGAAAGACATTGAATTGCATTCCTCACCTGTTTGAAAATGATTTCCGAATCGCCGAACACTTTTAGATATCACACTTCAAGGCCGATTGCTTTATATAATCCCTGGACTAAAGCTTCATATTCGGCTGTGTTATTAGTGCACTCAAATTCTAACCTACAAGACAACATTGTCTTATCTCCTTGCGGACTAACCAAAATGCAACCTGCTCCTGAGCCTTCGCTGGACTTAGAGCCATCAAAATATAAAGACCAAAATAAAGGAGTATTAACAAAAATATTTACATTTTTCTCAGCATCATTAAAACATCCGGACTTATCAGTTTGTGAAAAATTTTCAATCTGAGATGTAAAATGATTGACTGAAAAAGGAGATGGTTGGGCAACAAAGTTGCCAAAAAATGATTCTAACGAATAGTTCCCCAAAATGTTGTTGTTGAATGCCACAGGTTGGTTTTCTTGCTCAAATTCAGTAACTGTGTAGGTCATATGCTTCTCTCGATCAATCCTTATTTGATTTGGCTTTCCCTTGTAGGGAAGCCACATATGTGACCAATCTGTGGAAATATACCCATGCAGTTTTTCGGACCAATCTCTGCTCAAAATTAAACCATAAAATTCAGGTATGTCGGCAATTAAGATGTCAATCCTTTGTACAATCCTGGGGTCGGCAGACAACCTGATGGTTACAGAATTAATTTCTCCCACAACCTACACTTTAGTCCTATCCAACTGTACAATATGAATGGCAGACTTCTGGGGTTCTATGTTCAGCTTAGAGCAAACTGAAGCTGGCATTATATTAGATGAGGCCCCTGAATCTATTAAACAGTTGTGCAGGTTTCTATTATAAATCTCATAAGTCAGCAGGAAGGGTGGAGTGTGAGAATTTGATTTATCTCCAATTAGAACTGAATCGGTAGCTTAAACCATACCTGCAGGAGGTTGGCCTGAATCGTTGGCAGCTCTTGCACTGGGAAGGGGAGTAGAGGGAACAGCATTCAATTCTTTAAGAAGTAACTTTTGTTGATGCTTTAATTTGCTAAGCTCAAACATGGTTATATTTTCCTTAGTTTTCTTCATGTCATCAACAATGTTATATTCCATTGAATCAGATAGCACTAATGTCTTGGATGTTGAAGGAGAATTAGAAGATGAAGGCTGGTTTTGGGGAACTACTACAGGCGACTTCTTTGGGGGATTTTTTCCTTTGTTGTAGCAGCACCTGCGCTCCTCTTCTTTGAAGTTGCCTGGGTAGGTTTAGAAGTACTTTTACTTCTTGTAGTAACCGGAAAGGCTTCTTCTTCATTCTCGGTATCAGAATTTGGGAGTATAAAATCCCACATTCCGTGGCATTCAGCTACTTCTTCTTCATCATCGGTTTGTGAAGTTGTTTCCTCTTCCTCTTCTTCTTGCTCTGAATCGGCGTTAGATATAACATTGGGCGGCTTTGATTCAGTTTTCTTATAAGTTCTAAATGGTCTTTTGTTTGAGGTTTCGGCCACTTGCTTCTTTATCTCAACCATTTCGTTAGACAATGTTTTAAGGACCTTTTGTAAACCTTCCATGTCATACGGGTCCTTTGGGGTTTTCTTCTTGGAATCTTCTTTAAATGAGACTTTTTTAGCTTTTCTATCTTCCAAAGCAGCTTTCTTTTCTAGAGCATTGATGCGCTTTTCAACAGCAAGTGCTTCTCTCATATTTTCAGCTAAGGTAGGTTTCCCAGCCCTGTCTACAAAAATAGCTATGTTGGCATGTAGGGCAGTAATATACCATTCGCTTCGGATTTGTTCACTTGGTTTAGAAGCGATAGGGATTTTATTCAGGAGTTTATTAAATCTTGCATTAAACTCCTTTATTGGTTCCCTGTGCTCTATTCTCAGATTGGAGAGGTCGTTTATTAAGGTAGCTAAGGACCTATCATCTCCATATTTGGTAAGAAACTGCTCTTGGCATGTGTTCCAACTGGTAATTGAACCAGAAGGTAAGGAAAAATACCAGGATCCTGCTGATCCTTGTAAGGTGTAGGGGAAGAGTCTTACAACAACATCTTGCTCTGTCACTCCTTTTAAGTTAACTGCTAACATAAAATTTTTAATGTGTTCTTCAGCCTGGGTTCCATCATCTGGATTAAATTTAGGCAGCCATTTTTCGGGAGCATCTGGTAGATCATGCAATGGTGCAGGCATGTTGACTGCACCTGGCCTAGTCCATGGGTCTGCCATTATGATAGCGACAGTGGTTGACACTACTGTTGGGATTCCAGATGTATGGGAAGGGATCAAAGATGAGGAGTGAATAGGTTGGGATATTGAGGCTTCTGATCCCTGATGAACGACAATTTGTAACGGGGGAGTGGATGGTTGACCTCGCAGGGGAGAAAATGCAATGGAGGACGTGGATGAAAGCTCTTCACTATCAGATCCTTCAGTAATTTTCTTCGCCTTTTTCCTTTTAGGTAAAGGAAACTCAGTGGGTTCAATACCGAGTTTTTCGCTCTGAAGTCTGGTGAGAGGGTGAGTGAGGTTGAACTGCGAAGTCGCACTGCTTTCTGATACCTCAGATTTCTGTGGTGAAATCGAGAAGCTCTGAAGTTTATGGATTAGAGACTGGACTTCAGGTGATTCAAGACTTAATTGTTCTGTGGTATGATGGGTTTGAGCAGTGGTAGTTGATTCCCCTTCTCCTTGTTTGGATACCGGCGAACCAGTATGCAAATGGGAAGGTCGAGGGGATTCGGAGGGGGAAATACTCTTGGAACGGCTTATAGGTTTGGACTTATGTGCCATTCACAGTTGAGGCCCTCCTTCTAGCGCCAATTATGTTGAGGCCACGAAAATCGCTGCAACAACATAGGGGAAACCACCCGGTCCGGACCTTAGTACAGCTCCTTTTCCGTTTGGAATAGTGGCTCCGACTGGGGATAATGGGACCAGTTTCCCAAAAATGGATAAAAGTGGGATGGATGAGTGACTTATGATGTATGATGGTGATAAGCGAACAACTAAAACTATCGGCGAAATATACTAACTATAATCTAATCCCGGGACTTATCAATTTTTAAAGCGTAGCGTTTGATAATCTGTGCTTTAAGGCAGGCATATAGATGACTCTAACGCTAAAGCATAGATGTTCAAACCATTTGAGATTGCTCTGCATAATTAGTTATGCAGAGCGATAATAGCGAATTACTACACTTTGTCATTCATATCATTGCTACATGCATGATTAAAAGAGAGGGCATATCACAAAACATCCAATAGTGGAACGAAATGAAGATTTGCTGTTACAGCGCATACATGTATTCAACAATAGCAAAAATAATAACACAGCAATTCATATAAGAGGAAAGACACAGATGCAGATAAAAGTACCATGTAAGCTGCTTATCAATCCAGTATATTAATCGCTATGTCGCAGTCCTTCCTTCAAACCAGAAAGCATTCCAAACAAGAGACAATAGTGCGCAATTGTATAAAACAGCCTTCTCGTTAAATTAAGAACTATCGGTCGAGTTTCACAAAAGAATATAGGCTGAAGCACAGTAGTGCAAACTTCAGCCTTTAAGTCTATTACAAAATTTTACGACCCTTTCCAAAACAATGAAAGGGTCTATAAATACTAAGCTAATCTAAATATCTAAGAAACTGAAAAGCTATTAAATTGGCATCAATAAATATTTCTTCCATCTTCCTTGGTGATCTGGCAGTCGGCGACAATGCTTCATCAGGTGGCCTCTTTGCCTTTAAACCTTAGCTGACATATCGCCAGCATTGGCTCTACTTCTGGTGGAGTGTTGAGACGCGAAGTGAGTTGGGCATCATATGTGGCATCCTGAATGTCGGGGATCAGGTATCCGAGAGCATCTGTTAAACATTTGAGAGCCGACCTTTGAGTGTGTGGCTTGATTAGAAAGAGCCAATATGCCTCGGAGGTTAAAGTATTTACTCCAGCGATTAACCTTCCCTTTTCCTCCAAGTCATGATAACTTGTTTGTTCAATCATGTTTGCTGTTGTTATGCTTCCAGGTGTGCACTGGGAAATCATGTTTGCCAAATAGAGTGTGTTGTTGACTAAATCAATCATATTGCTGGCAATCATTTTACAGCTTGAAGCTGCCCTTTCCGCTTTCATCATCTGAGTGTTCCATTCCGTGAAGATTATGTCCTTGTACGTCTCATAGATTCTGGGCAAGTTCGCTGCCTTCCCCACATCAGTATCTTGCCACTCAAGATATCCGGTTATGGTTTCTTCGGCCTGATCTAGCTCATTTCTGGCTTGCTCTATCCGCTGACATACTGCTGTAGATATTTCGCATAATGGCTCAGCCTCAGTAAGTTGCTGGCATAGGAGTCTAATCTGAGATATTAATGCGCCATTTATTTGAGCTGCTTCTGCTCTGAAATCCTCCACTTTCCGGGTGCCCTTGATGTCTTCGAGCTGTGCTAATAGTTGGGCTATTTGCTCGTCTTTTGATTTCATCATCAGCTCATTCGCCGCTCTCAACTGTGCCAATGCTTCCGACAATTCTTTCTGCTTCTGGATTGCGCTCTGGTCGTTTCTCTATTTTTCAGTCTGCAGTTGCTGGGTTAATATATTGTTTTCTTGCTGTTGTGCCAGCAACTGTTCTTCTACCTGTGCTGCTTTGTTTTTCGCCTCGGTTACTTCTGCCTGTAATGTACAAGTCTCCTGGTCCTTAGTCTTCAACAGAAAACTTACCTCGGATTCCTTGTCAATAGTCGCTGCAGAGTAAGCTCCCGCATACTGCGACAGCTTTGTTAGATCATCGGAGGGGTCCAATTCCTCTTTCCAGACTACATTGCCTGTGACTGTTTGCTCAGGAAAGATAGAAGGTTGATCAAGCCTTCGTCTCTTCCTTGAGCGCTTAACAATGGCTTTATGCTTTGGGCTGTAGAAAACATCCAGGGGAGGAATATCTTCCACCTGGAGAACAATTTGATCGGAAGGGTCTTTAGTAATTACCTCGACATCCTTTGAAATGGGTGGGCCGCTGGTTCCGCTTAGAACCTGAGAAGAAGTGGTATCTGGTGCATCACTTGTCTTAGAGGTGTTTGTATCTTTGGAGCCTTCCTTTCCACTGATAATGGAATCGAATTGGTTCCATTGTTTAAGCAATTCAGGATCAATGGAGGTCTGTTTATCTTGCTCTGTCTGGGATTTGCTCCGCTCTTTTTCTTGTTCTAACCTCTGCTGCTCCTCTAGTCCTTTTCGCTGCTGCTCCTCTATCTCTTTTCTTTGTCTCTCTTCTTGCTCCCTTTTCTGCCTATCTGCTAATTCTTTCTGTTGTTTCTCCTCTTCTTCCTTCTTCCTCTGTTCCTCTATCTCTTTCTGCTTTCTCTGTTCTTGATCCTTCTGCGCCTTTTGCTGTTTTTCTATCTGCTCCTTCTTATGCCTCTCAGCTTGCTCTTTTCTTTGCTTTTCTGCCTGCAGCTTCTTTTGCCTTTCCTCCTGTTGTTTCTTTTGTTCCTTAGTTGTAACAGGAGGTTGGCTCGTCTGTTGCCGACCAGGCTCGCTTGAGGAAGACGCTGGGGTTGTTGTCAATAAATCTAGAGGCAGAGTTTGCAACCTCTGCTCTGTAAGTTTATTGAACTCAGTTAATATCTCATCATTGTATTTCATTCTAGCAAGCTCTTTGGCACCGCCTATTGTTTCGGCGGCGATGAACATGTCATCAAACATATCCTCTTGATGGTCAACTTTTGTTAATTTGGCCTGTTCTAGGGCAGTGTAGGCAGTTTTATGTGGATCATAGAGTCTGCTTGGGATAGTGGCCAGGGATAAAGCTTGCATCTTTGTTGCCTCTTTTTCTGCATGCTTGAGATCATGTAGAGTAAAAACACCAATTCTCAAGGGAAAAGAGGGTCAGCCCCTCTTCTTTTCTTTCTTGAGAGTTTGTGTGACACTCTCGGCCATAATCTGATAGGAGATTTCTCGGGCCAACAATTTGTCTGGAACATATAAAGGGAGAACATGCGGCTTGGCCTGGCTCCCAAAAACCCTAATATAGGTAAAACGCTCTTCTCCGAACCAACTTGCTACAACTGGTAAGTCGAAGGAAGCCTAATAGGAGATTTTGGGAATAGGGCAATCAAAGATGGAATAATGAATGGGAACCATAAAACCATTGCAAATTTGATACAAATGGTCCTTGTAAAAGGACTTCCACAATTTCTGATGGTACAAATGAATGGGTGAAGGGTCTTGGGTGGTCCACCTCCAACCAGGGATAGGAAACTCAGAATTAAAGCACAAGGTATCCATAATGTAAGCACTATAATAAAATGGTGGGATTTTCCTTTCGGTAACTCTGGATTTGGCTCTAAAGTCACGAACAACTACGGCCAACTTATCGGAAAGAATGGTGGCCCAAATCCATGATTATACTATTAACAGCTGCTTCCATCAGGGGAACCATTTCTATGTCGAAATCAGCAGAGTCATGTAACCCCCATAGTCTACACATCATAATCCCCGCATAGCAATAGGGAGAAGCCAAAGAATCGACGGAGTACTTACCCGAGCTTTCGTGCTTGTGTTTGGCCGGATTCTGCCTCCAATCCCGGATGGGTTCAGATTGTACTTCATTTTCGGCTGCAAATTTCTCCACGAAGGCTTTGTTATAGATTTTCTCCGGCTCGGGCAAATGATACATTTGCCTTAGGTGCTCTAGCTTGAACGACCCGAAAATCCTTCCATCCCTTGTGTGAAACGTTCTATCGACGATTGGAATTTCCTCGATTGCCCAGCGCACTACATCAGTGTAGGGAAGGACCTTCTCTCTGGCTGCTATCCTGTGAAGAAAGGAGTCAGCCAAGTCTTTGAGAGTAGCATCGGACTTCTTTAGTACATCCACACTAGCCTCTGTCACTGTCACTTCTGGTTGCTCAGCCTCTAATAGATTATATGTGCCCTGCCATGAAGTCCTAGTGAGACCAGTGCACGTAGTGTCTGAAATTAGGCCTTTCTTCTTATCTACGGCAGCTTGTCCTGCAACAGATGTAGCAGCGGAGCCCGCGGTCCTCTTGGATTTCTTCCCCATCATGCTCAGGCTTCTCTCAACAGATGAATTCTACACAAATGCAAGAGAAATCGTAACAAGGAAATAACAATGACAATCCATAACAGGAAAGATATATCATTTGAAGCGTGGTGAGATTAATTCTCAAAAGTGGCTGCGGATCCAATCACTGGGAAGATATTGCAGATGCATTAATGGTGATTTAAGGCCTGCTACTCATTAAATGACTATTACACCGTTATCCGGCTAAATGACCCCCTTAAGCGTGCAACAGATATTTTGGCAGTTAAACGCAAGTGTTCGTTAATCGAAGGGGGAAAGTTTAAAATACACATGCATTACCTTATCCCTCCATTTAACGGCATTTTGAAATTTGCACTTTATCAACCGGATATCAATATAACTTTAAGGCTTCAAGCGATGACTTTCTGAGAATGCCGACCGCCGATGAGCGATATCGCATCGCATCGGGGAATAAATGCTACACAATCATTAGAAAAAGATCCTGCCGAGTGCCGATAGCGACATCGCATCGGACTAGCGCGTGGAAACATTACAAAGTGCATATAAAGTGATTTGCCAATTTCCGATTGCGATATCGCATCGCATCGGGGGTAAGACCCGAGCGCCTTATCAAAGTGCAAAGGATTCTGCCGACGGCCGATAGCGATATCGCATCGGGTCGGGATTTATAACTTAAAGCGTTTTTTCCCGCATGAGGCAGCGCCAATAGCCAATCGCCGATATCGCGTCGCGTCGGGGCGTGAGTTATGTTCCCTTATTAGGTGTGCATGGAATATCGCCGATTGCCGACAGCGATATCGCATCGGCGGAGAAGAAGGTGCCGTTTTAATATATTTCTCATGTCATTGCGATATGCGATCTTGCGATCGTTTTATCGCAATGACAAAAGATTGTTTTTTGGAACATTATTATTCAAAAAGGCTTAAATACATAAACTCATTTGATTATCATACCTTTTTGAACACAAAAGCATTGATTCCAATTAAATTTTAAAAGGGACCCATTCCATATGTTAATTTTTTTGTGTGAATACAAATGTTATGAAATGGGGGGTTGTTTTAGAGCACAACAGGCCATAATCCCATGAATTTACAAATGATAGCATAAGTTCGCATGTGGTCCCTGTGTGCCTGCAGTGCAGGATCATTCAGGACCACCCTTGGTGTAACCTCAGATTTGGGCTTACAGGGTCCTTTCTGTGCCTTGGTTTTTGCTCCCTTTTCCTTGTCATTTTCTTCCTTGTCTTTTGTGCTTTTATTCTCACAGTGTTTGTCTCCATCCTTGTCTTCTTCCCTGCTCTCTTTCCCCTCATTGTCTCTTCTGAATTCTTCCATTGGCTTCTTACCATGGCTGGTAACTGCTTGCTTGTAGGAGGGAGTAGAGCTCCCTCCTCCTCACCCTACCATGGAGATCAGCACCTGCAAACTTCCAACCCTAGCTGTTCTTTGCTCCAGAGCTCCCCGTTTTTCCATGTATTGCCTCTCTCTTCCTCACATTTAACTTCTACATTGAATCCTTTGTTATATTCTTCATTATTCGATGCTGCAGGCTCAACTATCCTTTGGAATTCATCTTCACTATGGCCCTGTGAATCTATGAGATAAATCAATTGTGGGTTTTCTTTTGAAAAGTTACCCTTTCATGCACCTGTAAGAGAAAGACAAGTTGGTTTAACTATTTCTGCCTTCATGGTAGTTTATGTTGTTATCAGTCTTAGAATTTCAAGGTAAATCACCTTGGGATGTTTTCCTCTATCCACATGTGAGTTTCTTCATCATCACCATGAATAAACTTTTCTTCCAAATGGAGTGGCATATATTGATAGGTGCTTTCCAAGCCTTGTTGATGATTTTTCAATATGGGTATTATGATCCAAACTTTCTATATTGACAGTTGTTTTTTTCATCTACAGTTGAACTATCTACTTGTATAACATTTTTGGACCGTTATACAACTTGTTACTAAATTTATCCACTATTTTAGTTGTTTCTTTACATTTTACCTATTGCTAGAAGCTTTACAAAGTATTTACTACCCAGAGGGCAAATTCATGCTCAACTAATATCACATCAATAAATATGGCTTTACATCATCTATGGCCTTCCTTAGAGTTGTTTTAGTGATTTATTTTTGGTTATCTCTCTTATATTTTATATATTTACCATTTTGAGATAACCCGTGTTGTATAAGCCATAGGATAATCCAGAGGTTATTTTCATGGTTGAAATCACTTAAGTTTTCAACCTTTCTCCCATATATACCTCCATGAAATGTAGATTTTTTCTACTATAATAAATATATGGAAAAAGATTATGCCATGTTTGAATTGATCATATGATGGATATATTTATGAACATGCATGGAAAGTCCTAATGTAGCATGTGCTACCTTATTTATGGATAGCTAAGCAAGTGGCATGATAGATGGCCTCTTCATCAAATCATAGTTGGAGATAAATGTAGTTCAGCTGACACATAACAGATTTAAAACTATTGTTGGATCAACTTCAAAGATATTATATTATGACCAAATGGTCTTAGAAAGTGCAACCTTTAAGAAACCATGTTAAAAAAACTTCCCATGTCTCCATATCTAAACTAGTTAACCTTGTGAATAGTTTGGGGTCGAGACAATGAATGATATTAACATGAAAACAAATGGTTAGAAGGATATATACAAAATTATGAAGCTTAATGGCACTTACCCAAGGTCCATCACATGATGTTTTGTGCTCATGAACCAACAGACCCTTTAACCAGTTTAGAGTTTCATTTATGTAGTACAATACCATTTCTATCAGATTGTTTTTCACACAAAATCTAAGTATAAGAAGACAACATCAAATACAAAATGTCATTGATAATGTTTTGGTTGTGAGCTACACTTAGGACCTTTTTCATCTTGAAGTGAACTATAATTTATACTCAAGGAGATACTTTTCTTGTCCCCTTTTGAGTTTTTAATGTGAGCCAACTTGCTGGAAATATTTTCCTTTTTTGACTTTTACTACACTTAGCATCTACTCATAGTTTTAGATGAACTGTTGATCAAAACATTTATCTGATTAAATTTTTGGTTTCTTCTGAGCTAGTTTTTGCTACCTAGTACCTACTATTGATATCTTTTAGTTGTTTGTCAGAACTAGACTGAATTATCATCACTTATTTTCCAAGCTAAGATTGGGTCATAATAATTTTCATGCAAGGGGGTTCTCCATGTGCTCCATTCTCACTGGTCTCTATCTTACAACAAATGATGAACTCATCCATAAAAGGAGTGTGAGCTACTAGACAAGCCTCCTTAAATACAAATGTAGCAGGATTTGTTCCCTCAACACTTATATATACACTTGGAAGCGAAAACAACATAGATGTATTAAAGTTAGAATTTGTCTTAAATAGAACTGAGTCAACAACCTCTAGCACCTTTGATGATGAGACAAGGAAATACTAGTGTTTTAGGATTCCTAATGACATTACACTAGATTTTGGACAAGACTCTTTGTAAGAGTCTGAGGGTTTTTTATTAGGATGTTTGACTGGTCATGATTATCCACATGCTTCTTAATATGATGTTATAATGGAAAGCATGCAACTAGCTTTTGACAAGATGTGCCAAAGCGTTGATGTTAGTTTTCCCAATAGCAAGTCTAAATTTTCATTTCCTTAGCATGTGGAAGGAAGACCCAATAGTGGAATGGCACCTCTATATACTTCTAGTGGATGGGAGGAGCATATTATGGGTCATGATTAGTAGTTGGAAAAAAAAGAGATGGATATTTCAGTGTTGATGAGTGTGATGTTGGGTTTTTGAATGAATTGGTAGGAGAACAAGCACTTTGAGACAATAGGGATATTAATCCCATGGAGCTTCTTGCTACAAATTTTCAGTGGTGTGAATTGACTCAGCTAAAGGCTGGAACACATGTCTTTATTGTTTAGGGTCAAAAAGTTTATATATGTTGGAATGCAGTACTCCATTTTGAGTAAATTTCCACTTTTGCACTTGTGTATTAAGAATACAGATGGAACAAAAATTAGGGGATTTTAAAAATCTACCTATTAAAAATAATTGTTCCCTAACTATTATTACATGTAAAGCTCAAACAATTTGGCTGTAATTTGGTATTAATGGGTGTAATTCTTTCCTTTTCTTTAAAAGTGCAAGTTATACAACAGAAGTTGTTTGTTCTGGACCCTTTTCTGAAGCATCAAAGAAAATACATGAGGAGGCCCAAATTTTGACTAAATGTATTGAGCTTTCCAAGTTTGAAGTTGAATATAGGGAGGTGAGTATTTGCATTTGGACGTGAGGGGGAAAGTTTGTTTCATAACTAATCATTGCACCTAAGGAATATTTACTAAGTAAATTTGCTGCATGGTTTACTTTTGACAGGTTTTGGCTCAATTTACAGAAATGACTGCTAGATATTATGAAGAAATTAAAGTTGTGAATTCATCTGCAAAGATTTCACATTCAAGTGATTCTTGTCACATACTAGTTTTTCATGTCAATATGAATTGTGGTGCAGATGTTGATTATTGTATTCATGGAACTGTTTGTTGATTATTATAAAAAAATTCTGTATATTTTGATAATTATTATATATGAGTTTTTCTTATGGATGCATTCTTAATGAGTCTTGTGACTTATCTTCTTGCTTGGCGTCGATCAAGGCTTAAAATAGATTGAAGTCAACTACACAAGGCCTCTAGACTGTCCTTTTTATAAGAGTCCAATAATATCTTGACATATGTTTCTGGTTTCCTGACCACCATGCTTTTGCCAAAAATACAGTTTTAGGATGTGGTTTCTCTAAAACTTGAGCTTGTTGACTTTTGGAATATTGTGCATAAACAAGAAAGTTTTCCATACTCGAAATAGTTTCTAGACTCCATACACTTGAATGGAATGTTCTTGCTGTCTAGATATTGTACCCATGAATAATCTAGAATCTGTAGTATGGTCATAGTTTATGTTTTTGATTTTTGTTGCATCTTCCCAGGCCATAAGAAAGGTTCACATGGTATTCTTCACTTGTTCAATATTTAAGCATGCCAGAATTGGGAATGCAAAGATTGAAGTATTACCCATTTCAATCTGAAGGAGATCCTTTGAGAGGGGTTGAACCATACTGTCTAGTGCTTCATAGATATTCTAGCTCTTTCCATATTCAAGGACCCCCTTTAAAGACCCCACCGCTCTCTTGGGTCCAAAAAACCCCAAGAAGAAATTGCGTGGCAATTGTTTGATAAACCACCATTCTCAACTTTCATGTTTTTCTTTATCCATTTCAATATTGTTTATGTTGAATGTTATATATCCATGAAATGGCATATTAAGTCCTTTTTGTGCAGAGTCCTTAACATGTTATAACAACATATGATCATTGGAATTTGAGAATGAGATTCACTATTTCTGAAATCTCAAGACTCCCTTTTGTTTAGATAGGGGAAGTTTTGGCCCTCATTCTAAATAGCTAAGGTAGAATCCCAATAGAAAATATTGAGAGTTAAACTTAAAATTCCTTTCCTCTCATGAATGATATCTTTTGGTGCCTTCATTACCCACCAAAATAAAGAGAAATTCAATGCCCCTATAAGAAGATACCTTTTGGTGAAATTGTTTGGGATCATGGAGAAAAACTAGGTTGAAACACATGTTCCACCATAGAGGATGCCCACTAAATACCACCACATGTGCACAAAACTTACACAAGTAAAATGCAAATCAAATAGATAGATCCATGGCTTCTTAGGCCCCAAAACCTACCTGCCCCAAGCATGGAGATTAATCATGAAAAATCATGCCTTTTAGATTATGAATTCCTCTGGTCCCTCCCTTTCATGTAGATGATACTTTTCATTTTCCCCAGAAGGACTTGGACTCAGGTTTCAAATACCTTGGTTTCTTTCTATTGTTACAAGTTTTCACATTTGGTATCCTAAATTACGTTTCCTTTAAATTTCAAAAAAAGGTTTGGAAATTCCCTTTGGCCTTGACTTCCTAGATTTTCCTATAGATTCAAAACTCATGTAATTTCCTAAAACACAAGACAAGAATATACTCTACTCTTTATAGCGGCAGCCTATAAAGATTGATGAAAATAGTAATCAACAAGAGGAAGATAGTCAATGGCACATAACACAATATTTATCCAGGGAAAGACATAGCTCAATACTTGTTCTCACAAGAACAATCCATGCATAAGTATTATCAACTCCCAGCTCACAAGCTAGCTCAAACCGAATCCTTAGCCTCTTCTGCTTCTCTCCAAGCCCCTTTCCTTGCAAAATTACTAGATGAATAACCTATATATAAAGGGATTTCATGCTTACAAAACTGCGCAATCCAAACATAGGTCCTTATTTGATTGCATGCATGATGTTTAAAAATCAATAAATCATAAAATTGATAATACACTATCCTTGCACTCTAGTCTCAACTGGGTCTTTCTCTCAACTGGTATGCATGAGTTTCTCATGAGGGAATATTGAGTTAACTGGAGTAACACTTGTGGATGCACCAGTGCACCAATTAACTGTTAGTCCTCTATTAGTTACACAAATAGTTAGAACTAATTTCAGTGGCCATAACTCAGTAAACTAGGTTAATCTAATTACAACTTAAATAAACTCATCTTGGACCCCTAAAATCTAGGGATAACGTATACATGACTAAAAAAATACTTCCAACTCGAAATTTGTAAGATAATTAAGTTAATTAAACTTAATTAACTATCTACAAGTTTCTACAAGAAAATAATTATAATTTAATTCACAATTTAATTAAAGGAAAATAAAATTGGAATTTCTGGATTCTATTTTTAACATTTCTTGTTGCTATTTTCGACACTCCCTCACAACAAGAAAGTAATTCAACTCTATCCTAATATTGAACCTTTGGAATGTTCTGCATGCAACATTTCTCTCTAGTTTTGTTGCTACAACAACTCCAAAAACAAAAAAAAACATCAAACCTAAATCAGTATCATGCATCTGTCATCAAACTCTGATTGCTATTTCCTTCGTCTACTGAAAACTTTGTGCTTCTATTGACTCTACCTTTCGACACTATTGTCAACCCTTTTCTACGCTCTTTAGTATTTAACTACTCTAACCTCTCTCACTCTGATCTCTGACTACATCAATTGCCATTGATTCCTGTGCTACTATGTACTTTGGGCTCTCGTAGAAAGGTATGATCCATGATATAAAACCTCTCAATGGAAAATACCCAATTTCATCCCTCTTCGGTCTAGCACTTCACATCACCCCACCTAAAACCTGGAGGTATGGCTTCATGTTCTCCCTCAACCCACTTGGCTCGAAATTTCCCCCTACTGAAGGTCTCTGCATGAGTGGATTCCTCCATTCAGTCTCCTCTTTTCCTCTTCAATTGTGGTTGCTCCACAACTTTCTGAGACTGCTTCTAAGGCTACTTATTCTCTACTTGTGTGGATCTCTCCACTCGATCTCCTCTCTGCTTCTCCAATTGTGGTTGCTCCACAATTGTCTAAGAGTGCTTCTGAGGCTTCTTCTCGGGCTGCATTTTTAGAGGTAATTCACTTTACCTCTCAACCACCAAGTCTCTAACCTTTTCCTTGCTCCTCAAGGATTTGCATGCATATTTTACCTCAAGAGCATACAAGTTCTTAACCCGTGCACCAATATGTTTCTAAGGAAAGCCTTTCTCTTACTAAAAATCACATCATAGCCACGGTCTTCCAATACCATGACTAAAACAAGATTCTTCTTTAGTCCTAGAACATACATCACAATTGTGATCCTGAGAGGGGAGCCAGACTCCCTCTGAAAGGTAACTGTACCGATCTCGGTAGCTCTATTACTTCGGTCATCTCGAAATTCTTTGCTTGCTTGAGGTCTTTCTCCTAAAAATCACTAAAGAGATCTCTGTTCCCCATCATATGGAATGAGGCACCGTTGTTAAGATACCACACACCTCCCATGACAGTGTTGGTCATGCATGCAATGAGAGTGAAATCAAGTTCAAATTATGAAGCTAGAGCTTCACCTGCTGTGGCTACTGTAGGCTCCTTGCTTGCTTTATTCTGTGGGAAATTTGTGGCATAGTGCCCATGCTCATGACAGTGAAAACACTTGACTTTCGACAATTCCATCTTTTTTCTGCCTGGATCATCTTGGGGCTTCTTCCCTTGGAATTATTTGCTTTACTTGCTAAGGAAAAATCCTCTTCCACTTCCTTGGAAGAGGTCCCATCTCCGATGTTCCATCTAAACTCCTCTTGTACCAAATTTCACCACAGTCATTCCCAATCTGGTAGCTTCCCCCTCCCATTGATAGAGTCCTGTTAACTATGCCAATTCTTGGGAAGTCCTAGAAGATCAGGCTCACCATATCATCCTTGGCAACAGTGATTCCAACACTTCCAAGTTCATCCCAACAATGAGTGAACTTGGTCAAGTAATTTAGGATTGAGTCGCCTGCCTCCATCTTAATTTTTTGAGGTTTATCTTTCAGTGAAAACTACCTATGGTCACTACTGTTTTGGAAAAGGTCCTTCAATGCTTTCTACATAGCATGCAAAGTATCCTTCCCATGAAGGCTTTAGACAATGTGTTCTTGAACTCCCTCAAGGATTATCCGCCTCACCCTTAATACACACTTCTTCCATTCGGCCAGATATTTTGCATCTGATGCTGGTGGCTTAGGAATGTCTTCATCAATGAATTCCTTCAAGCCATTATCCTCCAACAAAGTCTCCATCCTGTCCTTCAAGGCTATATAATTTGAGATGCCATCAAAGGAATACTTGAGTCGCAAACTGTAGAACTCCATCTGCCAATCTTGAAGTATGTAATTCAAATTCAAATTTCGCCGGTAACCATGAACTCAAAAAATTTGAAATCTCCTCTGTTGTACTGTAATTAACTCCGATACCATGTAGAAAATTTCTACAAATCTAGCTCGCATACCATGTAGGTTCTCCTGTAGATTCACAACTCACATAATTTGCTAAAACAGAGGACAATAATCTACTCTACTCTTTACATTGAAAGCCTATAAAGATCGATGAAAACAATAATCAACAAGAGGAAGATAATCAATGGCACATAACACAATATTTATCTGGGGAAAGCCACAACTAAAAACCCCTACTATCTATATTACATTAATAAAAAATCCAAGATGAGAAATAATTCTTGTTCTCACAAGAACAATCCCTACACAGGTATAATCAACTCTCAACTCATAAGCTAGCTGAAGCCACATCCTTAGCCTCTTCTACTACTCTTCAAGCTCCAATTTCCTTGCACAATTCATAGGATGAATAACCTGTGTATAAAGGGAATTCATGCTTCAAAAATTGTGCAATAGAAACATAGGTTCTTCTCTGATTACATGCATTATATTTAAAACTCAGTAAATCATACAATTGATAGTACACTGTCCCTGCACTATAGTTTCAACCGGGTCTTTCTTTGAACTGACATGCATGCGTTTCTCATGAGGGGATCTTTAGTTAATTGGAGTAACACTTATAGATGCACCAATGCACCAACTAACTGTTAGCCCTCTATTAGTTCCACAAACAGTTAGAACTAATTTCACTCACCATAACTCAACAAACTGAGTTAATCTAATTACAACTCAAATAAACTCATCCTAGACCCCTAAAATCTAGGGAGAACATATAAATGACTATAAAAATACTTCCAACTCAAAATCTATAAGATAATTAACTTATTTGAACTTAATTAACTATTTACAAGTTTCTATGAGAAAAGAATTATAATTTAATTTAAGGACAAATTAAATTGGAATTTCTAGCTTGTATTTTTAACATTTCTTGTTGCTATTTTCAATAGATTTGAAATGGGGAAAGACATGTGAAATGAACTGGAGACATAATGGGAATTTTTTGAAGTGGTTAAACAATATTTCATATGTAAATTGTAGCCTAATCAATATTTAGTTGGAAAATCATATTGTAATACTTGACTTTTCATATAATAGAAGTTGTGGTTCAAAATATTTACGATTGTATTTGATATTTTTTTAATGTTGTTATCAACTTATGACACTGAACGATTCATGTGTTTTCATATTAGATGAACATGAATATTGTATGGTATTTTTTTAATATAGTTGCAAAATCATACTAATTCATTTGTGTTGATTAAAAATGAACACAAATAAAATGAATATAAAACTACTAAATTTGTAGTTTTATATTAATTAATAATGAACACAAATAAAATGAATATACAAACACTAAATTAATTTTTTATAGTGACTATTAATGAAAGTAAATGAAATGAATATAAACTACTAAATGAGTGATTTTATAATGAATATCAAATTACCAAAACAAGATAAATGACTATTGCAAATGATAAATTTGTGATTACAAATGATGACTAAATTTTGCATATATACGACTATTAGTAGCTGATTTACTGTATCTTATAAGACAACTGAAATTTAATCATATTTCTTTGGTCATTAATTGGTTTACTTAGGTGACCATATAGTAATATATTTTGTTGTATATTTGGTCATTAATTATGGCAATTAATGACTAAATCAATGACTAAATTAATGACCAAATTTATGACTAAATATACTACTGGACAATAAAATTGAGACAACCAATTAATGAATGACTAAGCTAAAAATGACTAAAAGTCGGTCGTGTTATAAGGTATTGTAAATTAACTACTATTAGTCACCGAATGAAAAATGGCTGTTTATATGCAAATTTTAGCCATTTTTTTAGTAACTAATTAGCCATTTCGTACTAGAGATTATATCTACCATGCTTTCCATTCTATAGAGGGCCTCATAGAGATCCCGTGATCCTCCATTTTCTTTCTTATTTCAGGTTCAATCTTTGGTTATCATTCACATTTGTAATTCGCATTAGCAAGAAGACCACTATAATACCAAACTTGATCTATATTTTTTTCAGCTACCGAAATTAAACAAGATATTTTACTTATGTGATGTTAGCAGAATTGCATGTGAAAAGTATGGAAAACCACATGTGCATATTTTAAAGAATATGAATCATAAACGAAACCATCAAATCAAAGAAAATGCAGAACTTGATAACATAGTTCATCTAGTGTGGACTACGTCTTTGGGTCCGGTGTCAAGAGTGGGGAGGCCGCTTCATTAGTTGCTACAAGATGATGATGAGTATATGATATATTCTTTGTCAATACAAGGATGAACCTCTTTTACTAGAGTGACATGTCTCTCCATGAGACATCCTTCTATAAGAATGATCACTCATACAAGCTCTCCTTCATAATGAAAAAATAACAGCCTCTCACATAAAGTGGCATACAAGGATCCTCTCACAAAGTAGCATACATGGATCTTAAAATCAAATCATCATCTCAGAAAAAAAAATTGACACATGGAAATAATGCATCTTATACCTCCAATTTTGGGGACGACATGAAAATCGGCTACGTAGATGAAGAAACTTCCCATTCCTTTGCATTCCTTGTGAAAATCTGTGAAATATGAGTGTAAACTCCACCCCTTTTTGACTTGGTGAAATTTGGGCTCTCTAAGAATCTCAAAGGTTCCTCACAAGTTTCTCTTCTTAGACATAGACAAAAATTCTACTGCTCAAATGAAGAAATGGACTATGCCATTAGACTCCTACTGAAAAACTGGTTCATTTGAGTATAAACTCAGCATAGTTGTGACACCTCCAAAATTCTTCCCCTAGGGAATCTTAAATATTCCTCATAGAGAATATTTGAAATATTCCCTAACATATGCTCTAACAATATTCCTAGAATATTCTTGAGATTCATGACTTCATTGGCCTACTTGCACCCTCATCTCTCATGTATTCTCCATGGTTCCATTTGAACCATTTGAATGAAATTTTATAACAAAGTGTGAGGGTGAATAAGACAAAATGTGTGGTTGGCACAATGGTTGGCATAGTCATATTAAGTTACTTGTTGTTGGGGAGGTTTTGGGTTCAAAACCCATGGACTCATAATTTTTCTTTAATATGGTTTTAAAGCCCAATTTTGGTTTTAATATAGTTTTCAAACCATATAATATATGGAAATTATATGTCCATATTGTAACAACTCCCAAAACTATGAGAATAAGACAGATATGGAGGTTGCACCATGCCAAGGCCACTTGGGCCTAATTTGAGATGCCATGTGGCACCATGTGACTGGGCTATGTGCAAACTCTCATTGGTCCACATTCTATGCAACTTTTGTCACCTACATGCCATGTGTTGACTTGGGATATTTCCACATCACCTATTGTGGTCCGCCTAGTATTCTGATTAGGTTGCCATGTCGCACCCTGTGGGAGTGTCACATGGCACCCTCTGGTTGACTTTTGACTCTTTTTTTTTTGTTTGGTACAAACTTCAAACTACAATAAATTTCTCATACGGACTTAGATTTTAGTATCGTCTACGCCATTGGACTCAGGATGACGAGCTCTTCTAACTGGTCCTAGTTTCGATGAAGTATGAGAACTTTTATTTTTGAGCCTTTTTAGAGCCACTTGGATCATTTCTCCCCACTGAGGAGCTTTTTTTCCTCCAAAATCATGAAAACTATTTGCAATCTGTTGTACTCCCTTGTCTCCACAATTTTTTTCCAAACATGACACACTTCCTTCTCCCTCACCTTTGTTCTTTGGAGCCATAAGTGTCGAACCGACACTTTTACTCTTATGCAAAATTGTAGTACATATTCCAAAATACATGTTCAATTAAAATACCAAACATGACCGAAGAAAACCCCATACTTACAAATATCTCATACGACACTCTTTACTCAAGTTTACATCACATCACAACAAAAACCAATACCCCAACTATCAACTAAAAAGGGCCAAAAATATCATCACTATGTTGTTTTTCATAAGTGATGGAAAACAATTCATCATTTTTACAAACATTTCACATCATGTGTAATACAAAATGTGGCCAAATTCAACTACTTAAAAATTGTACCCATCTCTTATCCAATAAAGTTAACGGGCTCTCTTCACGTAGTTGGATTTCTCGTTGATTTGCTTCACTGACAAGTTCTTTGTCCTTCACAAGTTCTTTCTGGTCCTACTTTGGTCGGTTCTTAGGATGGAGATCCAAACATGTGGCTGTTTAATGTCCATGCTTATTACAATGGCTACAAAAATTATTTTTCCTCTATACCCATATGACCTTCTTCCTTCCCTGATGTGGAGAAGGTTTTATATGTATTGTTTTTTTCATTACTGCCATTCTCTTCCAACACATGGCAACAACATGGTCATAAAAGAAACAAAAAGTACATGGCCTTTTATGCCACAAATTTTGTTCACCATTAACAATTTGCTTGTAATCAAAAGGAACATTAGAATAATAAGACCTCTTATACCATGCTTGGTTATTTTTGGTGTGAGCCTAGTAGTGAGATCTCGCCTTATCTCTTCTCCTACAATGCTCATTTTCACAAGAAGATTGTGTTATGTTTTCAACATCCCCTTTCCTTGATGGTTTCGACAATGAATTAGATTCCTTGTTTTAAGAACCCCATGCTTCTGCTCCCATCGAACACTGCCCTTCAATGTATCCCAGTCTTGAAAATCGAGACCTTTGTACAACTTGCAATGGATGAGTCATTCCTTAGCCATTAACACTAAGTCCTCCTCCTTCATGACCCATATTGTGAAGGAGTCTCATGCCAGTTCCTAAAATTGGTACCTAAATGCTTCGAACAGAAATGAAATCATGTGGAAATGAAACTGAAGAACTATCAACACTATTTACCTAAGATGTTGATTCTGAAATAGGTGATGATGGCTTCGATAAGCCTTTGTTGCACTTCAACGTTTCCAACTCCTCTTCTATGACTCGTAATTGAAGCTGCAATCTTTGCTTCTCCTCTTCAGCATGTTGTAGAAGTCTCCTCAAATCAGAATTATGTGCTTGAAGGCTCTCATTGATCTCTTCATTTGAATGATGAGAAGAAGAATATTCACCCAAATATGGAGATGAAGCATCATCCTCTCCTCTCTCTTTCTCCCATTCCTCTTTTGAGATTTTCTCCTCACCTACATACATTATATATACTATTATTTCCGTCTTGTAGAGGGCCTCGTAGAGATCTTCATGATACTCTATTTTCTTTCTTAATTCACATTCAATCTTTGGTTATCATTCACACTTGCAACTCACATTAGCAAGAATAACTCTCTAATACCAAAATTCATATGGATTCTTTCAACTACTAGAATTAACCAAGATCTTTTACTTTTGTGATGTTAGTGAAATTTCATGTGAAATATGTTGAAAATGGCAACAAGAAATGCTAAAAATAGAAGTGCTAAAAATAACACTGCTAAAAATAGCAATTTTGGGTACCAATGATGGATTGAGCAACAGGGAATGAAGAATGGAAGTGCTAAAAATATCATTCTATTTTTAGTAGTTCAGGATGGATTCCTATTTTAGTCAGTCCCTAGACTAAAAATAGGAAGTAAAATTCGAATTTGAACTTAACAGTTGTTTGAAAATAAATTAAATAATTCTCCATGAGTTAATTAGTTGTGAAAAATCAAACATGAAGTCTATGTGAGGACATGCAATAGTTTATCTATTAATTGAGGAATTTATCCATCAGTTAAAGAGATAAGGATGAGTTCTAATTTGAGTAGTAATTAGTTGTTAACTGAGTCAAGTCTAGTTATATTTGATTTAAACAGTTTGTTTAAATTAAGTAAGTTTAGTGAGTTAATGCATGCTAGCATATAACTACCGTACTTCAGATAACTGAAGATTCTCTCATGAATAGCTCATGCATGTTAGTTCAGACAGAGACCTAGTTGAGATCAGAGAAGGGACAGTGTACTATTAGTTGGATGAATATTTTCCTATAAAGGAAGCTCATCCATCAGAAGGATTTATCTCCTTCAGGACTGCGTAGTTGGATCAGAGGTTAGTGAGAGTGTGAAGAGGCCAATTCACACAAGTGGCTGCACTGGACCCCAATCAGAATTTCCCAAAGAAATGAGAGGATTGGAGGGCAGACCGAGGTTAGATAGAGGCCTTTGACTGTCTATGAGCAGTAGAGGTATTGCAGAGAGAGCAGGATAGATTTTGAGCTGATTCTTTTTGTAATATTGGCTATATTTCCACTTGTATGATAATACAAAGTTGGGGTTTTAGGCTGAGGCTTTCCTCGGGTAAATTCTTTTGTGTTATGTGTGATTGATTTCTCCATATTAGTTATATGTGTTCTTATTGATGTTGCTCATGTTCGATTAAGCTTCCACTAAATTGGTTGTAGAAGTAGATCAAGTATTTTGCTTTAGTTTATTGTATTATCAAGTGATCTACAGTAGGAATTTCTACATGGTATCAGAGCTAGCTGATTTGTAGAAAAATTCTACATGGTACCAGAGCTAGTTGATTTGTAGAAAATTTCTACATGGTATCAAAGCAAAGGTGATCAAAGGAGAGAATAGTATACTGAGAGGAGATTTCAAAGTTTTGAGTTTTGGGTCGAGAGTTTGCAGAGCATATCTGAAAATTTTTGTACAAAATTTTCAGAAACAAATAATAGATTTGGATTCCTTGCGGAGAAAGGGCCAAATTAAAAAAAAAAAAATCGGTGGAATCAGAGTTCGGATGAGGGAGATATTGCTGATTTAAAATCAGCTCTTTTTCCAGAAAATTTCGTGACAGTGGGAAAGTGGAAATAGATTGGTGTGCTAGCCAAGAACCTATATGCACTTAAGGTACAAGATGTATGAAAAGCCTTGAGGAGCAAGGAAAATGGTAGATACTTGGTGGTTGAGAGGGAGAGTATATTACCTCTCAACATGCAGTGCGAGAAGAAGTCTCAGATGATTGTGGAGGAGCCACGATTGGTGTAGCAACTTCAGGAGGTTTTGGAGCAGCCAGAACTAGAGAAGTTGAGAGGAGATAGAGTAGAGATATCTACTCATGCAAATACCTCTAGTAGGGGGAAACTTCGAGCCAGGTGGGCAGAGGGATCACATGCAGCCATACCTCCAGGTACTAGGTGGGGTGATGTGGAGTGATCGTCCCAAGGAGGAGGGGAAGGATCCTTGAGGTACCCAACCTCTTTGATTCAACTTTGCTATAGGAGCCCCGATGAGGAATAGCATGACTGAATGATTGGGTAGAGACAGATGCGGATGGAGCGGCTGAGAGAGCTACAATGTAGGAATCCCAAGATAACGCAGAGCTAGCAGGATGCAGCAATGAGAGAGGCACAAGTGTGTTGCACCAGTGCAGGATGGCACAGAGAGGTGTGCAATAGTGTGAGATGCATGGAGATGTTGTAGTAGCACAGAGGTTAGAGAGGGAGCACTTGTCAGCAGCAGGTAGAGCTTCAGCATCAGAGTATGTTTCTAGCCCAACAGAGAGGTCAGTTGGGAGTTTTTTTTGTTCTGAGAGTTGCTGGAGCAACCACACTTGGTAGAAGTGTTGCATGCAAAAAATTCCAAAGGTATAGGATGGGGTTTGAGAGTAAGCCTTTCTTTTTGAGAGGGAGTGTTGAAAATGGCAACAAGAAATGCTAAAAGTAGAAGTGCTAAAAATAACAGTTTGGGTACTAGTGCTGGATTGAGCAATAAGGAATGAAAAATGGAAGTGCTAAAAATATCATCTTATTTTTAGTAGTTCAGGATGGATTCCTATTTTAGTAAGTCCTTGGACTAAAAGTAGGAAGCAAAATTGACATTTGAACTTAACAGCTATTTGAAAATAAATTAATTAATTCTCCATGAGTTAATTAGTTGTGAAAAATCAAACATGAAGTCTATGTGAGGACATGCAACAATTTATCTATTAATTGAGGAATTTATCCATCAGTTAAAGAGATAAGGATAAGTTCTAATTTGAGTAGTAATTAGTTGGCCCAATTCACTGAGTCAAGTCCAATTATATTTGATTTAAACAGTTTGTTTAAATTAAGTAAGTTCAATTAGTTAATGCATGCTAGCATATAACTGTTGTACTTCAGATAACTGAATATTCTGTCATGAATAACTCACGCATGTCAGTTCAGACAAAGACCCAGTTGAGATCAGAGAAGGGACAGTGTACTATCAGTTGGATGAATATTTTTCCTATAAAGGAAGCTCATCCATCAGAAGGATTTATCTCCTTCAGGACTGCGTAGTTGGATCAGAGGTTAGTGAGTGTGTGAAGAGGCCAATTCACACAAGTGGCTACACTGGACCCCAATCAGAATTGCGCAAAGAAATAGGAGGCTTGGAGGGTAGACCAGAGGTTAGATATAGGCCTTTGACTGTCTATGAGCAGCAGAGGTATTGCAGAGAGAGCAGGATAGATTTTGAGTTGATTCTTTTTGTAATGCTGTTTATATTTCCACTTGTATGATAATACAGAGTTGGGGTTTTAGGCTGAGGCTTTCCCCGGGTAAATTCTTCTGTGTTATGTGTGATTGATTTCTCCATATCAGTTATATGTGTTCTTATTGATGTTGCTAATGTTTGATTAAGCTTCCGCTAAATTGGTTGTAGAAGTAGATCAAGTATTTTGCTTTAGTCTATTACATTATCAAGTGATCTACAGTAGGAATTTCTACATGGTATTAGAGCTAGCTGATTTGTAGAAAAATTCTACAAAATATTGTGAAAAGCTGCATGTTCATACTTTAAAGAACATGAACCATAAAGGAAACCATCAAATCAAAGAACACTCACAACTTGAAAATGGAGTTCATCTAGTGTGGACTACGTCTCTAGGCCCAGTGTCAAGAGTGGGGAGGGTGCTTCATAATTAGTTGCTAGAAGATGATGATGAGTACATGATATATTCTTTTCCAATATAAGGATGAACCTATTTTATTGGAGTGGCACGTCTCTCCATGAGATGTTATTCTATAAGAACTCTCACTCAGACAAGCTATCCTTCATCATGACAAAATATCAATCTCTCACATAAAGTGGCATACAAGCATCCTCTCACAAAGTAGCATACTTGGAACTCACAATCAAATCATCATCTCCACGAAATTCAAATGGACAAATGGAAATAATGCATCTTATACCTCCAAGTTTGGGGACGGCTTGAAAATTGGCTACACAGATGAAGGAACTTCCCACATCATCATGTTCCTTGTGAAAACTTGTGAAATATGACTCTAAACTCGACCACTTTCTGACTCAGTCGAATATGAGCTTCCTAGGAATCTCAAAGATTCCTCACAAGATTATTTTCTTGGACACAAACAAAAAATTTGGTGCTCAGATGAAGAAATGGACTACACCATTAGAATCCTAACAAAAGATCGATTCATTTGAGTATAAACTTGGCATAATTCTGACACCTTCAAAATTTTTCCGCTAGGGAATATTAAAGAATCCTTATAATGAATATTCTTTGAAATATTCCCTAACATATGCTCTAACAATATTCCTAGAATCTTCTTGAGATTCATGACTTCATTGGCCTACTTGCACCCTCATTTCTCATGTATTCTCCATGGTTCCCTTTGAACCATTTGAATGGAATTTTATAACAAAGTGTGAGGGTGAATAAGACAAAGTATGTGGTTGCAAAAATGGTTGGCATAGTCATATTAAGTTACTTGTTGTTGGGGAGATTTTGTGTTCAAAATCCATGGACTCTTAATTTTGATTTAGTATGGTTTGAAAGCCCATTTTTTGTTTTAATATAGTTTTCAAACCATATACTATATGGAAATCATATATCATATTGTAATGAATCCCAAAACCATGAGAATAAGAAAAAAATTGAGCCTACACCATGCCAAGGCTACTTGGACCTAATTTGAGGTGTCATGCGGCACCATGTGGTGGACTCTCATTAGTCCACATGGTATGCCACTTCTGTCACCTACATGCAATGTGTCAACTTGTGATATTTCCACATCACTTGTTATGGTCCACTTGGTATTCTGATTGGGTTGCCATGTGACATCTTGTGGGAGTGCAATGTGGCACCCTCTAGTTGATTTTTTTATTTTATTTTTCATACAAACTTCAAACTGCAATAACTTTCTCATATGTAATCACAATTTAGTTTCATCCATGCCATTGGAATCAAGACAATGAGCTCTTTGAGCTGGTCATAGTTTCGATGAAATCTAAGAAATTTTATTTTTAAGCCTTTCTAGAGCCACCTGGATCACTACAGTTATATATATATATATATATATATATATATATATATAGATATAGATATAGATATAGATATAGATATAGATATAGATATAGATATAGATATAGATATAGATATAGATATAGATATAGATATAGATACACACACAAAAATTTTGGCTCTTATTGTCAAGCTATGCATAATTATTTATATTAACTAGTTCATTTTATATTGCATTTATATTAATAAGTTCACGATAACATGTAGACACATCCCAACTACATGAATGAGCTTATGACATCATCTGAGTGGGAAGTTGATCAAATAGGCTATCCTCGACTAGAGCATGTTTCCATGGATTCTCCTCCACCTGCACCTCCACCTTATATGTTCACTAATGTGGAGGATAGTCACTATGTACAACCACATGGACCAACAGTTGAGGCAAATGTTTTTATTCCTAAGGTTTCAACATTTTTTTTTTAAGTTACACATATATGCTAATTAATTTGTATACTAATTATAATTTGTCCTTGCCATTGTGTACACATGCCCATATGTAGTGTCGTTGATGCCACTGTTATGTGGAGAGATGAGTGGGATGTTGGTTTAGAGGCACTGATGATGAGGGTCCATCGATGCAGGCCCCAATCATTGAGCCACAGGCAGGGGAGCACCAAACACAGATTCATGATTAGAACCCCATCCTATTAGAATTGCATTTGAACGCGACTGAGGTTAGTAGATTCATGTATATGTAATTAAAAATGTGGTTCAAAATAATTTTTTCCATAATTTTTATTTTGTACAAATAATGATCTAATTAGTTTGGATTTGAATGTGTTATATCGCAGTACCAACTTATGGACACTTACTTTGTGCAGCGTAACTCACATAGGAGTTCTGGTGGTACTTAGAGTGTCATAGTTTGTTTTTAGGCTCATTTCTTAGGGCACATTCAAATATGATACAAAATTCGTATATTTTCATATATGGAGAGTTTATGGATGTACATCATGGACATTATTTTAGTTTATGGATGCTTATTATTTTAGATTATGGATGTTCATGTGATATTTGTAATTTGTATATATTTTCATATGGATAGTTTATTGATACATATATTCACTATTTTAGTCTATGGATTTGTATTAATCCGGTTTATGGATGCTCGTTAATTTTTGAAATTTATGGATATGATAAAATTATTTCACTAATTTAAATCTTTTCTATATACTATAACTTTATTAGTAGAATGTATGTTCAATTTTTATTTCCAGTTTCATAGACTAAGAAAATAAATACAATCTTAAGTTATGATGCAAGTCACTTTGATACTTGAAATGAACTAAAATATGTCATGTATCAATTTAATATTGAACATGAAAATAATTCCAATCATGCTTCATGTCGGCTTGTAGAAAGCCTTTTAGTGCAATCAACATGTATGTTATTACAATTCAATTTTAAAAATATATTATTAGAATTATAAAGTCATCCATATATATATATATATGAAATTTTTTGTGACCCATCCATATACCATTGCATGCACAACTTTTTTAAGTATTTCAATCAATTTCTTATCTTGAGGTTTAATTAAAAAACACAAATAGGATTGAAATAAGTTTTATTCAATTTTAAAAGATGTTATGTAAACAACAAAGAGGTTTTATTCAACATTATTTACTTTGAGATTATCTACAAGATATTAGTCGTAACATGAGATAAGTCAATTGTATTGAAATTTAATATATAGGTCAAAAAACAATATATAACAATATTTCTATAATTTTATATAATGTCATCAACTTTCCTAAATTTACAAGTAGTTTTGTTTTTGTTTTTGTTTTGTTTTGTTTTGTTTTTTTGTTTTTTTGTTTTGTTTTGTTTTGTTTTGTTTTTTTTTTTTTTTTTTTTTTTTTGTCTTGCTTTGTTTTGTTTTGTTTTTTGTTTTTTTCGTTTTTTTTGTTTTTGTTTTTGTTTTTTTTTTTTCGGTTTTTTTTGTTTTTTGTTTTTTTTTTTGTTTTTTTGTTTTTTTTTTTTTTTTTTCTATAGAAATTTACAAGTAAATATCCAAGTATTTCAATCAATTCCTTATAATGGAAATTAGTTTTATTCAATTTTAAAAAACTCAAATATGATTGAAATAAGTTATATATTCAATTTTATATGATGTGGAGATGTAAAAGTTACAAATACAAGTTTGATTCAATTTTATTTTGTTTGCGGTTATTTACAAAAGCTTAGTCATAATGCAATCCGTCAATATTTTTTTTGTGCTTACACTGAAATAAATGCACAATGTTAAACTAATTACCTTGAAATTAATGTACACCATATATCTAGTTACATCAAATCATAAATCACCATCTTCACTGAAATCAATGAATCTAATGCAAGTAATCAAATAGGATGGGAAATCAACATCTACAATAAAATCAATGCATCTATTGCAAAAATTCAAATAAGATTAGAAATCAATGTCTACACTGAAATCAATGCATCTAATGCTATAATCAATCAAATAGGATTAGGAATCAACATCCTCCCGAAATCAATGCATCTAATGAAAGATCAATAAAACGAGATTAGAAATTAATATCTTTAATGAAATTAATGCATATAATGCAAAAGATAAAATAGAATTAGAAATCAACATCGACATAGAAATCAATGCATCTAATGTTAGAAATCAAATGGATGAGAAATCAACATCTGTAAATTGAAATCAATGCAACTAGTGCAAGCTATTTTCTTCCCTTTCTCTCCCCCCTCCATCTATATCAATATCTCACTCATCTCTCCTTATTTGTCTCTCTATCTCACCCCCTAGACACACATTCTCTCTCTCTCTTGATATTGATCTATCTCTCCCTCCCTCCCTCTATATCTCTCTATTCCCTCTCTCCCCCTTCCATCAATATCTCTATCTCCGTTTGTCTCTCCTTCTTCATATCTCTATATCACTCCACAAACATACACATTGTTTCGAAATATCTATCTATATCTCCCTCCATCTCCCTCTCCTATTTCCCTCTCTCTCCATCTCCCTTTTCACTCCTCTCTCTCTCTCTCCATCTCCCTTGCTACTCTCTCTCTCTCTCCACCTTTCTCTCTATATATGCCTTTCTCCTTACCTACCTCTTTATCCCCTTCCAACTCCATCTCTCTCTCCTTCCCTCTCAAGTCCTCTCTCACTTCCTTTCCCTCCCACCTCCCTTAGTCAATCTCTCTCTCTCTCTCTCTCTCTCTCTCTCTCTCTCTCTCTCTCTATATATATATATATATATATGTCAAGCTTCGTCCTTGATCCGAATTTAAATAGGAACGTAAAAAATTACAAATATAACCATGGAAACAGAGATGCAATAGAAATAATACTTCCTTTCATTAATATAAAATAATGAAATATGCTTACAAACAAAATGGAAATGAGACTAGGTCAGGCGATGGTAACTTATCTTTGAGAAGAGATGTGGCGGTTACATCCTCTAAACTAAGTTACAATGAGGCTGAAGGAACTTTTTATTATTGAACAATAAAAGAAAGCCCTAAAAAACCAAAACCCTAACTCGAAGAGATGTAACATGAAGAGTTTATGGGCTCCATTGGGGTTAGTTGGGTAGCCAACTTCCCGGGGTTGTAACTTGGTCATATACAACTAAAAGATTTCTCCAAGGACTACAATGAAAACATGATACCTCATTGGAAATATCTCTCCAAGAAATGCAACTGAAAACACAATTTCAATGAAATCACCCACAGGAATATTGCAAAAAAACTTTGTTTAGGGCCTCAAAACTACTCCAGAAGTTCAGGACCCGAAAAACTACCAAAAATAGTAAACTTTGCTACAAGTAAGGAAACTAAAAGAAATGACAGAAAAATGGTGGGGGTCCAAGTGGAATAGGTAGGTGGCCACCAATATCCACCTGAATCACTCCTCCCCCCTTAAGAAGCAATGGTCTCCATTTCGTTGAGTTCCTCCATGAGATGAGAAAACTTCTACTGAACTTGGTCCCTAGTGAGCCATTTTCCATGGTGCAGGAGTTGACCGGCTTTGAAAAATTGATACAGTTGCATCTTCTATTGGTGAGTGTTCTTGATCTGCGTGTCTATGATCTGATCAATTGTAGCTTGTTCCATTCAGTCTAGATTTAACTCTGTTCATGTGAGTTGTTCTACAATGTCGGATGTGTCTAGTAATGGTGGAAAGTATGGATGAAGGCAATCCACATTGAACACTAGGTGCAGGCCAAGGAATGGGGGAATGCTAAGCTCAAAAGCATTATCTCTAAAACCTTGGTGATTGTGTATGGCCCATATTGAAGCGGGCGAATCTTGCGATGGGGCCTAGTGAGGCGCTCCTTTTGCAAATGTAGCCAAACTTTGTCATCCACCTGGAACTTATGTGGCACCCGATGTTGATCATTCCACTACTTGTAATTAGCATTAGATTTGTCCAATATGTCATGGACATATTAATGAATGTGTTGAATGTGATCAATGAAGCTATTTGCCTTGTCAGATTCAGACTGTACATGTGCTGAATCTGCCTGAGTCTCTGTAAATGGTATGGCAACATCAATGGGACATAGTGGCTAGAATCCCAAGTCCACCTAAAAAGGCATTTGGCCATTCGAGCTGTGGAGAGCTCAGTTGTAGTTGTGCTAGACATAAGGGAGCCTCGCATTGCATGTGCGTGGATGCTTTGAGTTGTAAACGCATAGAATGTGTACGATCATATTGTTGAAGATCTCCATCTAGCCATCAGTTTGGAGATGGAAAGATGTGGACTTAGTGAGCTTAGTGTCCAACATCGACTAGAGACTTGACCAAAATATACTGAGGAACTTGTTGTCCTAATCTAAGATGATATATTATGGGATCCAAAAGTGTACCCACACTCATTCAAAGAATATTTTAGCAATGGATTCTATTGTGATACTCTTTTTGTAGGCCACCATAATGGCCATCTTCGAGAATTTGTTGATGACCACAAAAACACATAAGTTTCCATGCTTACTAGAAGGAATAACTAACATGTAATCCATGGAGATGGATTCCCAAGGTTGATTAGGGGTAGGTAGCGGAGTATAGAGACCTTGCTTCTTGATGTTCGGTCTCGCAATGAAACAGGTAGTATGGGATCTGATGTACTTCTCGACATCCTATCGAAGATTCGGCCAATAGAAATACTTCCACAGTATTACCACCATTTTATCGACCCCGAAATTCCCAGTGACCCGACAGTAGTGCGCTTCCCAAATCATCTTCGCACGCTTGCTTGAAGGAACACAAAGGTGTCCCAAGTGGCATAAAAAAGCATCCTAGAGTTGAAAATATCGAACTTGCTGACCCTCCAAGAGTGCATGGTATGTGTGGCCGAATTCTAGGTCTCTTTTGTAGAGAAGTTGCCAAACGGAAGTTTTGTGCCCACAATAGTTGAGCATGGTGTTTAACGCCATGATCGGTGGTCAACTGAGGCAATCTGCAACATTATTTGTGTTGCCCTTCTTGTACTTGATATTCAAATGGAACCGTTGCAAGTATGTGGACCACTTTTTATGGCGATCATTCTGCAACTTCCCTTGCATCTATATGAACTGTAGGGTTTGGTGGTATGTGTGGATGATTGTTTCCTTCCCCAAAATGTAATGCTTCCATTGTCGGCAGGTCTGTACAATGAAATACATCTCTTTTTCATAAGTGAGATACTTCCTGACTTTTTTCTGAAAGTGTCTCACTGTGATATGCCACGAGATTCCCCTGTTGAGTAAGGACTTCCACAATAGCATAGTCAGAGGCATTTGTCTTGATCTCAAATGGTTGTTGCAAGTCTAGTAATGTGATCAATGGTGTAGAGAAGAGGCGATGTTTCAACTCTGCAAGTTCCTTTTGTTGAGATTCAGACCAAAAAATGTTTTCTTTCACTCCTCCTTTGGTGACTTGACATAAGGGCCAAGTGATATGAGAGAACCCAACACGAACCTACGGTAGAAATTGGCAAGACCCAGAAAGCTACAAAGCTCTATCATAGTAGTTAGGGATGGCCAATCCCAAATGACTTGGATCTTGGCTGGATCCACATGCGCCCCCTTGTTCATCAATAATGTATCCCAGGTACTGAACCCGGGTCATGCAAAAAGTGCATTTCTCCAAATTGGCACACAACTTGTGTTGCCATAGTGTTTTGGGAACCTGTCGGATGTGGTGGAGGTAATTTTCCAAACTTTGGCTGAAGATCAGGATGTCGTCTGAGTATACCACTACAAATGGGTTGTTGAATGGCCACAAGATGTCATCCATCAGCCTCATGAAGGTTGCAGGAGAATTTGTCAACCTGAAAGGCATAAGCAACCATTCGAAAAGGTCCTCCTTGGCTTTGAAGGTAATCTTCCACACATCGGAGGGTTCCATTGGTACCTGGTGATATCCAAACTTCAAGTCGATCTTGTTGAAATATTTCCCCCACTTGAGTTGGTCTAGAAGGCCATCAATTCGTGGGATCGAGTACCTATTCCTGACAGTGATTTTGTTCAGCACCTGATAATCAATACGGAGTCTCCAAGTCCCATCCTTCTTATGTACCAACATGATCGGGCTCCCACAGGGCGATGAACTTGGCCGAATGTGATCTTTCTGTAGTAGCTCCTGAATTTTCCTCTTGATTTCATCCTTCTTGAGAATGGAACGCCAATAGATTGGTCCATTTGGTAATGACACACCTGGCGTCAGATCGATGGAGTGCCTAACCTGATAGTGTAGAGGCACCCCTATGTGGGAGGTGAAGATGTCCTCGTACTCCTCCACGACCTTTTCCATATGTTATTATCATGTGGAGGGGCCCTATCTGGAGTTCATGACCACCGTATTTTTCTTTCCTTGAGGGCATATCTTTAGGAAAACAAATTTCCCAGTATTTTAAATGAGCTTACTGCAGTGTTTTGTAGTAACCGGAGAGATGGAAGTAGGAGGTGCTACCTTTCGTATCTTGTACAACTTATTTCCCAATGTAACAATAATAGCACGAGGCCTTGACACATACACAACATGTTGCTTCCACAAGTATGGCTGGCCTAATAATACATCAAAAACATCAAGGGGAGAAACGTCACATAATACCTCATCCGTGAAGGGCTTGATGTTGTATGGAAGGAGGCATTATTGGCTGACGTGCAGATCCCATCCTTGTTGAAGCCACCCGATGGTGTATGATTGTGGGTGTGCTATGGTCAGTAAGCCCAACCACTTCATGAACTCTACTACAATGAGGTTCTTTTGGATCTCGCTGTCGACAATGAACTGTAGCATGGAACCCTTTACCCACATCTGGGAGTGGAAGAGACGCTCCTCCTCTGCTTGATCTTCGGGTTCCTCCTTCTGGATCTTTGTGGTCATGACAATGGTGGTGGGCTTTGCATCAATAATTTGCTTCCACTTGTCATTCCCCTTGTTGGGTTATGACTCAGAGTCGGAACATGCATTTGATTATGAAGCCTTCAGTTTGGTGACCAATGACTACTTGGCCTGACACTCACCTGTGTTGTGGGTGGAGCTCTTATGGAACTCACACCACTTTCCCATGTCCTTCTTCGGCTTCGTAGTGTTGTCATTCACTTGTGGCCTTGGCGGGTTTTCCTGGGCCATCCCACCTTACCTTTTTCCTTTGTTATATGGTTGGGGGGCACATTTCCCTTGCTTCAGATTCACAGATCCAAAGTCTCGCTTCTTCTATTTAAACTTCTACTCGATCTTGACGGCATATCAATACACCTTGCTGAGCAAGGATATGTCCAGGAACTACATCTCATCTTGGATGTATCTATGCAGGTAGTCATGGTACTTGAGTATGAAATGTTTCTCAAAATCCTTGATACCCAACTTCGTGCGAAGGGTATGAAAAACATTGGTAAACTATGGCACATCTTGGTCCCTTCCTTGCAACAACGTGGTCCACTTTATGTATTTGTCATGATAGCTCCTGAGAGGGTAGTACTTCTCCATGATGGCATATCAGAATGAATTCCAAGTGGGAGTGGCTGAAAATAGTGAGGTCGTACTTTCATCCTTCTACTCACAATAGGTTTCCCAATAGTCCTTGACGTGGGGGTGGCTTTGAGAAGAGCAAAAGTAATTTTTTCCCAGATGGAAAAATCATGAAAAAAATATATCCTTCTAGCATATTCAACCATTTATCTACAACATCTGCATATATCCAACCCTCAAATATGGGAATGTCAAAGTTTACTTGTACCTTAAAAGGTGTGGAGCCTTTGGAGTGGATGTTGGATGTGGATACGCTACCAGTGGGCAACCGTTGAAGAATCTGGGAAAAGTTATCCATCATCACATTCCTTTGTTTCTAGAGGGTCTCCTCGAGAAATATTTTGATAGGATCTCCTGCTCCCTCATCTTTCTTTTCTTCCCCCATGGGAGGCTGTCAGGATTTACGAGGCTAGGCTTGCAAAGGTTAGACTAGTTCGATCCCTAACTCCTTATATCTGAACCTCGTTGGGGACATGCAAATAAAAATAGAGAAAGAGCAGACCGCTATGATACCACTAATTTGAATTTAAACAGGAACGAAACAAAATAGATATATAACCATGAATACAGAATGTAGCAGAAATAACACTTCCTTTCATTAATATTAAATAATGAAGTATGCTTACAAACAGAATGGAAATGAGACTAGCTCGGGCAATGGTAGCTTATCTCTGAGAAGAGATGTGGCGTCTACATGAACTGAGTTATAATGAGGTTCAAGGGCATTTTTATTATTGATAAATAAGAGAAAACCGTAAGAAACCAAAACCATAACCTGAGGAGATGTAACACCAAGAGTTTATGGGCCCTGTTGGGGTTATTTGGGCAACCAACTTGCTGGGGTCGTAACTTGGTCATATTATCTCTGTTTGATGTGTATGATACCTCATTGGAAAGATATCTCCAAGGAATACAACTGAGAACATGATTTCAATGAAATCAACCAAATGAATATTTCTAGAAAAACATCGTCTAGGACCTCAAAAAATCTTCAGAAGTTGAGTACCCGAAAAACTACCAAAAATAGTAAATTGTGCTATAATTAAGGAAACTAAAAAATACTGACGAAACAATGGTGGGGGTCCAAGTGGAATAGGTGGGTGGTCACCAATATCCACCTGGATCAGTCTTAAAACTATGTTAACTATCTCCCTCCCTCTCTCATTCTCTCTCCCCCTTCTCTCCATCTCTCCTTCTTAGTCTTTTTGTCTCATCCCCAAACATACACACTCTCTCTCCATCTCTCCCTTGTCACTCCCTCTTTCTCTATATGTCTCGAAATTATTCCTTCACTATATTTTCCTTCAACTCCATCTCTTGAGGTCCCTCTATTTCTCGGAGACTCTCTCCTCTTCTCCCTCTCTTCATATTTGTGTCCCCCCCTCTCTCTCTTACCCTTCTCTCCCACTCTCTCTCCTCTATATTTCAATTTTTTTTTGTAAGCTTAGCAGGACTACATCTTCATCATATCTAATATATCAACTCCAATCAGGGTGGAGAATCAAGCCAATGAATTTACATCAAGGAGTGCCTTAACACACACCCAATCACCATGTTGTGGGGAAAAATGCCTATGCAGGACGATCTTATCCACCTAAGGTGTGACAGTGCCTTAGCAACAAACAGAGACAGCTATTCTAGTATTCTTTCCTTTATGAATTAAGAATGAAGAGAGAGATAGATGGACTAACCGGTGTCTTCCGTTTGTCCCTCGATCTAGCTTCCCTTCTCTTGGAGAGTTCCCAGCTACTTGCCTTCTCGCTCGCCCAGCTTCAAGAGGTTTCTGCAAGATCACAAGAAGAGAACACTACACAAGACATGGATTCATATTCATAACTAGTTCAGGATTAGAAATAAACTAAACATACTAATGCAATCATACATCAAGAATACATCAGCATATAGGAGAAACCAAGATAGCTTTATTGATGAATAATAAGGTTCAGGAAGAGATACAACTTAGAGGGCTCCAATCCAGCATCTCCTTCCCAGTAAATGGAATTCCTATCTTCACCCCCTTCAAAGCAATAAGCACCCAATAGTTCCAGTATCAAACCAACAGCAATTCTTTGCAATAACAAAATTCCAGCCTCTAGATCTCATGGAGGAGAGATCCATACATAGATGTTTGGAGAGAGGATGAGTCAGCTTGAGATGTGACTAGTGTCCTCTCCCTCTGTCAGTTCTTGAGTCCACTTGGAGGTTCTTGCTTCCACTTGGAGATTTGGAACCTCTTACTCATCACCAGTCGAATTCCCTGAGGCAAGTGTCATTTTGGAAGCTTCCTGGGTTTTGACACCTTGATAAATGAGCTTTCCACTTGTCGATTCTCGTTCAGCGCAGGTAGCCAGTGTTCCAGTTGACATTCCACGCAGGTAGCCAGTGTTGGCTTTGACATTCAACGCAAACAGCTAGTGTAGCCACTGAAATGATCCTGATTTGACTTGTTTTGAGTAGTTTTTGGGTGGAGAACTTCTGTGAATTGCTGTGGTTTGTTAGCCTTGTTCCTCTACGGGTAGGAACAACATGTTTAGGGACTCTGGATCCCTTAGATTATGGACATTTCATGCTCAATGCTGTAAGGCACAAAAATCTCTATAACAGTTGCCCCCTAAAGTATGAGGCTGTTTATTGGGTGAAATGCTTTATCAGGGGGATCCGAAGTTCATCCAATGCTGGGAGGAGACCTGTAATAAGATACAATACAATACATTGTTTTTCATACTGCTTTCATGATCTAGCTGAGGCGGGCATTCCCATGCTCAGCTTTATAAATTCATTTTTCTGTACATAGAACAGACAATCGTCTGATGGTAGACTGATAATTTTGGTGAAATTATCATCCTTTGAGTAGGATGATCATCTGCTACAATTATGTACATGTCAATGTTTTTATCTTTCCTGAATATATATCGCAGCCCGGATGGATGAAACTAGATCCGGGGTCTTCAAACTCGTTCGATCTTCACTCTAAGTACAAGTCGATCCATGTAAGAAATGTTCTGAAGTCAAACATGGAAAGACATAGCTTGATTACCGGTCAATGATGTAAACCGTTAACAAGTGCGAGAGGAATCACCAATAATGATAATGACCCTCAAGGTACTGCAGTACAATTCACGTGGTGTGAATAAAGGACTTGGCGTCGAAAACCATGAAAAATCTTTCGGTCGAAGGTCATTGATGTATACCTGTCGCCGGAAGTGAGAAACTTGCCATTGAGGCATGCAGGCTTCAAAGTACTGGAGGGGTTGTTCCTAGATCAACTTCTTGGATAATGAGTTGATGTCGACAAGAAGCGATCCGTCAAAGGAGGGCCTTAATGAATCCCACATCAGTGACACGGAACGGAGCTAATGATTTTAATGGAGGTGAAAACGATCTATGACATATCATTCAGGGTGGCGGTCATGAAAGGATGAAGGATAATGTATGGCAGTGGATGGGACACGGTTGACTTTTCTGAACGACTTCTCTTGAACATGTGGTGACACTGATGCGATGGATTGGTAGCATTACCCCAAAGATGGATGGTATGGCGAGACCATGGATGTGACCGGTGAATGAAACAACCCAACCCGATTGTGGTACGGAGGAAAAGTGTCATGTTCAAGAGCGACTTGCTACCATCAAAGTTTTCTTTAGTTTCTCCCAATTTTTCCCCAGTCATTGCTGACCAGTACCTCTTTATTTTTGTCAAGCTTGAGGAGGATAACATATGCTTGTTCTATAACCTGCCCTTCGAGCAAGCCCATCGCTATGTTTTAACGAGCCTAGCGATAGTGAAACTCGTTCTCGTCTAAAGACAAGTTTGTCGCTATTTAATGATTTTAACGAGTCTAACGACAAGGATAACTCGGTCCTTTTCATTTTTGGAGAGTCTGAAAAGGTACATAAAGTTAACTCCAAAAGTCCTTTTTCGTCATCTAATCCCTTAAGTCCGAAAAAGTATAAAACAATACAAAAGGGATGAGTTTTCGATAGTTTTAACGAGCCGAATAAAACAAGCGCTCGATCTTTTTGTGCAATAATCCCTCAGGTCCAAAAACATTAAAATCTAGAGGAGGGATAGCTCTTCCGGTCGCTTTAACGAGCTGGAAGGCCAAAACTCGGCAATCTTTCCATATTTTACGAGTCAGATGAAAAGAGCTTAAAGAAGACTCGTCTTTTGAGGAACGAGTGATAAACAGGATTAGCAGCTGATTCCAGGTACAGGTTGGAATTTTCCAATCACGGCAGTGTCACAAGGATGGCTAGGTGAAATCACTCTTCGCAGTTGTTCCTCAAAATGGGTAAACAATCATATGGAGGTGAACGATCGGCTAATGGAAAAGTGAGGTGACGGTGCAAACACGACCAAGGCTTTAATGGCTGATGATATAACATTCACAGTGGTTATTTACCGGGGTAGTTCATTTTTTAACGAGCTTAAACGTGGGTGTAAACATTTGCTCGGTCTTATGTTTATTTTTTAACGAGCATGAACTATGTGCTAAAACTGCTCGGATCTTGTGTTTATTTTTTAATGAGAATGAACTGTGTGCTAAAACTGCTCTGTGATAAGTTTGCATGCCCCCAGCATAATAACGCAAATCGAGGTGCATGCATATTGGTCACTATTTAAGCATAGTAATGCTTGAGGTACAACCCATTACGGGGTTGCGCCAGTGGAATTCTGTCATAATCCATTAACTCGTAGGCTCCTTTTGCTAACACACGTTTAACAATATAGGGGCCCATCCATAAAGAATTAAACTTACCTGCTCCCAATTTATCGGATTCTTGGTCGTAAAGCAAAACCAAGTCACCTTCTGAGAAGACACGGGGTTTGACATTCTTGTCGAACTGCGCCTTGACTCATTTCTTATGGGCTTCGTTAGCCAAAGCGGCATCACGACGGGTTTCATCCAATTGGATTAATTCCAAGAAACGAGCCTCTTCTTCCGAAGTTCCGGGGAGGCGATCGATTGCGAGTTTAAGAGACGAGATTTCACACTGGATTGGAAAGACTGCTTCCAGGCCATACACCAGTTGGAAAGGTGTGAACCCGGTCGCGTTCTTTACCGATGTTCGGTAAGCCCACAAGGCTGAGTACAAGATTAGGTGCCACCTTCTTTTGTGAACCCCGATCATTCTTTGCAACATACGCTTCAGGACCTTGTTGATTGCTTCAACTTGTCTGTTAGCTTGCGGATAATACGGGGTAGAGCTGTCGTGAGATAGCCCTAGCTTGGCAGCTAATTCAACCATCATGTGATTGCGAAAATGTGACCCATGATCTGTAACTATAGCCTGTGGTACGCCGAACCTGGCGACTACATGATTGAAAAAGAAAAGGGCAGCTGTTTCACCAGTGTTATCTAATGTAGGCATCGCCTCGGCCCATTTGGTAAAATAGTCAACGGCGACTATAATATACCCATGCCCCCCTGTCGAGGTGGGGTTACATTGCATGAAATCGATGCCCCATTTGGCGAAAGGCCCAACAACAACTATTGGCTGTAAAGGTGCAGGCGGTCTTCTGGTTTTGCTATCAAAAATTTGACAAGAATGGCAACTTCTGACTGCGGTTATGCAATCTTTAAACATGGTTGGCCAGAAGTATCCTGCTTGTAAGATTTTTTGTGCTGTAGCATATCCAGATTGATGCCCCCCACATGCGCCTGAATGACATTCATTCAGGGCTTTTTCGGCCTCTTCATGGGTGAGGCACCTCCTCAGAACTGTATCGATACCACGGCGGTAAAGCGTATCACCGACGATCATGTAGTCTTTTGCTTGGTATCGTATACGTTTCTGTTCTGAGTGAGAGGTGTCAGGCCTGAAATTTTGGGTTTGGAGGTAAATTATTATATCTCCATACCACTCATTGCTTGCAGATATCAAAAACAAACTTTCGTCCATGATTGACTCTTCTAATGTTTCATCGTTGGACGACGATGGGAGATCGCACAATAATTCTGCGAAAACTAAAGCTTTCTTTGATTTGGATTTTACAAATTCCAGATCAAACTCTTGAAGGATCGCTATCCATTTTGAATACTTGCCCCCCAGCAACTGTCGCGACAATATATAAGTCATGGGGTTGCAATTTGATAGAATGGTAGTTTTCCGAAAGAGGACATAATGTCGAAATCTTTGTATCGCTTGAACAACAGCGAGTGCTAGCTTTTCAACGTAAGAATATTTGCTTTCTGTATCATTTAAGTTTTTACTTAAATAATATATAGGATGTTCAATTCCATTGACCTCTTGAACTAAAACCATCGCAATGGTCGTATCTGCTGCAGCCAGATACAGGTTAAAATCTCTTTAATAGTCTGGGGCATACATTAATGATGCTTTTACTAGAGAATCTTTCAGAGCGTCAAAAGAAGCTTGCGCCACCTGATCCCAGACAAAAGGTACATCCTTTTTCAAAGACGAGTATAACCTTTAGCAAGTTCTGCGTAATTTGGAATGAACCTCCTCAGAAAGTTTGCTTTCCCTTGGAGTTTCTGAATCTGAAGCAAATTTGAAGGTGGAGGCAAATTAATGATTGCCTGAACCTTGCAAGGGTCGAGACGAATCCCATCCTTAGAGACTACAAAGCCAAGTAAACGACCAGAACCAACGCAAAAAACACATTTGTGTGGATTGATTCTTATCTTGTAGTGTCGGCAACGTAGAAATATCGCTCTTAAATGCTGCGGATGATCAGTCCGCTTTCGCGAATGAGCCAGAAGGTCGTCGAGATATGGTTGAACGATGTTCTTGATGTCATGGAAGGCATAATTCATTGCCCTCTGAAACGTCGCCCCTGCGTTCTTTAAACCAAAGGGTAATTTTCGATAAGCGAATGTGCCCCACGGACAGATGAATGCAGTCTTTGACTGGTCTTGTGGGCAGATATTTATTTGATTATACCCGGAAAATCCATCCATAAATGAAAAGATTTCACATCCGGCGCATTCATCAATTATCTGGTCGATGAAGGGTGTAGGGTAGTTGTCTTTCAGACAAGCTTGGTTTACATCCCTATAATCGACACACACTCTAATTGTCCCTTGTTTCTTCATAACAGGGACAATATTCGATACCCAATCGGTTAGAGGAACCGGGTAGATGAAACCAGCATGGAGAAGCTTTTCAACTTCTGCTTTGATGGTAGCGGCTTTCTTGGGGTGCACCTGCCGAAGCCGTTGTCTTACTGGTTTGACATCAGGATACATCTTAATTTCATGTTCAGCGATCCTCGAGTCAATGCCTGGCATTTCATCATATGACCAAGCAACCTAGTTGTCTCGTTCGATTGGAACCAACTAGGCAGACCCCGGTTGCCAGCCAGCATACCATTCATAATTATCGTTCAAATATACAGAATGGTAATGGCTGGCACTATCATTGATGAGGGGGCATCTATGAGTATCCTTTCCTCTATTGCTTGGAAAGCGCTTGGTTCACCAACGCTTTTGCCTGAAATGAGAAATCTATCAGGCTTTGATAAAGGAACCAGTCGACCTTTAGGGATCCTCCCCAATGTGCCCATAACATTGAAAGGGAAGACCGTTCAAATGAACGTGATGGTCGTTCAAGGACCCTTGGATTATAACCTACTCCTTGGACGAGACTATATATATTGCATGGGAGCCATCGTCTCATCACTCTTTAGAGTAATGTGTTTTCCGCATGAAGGAAGAGTGGTCAAGCTCGTGGACCAACTTTCATTTCCCAGATCACGCATCGCAAATAGTCATGTACCATCCCTAAATGGTCTATTCACGCAAGAAGTGTCTCAACCCACGGTCTGTCCTCCTGATGAGGGCGGGTAATCTGGGAGGATATGACTGGAACCCAGGGGGCATGCGTCCTGGTCTGCTTCGGCAGAAAAACTTTGGGTATAGGGTAGGTTTCCGCGGGAGAATATGACTAGTCTGTACCCCGTCCGTCTAGGAAGAGGGTTATTCTAGAATAAAATTATTTTGTCAAAGTTATTTGAGTGAAATAACCTATTTTTCACTCACCTTTGTCTATTTCGGTAGACATTGCCGAGGAAATGTTTTGTTTGAAAGATTAACGAAAGAATCTTTGGGTAACCTGAAAGAGGTAGGCCTCTCTCGGTGAAACGAAAGTTTTGACGAAAATGAAGTAGGGGTAACCTTGAAATCGTACTTTATACCTGGGGGCATGCAAACCTTTTGGAGTGCAAGCAAAGAGCGGTTATTTATCTGTTTTTTGGGTTAGCCGTTTCCTAACTTGCATAAAGAAAGGATACGGAGCAAAGCTTAGTGAGATGAAGCTCCATAAAAAATAGAATCTTAATGAGACACTCTTATCATATGATTGGGTAATCGAGCAGTTTTGGCACAAAGTTCATGCTCGTTAAAAAATAAACGCAAGATCCGAGCAGTTTTAGCACATAGTTCATGCTCGTTAAAAAATAAACATAAGACCGAGCAAATGTTTCCACCCGTGTTTAAGCTCGTTAAAAAATGAACTATCCCGGTAAATAACCACTGTGAATGTTATATCATCAGCCATTAAAGCCTTGGTCGTGTTTGCACCGTCACCTCCACTTTTCCATTGGCTGATCGTTCACCTCCATATGATTGTTTACCCATTTTGAGGAACAGCTGCAAAGAGTGATTTCACCTAGCCGTCCTTGTGACACTGCCGTGATTGGAAAAATTCCAACCTGTACCTGGAATCAGTTGCTAATCCTGTTTATCACTTGTTCCTCAAAAGACGAGTCTTCTTTAAGCTCTTTTCATCTGACTCGTAAAATATGAAAAGATTGCCGAGTTTTGGCCTTCTAGCTCGTTAAAGCGACCGGAAGAGCTATCCCTCCTCTAGATTTTAATCTTTTTGGACCTGAGGGATTATTGCACAAAAAGATCGAGCGCTTGTTTTATTCGGCTCGTTAAAACTATCGAAAACTCATCCCTTCTGTATTGTTTTATACTTTTTCGGACTTAAGGGATTAGATGACGAAAAAGGACTTTTGGAGTTAACTTTATGTACCTTTTCAGACTCTCTAAAAATGAAAAGGACCGAGTTATCCTTGTCGTTAGACTCGTTAAAATCATTAAATAGCGACAAACTTGTCTTTAGACGAGAACGAGTTTCACTATCGCTAGGCTCGTTAAAACATAGCGATGGGCTTGCTCGAAGGGCAGGTTATAGAACAAGCATATGTTATACTCCTCAAGCTTGACAAAAATAAAGAGGTACTGGTCAGCAATGACTGGGGAAAAATTGGGAGAAACTAAAGAAAACTTTGATGGTAGCAAGTCGCTCTTGAACATGACACTTTTCCTCCGTACCACAATCGGGTTGGGTTGTTTCATTCACCGGTCACGTCCACGGTCTCGCCATACCATCCATCTTTGGGGTAATGCTACCAATCCATCGCATCAGTGTCGCCAACCAGCCTAGCATTTTTGTTAGACCAGACCAGAGTTGCCAACCAGCCTTCTACTTCATCTAACTCTTCCTCTCCTCCTTCCTCTTTGCTTGACGGAACTAGTAAAACAAAAAACCAATTTCCTAAGGAGAAGAAGGAAAAGAAGAAGAAAGAGAAGAAGAAGAAGGAGCCAAAAGCGACTGGGGGAAAACAAGTGTCGTCTGACAAAAATCCACACACAGCACTGACAAGGCCTAAATCGCCATGTGTCATATGCAAGTGAGACCACTTCCACAGAGATTGTCCCTGCATCCCTCGGATACTAAGGGACTGGTCTCCCCGTTTGCACAATTCGGTAGCATCAACCTCTGATGGCCATGTTGACTGCTCACCGTCAACTAGTGAAAGTGAAGTCCCAGGACAGAGAGGGAAAGCTAGATTTCCCTGCAAACTGTGTGAAGGTGACCACGCCATCCACCGTTGTCCCTTCTTAGACAAGGCTAAACGAGTTTTGGAAGATCGCCCGATTTTACGCGCGCAACTTCCTCCTGGATATCAAAAACTCCTGCCAAGTCCTTCACTAGTTGAGAACCCGGCTAGCCCACCCAGATGGTCAGCCGAAGCACCTATCATTGAAGATGAACCGTCTGGATCCATGCCCGACGAAAGTCAAAAGGTTGAGATGACAGTTGACCCGGTTTTGCCTTCAGAGGCTCTATCATCGAATGATACCATCACAGAGGAGAATAAAGACGACACCGTTCAAATTCTCTTCATCAACATAGACTCCGACGAACAAGGGGGCAATATGCCCATTCCTTTGTCGCAGGAAGGAACTTCCTCAGAGTCATATCCGGCCGTTTATTCGGTCCAACCACCAAGCAACCTAGTTGTCTCGTTCGATTGGAACCAACTAGGCAGACCCCGGTTGCCAGCCAGCATACCATTCAGGATTATCGTTCAAATATACAGAATGGTAATGGCTGGCACTATCATTGATGAGGGGGCATCTGTGAGTATCCTTTCCTCTATTGCTTGGAAAGCGCTTGGTTTGCCAACGCTTTTGCCTGAAATGAGAAATCTATCAGGCTTTTATAAAGGAACCAGTCGACCTTTAGGGATCCTCCCCAATGTGCCCATTACATTGAAAGGGAAGACCGTTCAAATGAACGTGATGGTCGTTCAAGGACCCTTGGATTATAACCTACTCCTTGGACGAGACTATATATATTGCATAGGAGCCGTCGTCTCCTCACTCTTTAGAGTAATGTGTTTTCCGCATGAAGGAAGAGAGGTCAAGCTCGTGGACCAACTTTCGTTTCCCGGATCACGCATCGCAAATAGTCATGTACCATCCCTAAATGGTCTATTCACGCAAGAAATGTCTCAACCCACGGTCCATCCTCCTGATGAGCGCGAGTAATCCGGGAGGATATGACTGGAACCCAGGGGGCATGCGTCCTGGTCTGCTTCGGCAGGAAAACTTTGGGTATAGGGTAGGTTTCCGCGGGAGAATATGACTAGTCTGTACCCCGTCCGTCTAGGAAGAGGGTTATTCTAGAATAAGATTCTTTTGTCAAAGTTATGTGAGTGAAATAAACTATTTTTCACTCACCTTTGTCTATTTCGGTAGACATTTCCGAGGAAGTGTTTTGTTTAAACTACTAACGAGACAATCTTTGGGTAACATGAAAGAGGTAAGCTTCTCTCGTTAAGACAATTGTTTTGGCGGAAGTGAAGTAGAGGTAACCTTGAAACTCTGTTATATACCTGGGGGCATGCAAACCTTTTGGAGTGCAAGCAAAGAGCGGTTATTTATCTGTTTTTTGGGTTAGCCGTTTCCTAACTTACATAAAGAAAGGATACGGAGCAAAGCTTAGTGAGATGAAGCTCCATAAAAAATAGAATCTTGATGAGACACTCTTATCATATGACTGGGTAATCGAGCAGTTTTAGCACAAAGTTCATGCTCGTTAAAAAATAAACGCAAGATCCGAGCAGTTTTAACGCGGACTTCATGCTCGTTAAAAAATAAACATAAGCAATGAGCAAGTGTTTCCACCAGCGTTTAAGCTAATTTTAAAATAAAAAATGAACCTACCGGGTAAATAACCACTGTGAATGTAACCTTGTCAGCCATTAAAGCCTTGGTCGTGTTTGCACCGTCACCTCCACTTTTCTTTGGCCGATCGTTCACTTCCATATGTTTGTTTACCCATTTTGAGGAACAGCTGCGAAGAGTGATTTCACCTAGCCATCCTTGTGACACTGCCGTGATTGGAAAATTCCAACCTGTACCTGGAATCAGCTGCTAACCCTGTTTATCACTCGTTCCTCAAAAGACGAGTCTTCTTTAAGCTCTTTTCATCTGACTCGTAAAATATGAAAAGATTGCCGAGTTTTGGCCTTCCAACTCATTAAAGCGACCGGAAGAGCTATCCCTCCTCTAGATTTTAATCTTTTTGGACCTGAGGGATTATTGCACAAAAAGATCAAGCGCTTGTTTTATTCGGCTCATTAAAACTATCGAAAACCCATCCCTTCTGTATTGTTTTATACTTTTTCGGACTTAAGGGATTAGATGACGAAAAAGGACTTTTGGAGTTAACTTTATGTACCTTTTCAGACTCTCTAAAAATGAAAAGGACCGAGTTATACTTGTCGTTAGACTCGTTAAAATCATTAAATAGCGACAAACTTGTCTTTAGACGAGAACGAGTTTCACTATCGCTAGGCTCGTTAAAACATAGCGATGGGCTTGCCCGAAGGGCAGGTTATAGAACAAGCATATGTTATCCTCCTCAAGCTTGACAAAAATAAAGAGGTACTGGTTAGCAATGACTGGGGAAAAATTGGGAGAAACTAAAGAAAACTTTGATGGTAGCAAGTCGCTCTTGAACATGACACTTTTCCTCCGTACCACAATCGGGTTGGGTTGTTTCATTCACCGGTCACATCCATGGTCTCGCCACACCATCCATATTTGGGGTAATGCTACCGATCCATCGCATCAGTGTCGAAACATGTTCAAGAGAAGTTGTTCAGAAAAGTCAACCGTGTCCCATCCACTGCCATACATTATCCTTCATCCTTTCATGACCGCCACCCTGAATCATATGTCACAGATCGTTTTCACCTCTATTAAAATCATTAGCTCCATTCTGTGTCACTGATGTGGGATTCATTAAGGCCCTCCTTTGACGGATCGCTTCTTGTCGACATCAGCTCATTATCCAAGAAGTTGATCTAGGAACAACCCCTCCAGTACTTTGAAGCTTGCATGCCTCAATGGCAAGTTTCTCACTTCCGGCGACAGGTATACATCAATGACCTTCGACCGAAAGATTTTGCGTGGTGTTCGACGCCAAGTCCTTTATTCACACCACGTGAATTGTACTGCAGTACCTTGAGGGTCATTATCATTATCGATGATTCCTCTCGCGCTTGTTAACGATTTACATCATTGACCGGTAATCAAGCGATGTCCTTCCATGTTCGACTTCAGAACAATTCTCACATGGATCGACTTGTACTTAGAGTGAAGATCGAATGAGACTGAAGACCCCGGATCTAGTTTCATCCATCCAGGCTGCGATATATATTCAGGAAAGATAAAGACATTGACATGTACATCATTGCAGCAGATAATCATCCTACTCAAAGGATGATAATTTCATCAAAATTATCAGTCTACCATCAGACGATTGTCTGTTCTATGTACAGAAAAATGAATTTATAAAGCTGAGCATGGGAATGCTCGCCTTAGCTAGATCATGAAAGCAGTATGAAAAATAATGTATTGTATTGTATTGTATTACAGGTCTCCTCCCAGCATTGGATGAACTTCGGATCCCCCTGATAAAGCATTTCGCCCCATAAACAGCCTCATACTTTAGGGGGCAACTGTTATAGACATTTTCGTGCCTTACAGCATTGAGCATGAAATGTCCATAATCTAAGGGATCCAAAGTCCCTAAGCATGTTGTTCCTACCCCTAGAGGAACAAGGCTAACAAACCACAGCAATTCACAGAATTTCTCCACCAAAAACTACTCAAAACAAGTCAAATCAGGATCATTTCAGTGGCTACACTAGCTATTTGCGCTAAATGTCAAAGCCAACACTGGCTACCTGCGTTGAATGTCAACTGGAACACTGGCTACCTGCGCTGAACGAAAATGGACAAGTGGCAAGCTCATTTCTCAAGGTGTCAAAACCCAGGAAGCTTCCAAAATGACACTTGCCTCAGGGAATTCGACTGGTGATGAGTAAGAGGTTCCAAATCTCCAAGTGGAAGCAAGAACCTCCAAGTGGACTCAAGAACTGATAGAGGGAGAGGACACTAGTCACATCTCAAGCTGACTCATCCTCTCTCCAAACATCTATATATGGATCTCTCCTCCATGAGATCTAGGGGCTGGAATTTTGTTATTGCAAAGAATTGCTGTTGGTTTGAGACTGGAACTATTGGGTGCTTATTGCTTTGAAGGGGGTGAAGATAGGAATTCCATTTGCTGGGAAGGAGATGCTGGATTGGAGCCCTCTGGTTTGTATCTCTTCCTGAACCTTGTTATTCATCAATAAAGCTATCTTGGTTTCTCCTATATGCTGATGTATTCTTGATGTATGATTGCATTAGTATGTTTAGTTTATTTCTAATCCTGAACTAGTTATGAATATGAATCCATGTCTTATGTAGTGTTCTCTTCTTGTGATCTTGCAGAAACCTCTTGAAGCTGGGCGAGCGAGAAGGCAAGTAGCTGGGAACTCTCCAAGAGAAGAGAAGCTGGATTGAGGGACAAATGGAAGACACCGGTTAGTCCATCTATCTCTCTTTTCATTCTTAATTCATAAGGGAAAGAATACTAGAATAGCTGTCTCTGTTTATTGCTAAGGCACTGTCACACCTTAGGTGGATAGGATCGTCCTAGTGGACAGAAGGCTAAACGAGTGGCTTCAAGAATTCTCAAGGAGGAACTGTGGTTGTCCTTAGTAATGCAAGAATGCAGGACAATCCTATCCACCAGTGGCTAGGGCGGCCGACGAGGATGATTCTTGCATTATTTAAGGTGTGACAATGCCTTAGCAACAAACAGAGACAACTATTCTAGTATTCTTTCCTTTATGAATTAAGAATGAAGAGATAGATAGATGGACTAATCGATGTCTTCCGTTTGTCCCTCGATCTAGCTTCTCTTCTCTTGGAGAGTTCCCAGCTACTTGCATTCTCGCTCGCCTAGCTTCAAGAGGTTTCTACAAGATCACAAGAAGAGAACACTACACAAGACATGGATTCATATTCATAACTAGTTCAGGATTAGAAATAAACTAAACATACTAATGCAATCATACATCAAGAATACATCAGCATATAGGAGAAACCAAGATAGCTTTATTGATGAATAACAAGGTTCAGGAAGAGATACAACCCAGAGGGCTCCAATCCAGCATCTCCTTCCCAGCAAATGGAATTCCTATCTTCACCCCCTTCAAAGCAATAAGCACCCAATAGTTCCAGTCTCAAACCAACAACAATTCTTTGCAATAACAAAATTCCAGCCTCTAGATCTCATGGAGGAGAGATCCATATATAGATGTTTGGAGAGAGGATGAGTCAGCTTGAGATGTGACTAGTGTCCTCTCCCTCTGTCAGTTCTTGAGTCCACTTGGAGGTTCTTGCTTCCACTTGGAGATTTGGAACCTCTTACTCATCACCAGTCGAATTCCCTGAGGCAAGTGTCATTTTGGAAGCTTCCTGGGTTTTGACACCTTGAGAAATGAGCTTGCCACTTGTCCATTCTCGTTCAGCGCAGGTAGCCAGTGTTCCAGTTGACATTCAACGCAGGTAGCCAGTGTTGGCTTTGACATTCAGCGCAAACAGCTAGTGTAGCCACTGAAATGATCCTGATTTGACTTGTTTTGAGTAGTTTTTGGTGGAGAACTTCTGTAAATTGCTGCGGTTTGTTAGCCTTGTTCCTCTAGGGGTAGGAACAACATGTTTAGGGACTTTGGATCCCTTAGATTATGGACATTTCATGCTCAATGATGTAAGGCACAAAAATGTCTATAACAGTTGCCCCCTAAAGTATGAGGCTGTTTATCCGGTGAAATTCTTTATCAGGGGATCCGAAGTTCATCCAATGTTGGGAGGAGACCTGTAATAAGATACAATACAATACATTATTTTTCATACTACTTTCATGATCTAGCTGAGGCGGGCATTCCCATGCTCAGCTTTATAAATTCATTTTTCTGTACATAGAACAGACAATAGTCTGATGGTAGACTGATAATTTTGATGAAATTATCATCCTTTGAGTAGGATGATTATCTGCTGCAATGATGTACACGTCAATGTCTTTATTTTTCCTAAATATATATCGCAGCCCGGATGGATGAAACTAGATCCGGGGTCTTCAAACTCGTTCGATCTTCACTCTAAGTACAAGTCGATCCATTTGAGAATTGTTCTGAAATCGAACATGGAAAGACATCGCTTGATTACCGGTCAATGATGTAAACCGTTAACAAGTGCGAGAGGAATCACCGATAATGATAATGACCCTCAAGGTACTGTAGTACAATTCACGTGGTGTGAATAAAGGACTTGGCGTCGAACACCATGCAAAATCTTTCGGTCGAAGGTCATTGATGTATACCTGTCGCCGGAAGTGAGAAACTTGCCATTGAGGCATGCAAGCTTCAAAGTACTGAAGGGGTTGTTCCTAGATCAACTTCTTGGATAATGAGTTGATGTCGACACGGAAAGGAGGGCCTTAATGAATCCCACATCAGTGACACGGAACGGAGCTAATGATTTTAATGGAGGTGAAAACGATCTGTGACATATGATTCAGGGTGGCGGTCATGAAAGGATGAAGGATAATGTATGGCAATGGATGGGACACGGTTGACTTTTCTGAACGACTTCTCTTGAACATATGGCGACACGATTGCGATGGATTGGTGGCATTACCCCAAATATGGATGGTATGGCGAGACCATGGATGTGACCGGTGAATGAAACAACCCAACCCGATTGTGGTACGGAGGAAAAGTGTCATGTTCAAGAGCGACTTGCTACCATCAAAGTTTTCTTTATTTCTCCCAATTTTTCCCCAGTCATTGCTGACCAGTACCTCTTTATTTTTGTCAAGCTTGAGGAGGATAACATATGCTTGTTCTATAACCTGCCCTTCGGGCAAGCCCATCGCTATGTTTTAACGAGCTTAGCGATAGTGAAACTTGTTCTCGTCTAATAGACAAGTTTATACTTGGGGGCATGCAAACCTTTTGGAGTGCAAGCAAAGAGCGGTTATTTATCTGTTTTTTGGGTTAGCCGTTTCCTAACTTGCATAAAGAAAGGGTACGGAGCAAAGCTTAGTGAGATGAAGCTCAATAAAAAATAGAATCTTGATGAGACACTCTTATCATATGACTGGGTAATCGAGCAGTTTTAGCACACAGTTCATGCTCGTTAAAAAATAAACGCAAGATCCAAGCAGTTTTAACGCGGACTTCATGCTCGTTAAAAATAAACATAAGCAATGAGCAAGTGTTTCCACCAGCGTTTAAGCTCATTTTAAAATAAAAAATGAACCTTCTCGGTAAATAACCACTGTGAATGTTATATCATCAGCCATTAAAGCCTTGGTCATGTTTGCACCATCACCTCCACTTTTCCATTGGCCGATCGTTCACCTCCATATGATTGTTTACCCATTTTGAGGAACAGCTGCGAAGAGTGATTTCACCTAGCCATCCTTATGACACTGCCGTGATTGGAAAATTCCAACCTGTACCTGGAATCAGCTGCTAACCCTGTTTATCACTCGTTCCTCAAAAGACGAGTCTTCTTTAAGCTCTTTTCATCTGACTCGTAAAATATGAAAAGATTTCCGAGTTTTGGCCTTCCAGGTCGTTAAAGCGACCGGAAGAGCTATCCCTCCTCTAGATTTTAATCTTTTTGGACCTGAGGGATTATTGCACAAAAAGATCGAGCGCTTGTTTTATTCGGCTCGTTAAAACTATCGAAAACTCATCCCTTCTATATTGTTTTATACTTTTTCGGACTTAAGGGATTAGATGACGAAAAAGGACTTTTGGAGTTAACTTTATGTACCTTTTCAGACTTTCTAAAAATGAAAAGGACCGAGTTATCCTTGTCGTTAGACTCGTTAAAATCATTAAATAGCAACAAACTTGTCTTTAGACGAGAACGAGTTTCACTATCGCTAGGCTCGTTAAAACATAGCGATGGGCTTGCCCGAAGGGCAGGTTATAGAACAAGAATATGTTATCCTCCTCAAGCTTGACAAAAATAAAGAGGTACTGGTCAGCAATGACTGGGGAAAAATTGGGAGAAACTAAAGAAAACTTTGATGGTAGCAAGTTGCTCTTGAACATGACACTTTTCCTCCGTACCACAATCGGGTTGGGTTGTTTCATTCATTGGTCACATCCATGGTCTCACCATACCATCCATATTTGGGGTAATGCTACCAATCCATCGCATCAGTGTTGCCATATGTTCAAGAGAAGTCGTTCAGAAAAGTCAACCGTGTCCCATCCACTGCCATACATTATCCTTCATCCTTTCATGACCGCCACCCTGAATCATATGTCACAGATCGTTTTCACCTCCATTAAAATCATTAACTCCGTTCTGTGTCACTGATGTGGGATTCATTAAGGCCCTCCTTTGACGGATTGCTTCTTGTCGACATCAGCTCATTATCCAAGAAGTTGATCTAGGAACAACCCCTTCAGTACTTTTAAGCTTGCATGCCTCAATGGCAAGTTTCTCACTTCCAGCGACAAGTATACATCAATGACCTTCGACCGAAAGATTTTGCGTGGTGTTCGACGCCAAGTCCTTTATTCACACCACGTGAATTGTACTGCAGTACCTTGAGGGTCATTACCATTATCAGTGATTCCTCTCGCGCTTGTTAACGGTTTACATCATTGACCGGTAATCAAGCGATGTCTTTCCATGTTCGACTTCAGAACAATTCTCACATGGATCGACTTGTACTTAGAGTGAAGATCGAACGAGTTTGAAGACCCCGAATCTAGTTTCATCCATCCGGGCTGCGATATATATTCAGGAAAGATAAAGACATTGACATGTACATCATTGCAGCAGATAATCATCCTACTCAAAGGATGATAATTTCATCAAAATTATCAGTCTACCATCAGACGATTGTCTGTTCTATGTACAGAAAAATGAATTTATAAAGCTGAGCATGGGAATGCCCGCCTCAGCTAGATCATGAAAGCAGTATGAAAAATAATGTATTGTATTGTATCTTATTACAGGTCTCCTCCCAGCAATGGATGAACTTCGGATCCCCCTGATAAATCATTTCACCCGATAAACAGCCTCATACTTTAGGGGGCAACTGTTATAGACATTTTTGTGCCTTACAACATTGAGCATGAAATGTCCATAATCTAAGGGATCCAATGTCCCTAAACATGTTGTTCCTACCCCTAGACGAACAAGGCTAACAAACCACAGCAATTCACAGAAGTTCTCCACCTGAAAACTGCGCAAAAACAAGTCAATTCAGGATCATTTCAGTGGCTACACTAGCTGTTTGCGTTGAATGTCAAAGCCAACACTGGCTACCTGCGCTGAATGTCAACTGGAACACTGGCTACCTGCGCTAAACGAGGGTGGACAAGTGGCAGGCTCACTTCTCAAGGTGTCAAAACCCAGGAAGCTTCCAAAATGACACTTGCCTCAGGGAATTCGACTGGTGATGAGTAAGAGGTTCCAAATCTCCAAGTGGAAGCAAGAACCTCCAAGTGGACTGAAGAACTGACAGAGGGAGAGGAAACTAGTCAGATCTCAAGCTGACTCATCCTCTCTCCAAACATCTATATATGGATCTCTCCTCCATGAGATCTGGGGGCTGGAATTTTGTTATTGCAAAGAATTGCTGTTGGTTTGAGACTTGAACTATTGGGTGCTTATTGCTTTGAAGGGGGTGAAGATAGGAATTCCATTTGCTGGGAAGGAGATGCTGGATTGGAGCCCTATGGGATGTATCTCTTCCTGAACCTTGTTATTCATCAATAAAGCTATCTTGGTTTCTCCTATATGCTGATGTATTCTTGATGTATGATTGCATTAGTATGTTTTGTTTATTTCTAATCCTGAACTAGTTATGAATATGAATCCATGTCTTGTGTAGTGTTCTCTTCTTGTGATCTTGCAGAAACCTCTTGAAGCTGGGCGAGCGAGAAGGCAAGTAGCTGGGAACTCTCCAAGAGAAGGGAAGCTGGATCGAGGGACAAACGGAAGACACCGGTTAGTCCATCTATCTCTCTCTTCATTCTTAATTCATAAAGGAAAGAATACTAGAATAGCTGTCTCTGTTTGTTGCTAAGGCACTGTCACACCTTAGGTGGATAGGATCATCCCCAGCGGATTCGCCAATTTGTTGTGGGGAAAAATGCCTATGCAGGACGATCCTATCCACCTAAGGTGTGACAGTGCCTTAGAAACAAACAGAGACAGCTATTCTAGTATTCTTTCCTTTATGAATTAAGAATGAAGAGAGAGATAGATGAACTAACCGGTGTCTTCCGTTTGTCCCTCGATCCAACTTCTCTTCTCTTGGAGAATTCCCAGCTACTTGCCTTCTCGCTCGCCCAACTTCAAGAGTTTTCCGCAATATCACAAGAAGAGAACACTACACAGGACATGGATTCATATTCATAACTAGTTCAGGATTAGAAATAAACTAAACATACTAATGCAATCAGACATCAAGAATACATCAACATATAAGAGAAACCAAGATAGCTTTGTTGATAAATAACAAGGTTCAGGAAGAGATACAACCCAGAGGGCTCCAATCCAGCATCTCCTTCCCAGCAAATGGAATTCCTATCCTCACCCCCTTCAAAGCAATAAGCACCCAATAGTTCCAGTCTCAAACCAACATCAATTCTTTGCAATAACAAAATTCCAGCCTCCTGATCTCATGGAGGAGAGATCCATATATAGATGTTTGGAGAGAGGATGAGTCAGCTTGAGATGTGACAAGTGTCCTCTCCCTCTGTCAGTTCTTGAGTCCACTTGGAGGTTCTTGCTTCCACTTGGAGATTTGGAACCTCTTACTCATCACCAGTCGAATTCCGTGAGGCAAGTGTCATTTTCGAAGCAATCCTGTCCCTCCTTGAGAACACCCAGGACGAATTGGACGAGGAACATTCTTGCATTCCCATGCTCAGCTTTATAAATTCATTTTCTCTGTACATAGAACAGACAATCGTCTGATGGTAGACTGATAATTTTGATGAAATTATCATCCTTTGAGTAGGATGATTATCTGCTGCAATGATGTACACGTCAATGTCTTTATTTTTCCTGAATATATATCGCAGCCCGGATGGATGAAACTAGATCCGGGGTCTTCAAACTCGTTCGATCTTCACTCTAAGTACAAGTCGATCCATGTGAGAATTGTTCTGAAGTCGAACATGGAAAGACATCGTTTGATTACCGGTCAATGATGTAAACCATTAACAAGCGCGAGAGGAATCACCGATAATGATAATGACCCTCAAGGTACTGCAGTACAATTCACGTGGTGTGAATAAAGGACTTGGCGTCGAACGCCACGCAAAATCTTTCGGTCGAAGGTCATTGATGTATACCTGTCACCGGAAGTGAGAAACCTGCCATTGAGGCATGCAAGCTTCAAAGTACTGAAGGGGTTGTTCCTAGATCAACTCCTTGGATAATGAGCTGATGTCGACAAGGAGCGATCCGTCAAAGGAGGGCCTTAATGGATCCCACATCAGTGACACGGAATGGAGCTAATGATTTTAATGGAGGTGAAAACGATCTGTGACATATGATTCAGGGTGGCGGTCATGAAAGGATGAAGGATAATGTATGGCAGTGGATGGGACACGGTTGACTTTTCTGAACGACTTCTCTTGAACATATGGCGACACTGATGCGATGGATTGGTAGCATTACCCCAAAGATGGATGTTATGGCGAGACCATGGATGTGACCGGTGAATGAAACAACCCAACCCGATTGTGGTACGGAGGAAAAGTGTCAATTTCAAGAGCGACTTGCTACCATCAAAGTTTTCTTTAGTTTCTCCCAATTTTTCCCCAGTCATTGCTGACCAGTACCTCTTTATTTTTGTCAAGCTTGAGGAGGATAACATATGCTTGTTCTATAACCTGCCCTTCGGGCAAGCCCATCGCTATGTTTTAACGAGCCTAGCGATAGTGAAACTCGTTCTCGTCTAAAGACAAGTTTGTCGCTATTTAATGATTTTAACGAGTCTAACGACAAGGATAACTCGGTCCTTTTCATTTTTAGAGAGTCTGAAAAGGTACATAAAGTTAACTCCAAAAGTCCTTTTTCGTCATCTAATCCCTTAAGTCCGAAAAAGTATAAAACAATACAGAAGGGATGAGTTTTCGATTGTTTTAACGAGCCGAATAAAACAAGTGCTCGATCTTTTTGTGCAATAATCCCTCAGGTCCAAAAAGATTAAAATCTAGAGGAGGGATAGCTCTTCCAGTCGCTTTAACGAGCTGGAAGGCCAAAACTTGGCAATCTTTTCATATTTTACGAGTCAGATGAAAAGAGCTTAAAGAAGACTTGTCTTTTGAGGAACGAGTGATAAACAGGGTTAGCAGCTGATTCCAGGTACAGGTTGGAATTTTCCAATCACGGTAGTGTCACAAGGATGGCTAGGTGAAATCACTCTTCGCAGCTGTTCCTCAAAATGGGTAAACAATCATATGGAGGTGAACGATCGGCCAATGGAAAAGTGGAGGTGACGGTGCAAACACGACCAAGGCTTTAATGGCTGATGATATAACATTCACAGTGGTTATTTACCGGGAAGGTTCATTTTTTATTTTAAAATGAGCTTAAATGCTGGTGGAAACACTTGCTCATTGCTTATGTTTATTTTTTAACGAGCATGAAGTCCGCGTTAAAAATGCTCAGATCTTGCGTTTATTTTTTAACGAGCATGAACTTTGTGCTAAAACTGCTCGATTACCCAGTCATATGATAAGAGTGTCTCATCAAGATTCTATTTTTTATGGAGCTTCATCTCACTAAGCTTTGCTCCATACCCTTTCTTTATGCAAGTTAGGAAACGGCTAACCCAAAAAATAGATAAATAACCGCTCTTTGCTTGCACTCTAAAAGGTTTGCATGCCCCCAAGTATAAAGTACGATTTCAAGGTTACCCCTAATTCATTTCCGTCAAAACTTTCATTTCACCGAGAGAGGCCTACCTCTTTCAGGTTACCCAAAGATTGTTTCGTTAATCTTTCAAACAAAACATTTGCTCGGCAATGTCTACCGAAATAGACAAAGGTGAGTAAAAAATAGTTTATTTCACTCACATAACTTTGACAAAAGAATCTTATTCTAGAATAACCCTCTTCCTAGACGGACGGGGTACATACTAGTCATATTCTCCCGCGAAAACCTACCCTATACCCAAAGTTTTCCTGCCGAAGCAGACCAGGATGCATGCCCACTGGGTTCCAGTCATATCCTCCCGGATTACTCGCGCTCATCAGGAGGACGGACCATGGGTTGAGACACTTCTTGCGTGAATAGACCATTTAGGGGTGGTACATGACTATTTGCGATGCGTGATCCGGGAAATGAAAGTTGGTCCACGAGCTTGACCACTCTTCCTTCATGCGGAAAACACATTGCTCTAAAGAGTGATGAGACGATGGCTCCCATGCAATATATATAGTCTCATCCAAGGAGTAGGTTATAATCCAAGGGTCCTTGAACGACCATCACGTTCATTTGAACGGTCTTCCCTTTCAATGTAATGGGTACATTGGGGAGGATCCCTAAAGGTCGACTGGTTCCTTTATCAAAGCCTGATAGATTTCTCATTTCAGGCAAAAGCGCTGGCGAACCAAGCGCTTTCCAAGCAATAGAGGAAAGTATACTCACAGATGTCCCCTCATCAATGATAGTGCCAGCCATTACCATTCTGTATATTTGAACGATAATTCTGAATGGTATGCTGGCTAGCAACCGGGGTCTGCCTAGTTGGTTCCAATCGAACGAGACAACTAGGTTGCTTGGTGGTGGGACCGAGTAAACGGCCAGGTATGACTCTGACGAAGTTCCTTCCTGCGACAAAGGAATGGGCAAATTGTCCCCTTGTTCGTCGGAGTCTGTGTTGATGAAGAGAATTTGGACGGTGTCGTCTTTATTCTCCTCTGTGATGGTATCATTCGATGATAGAGCCTCTGAAGGCAAAACCGGGTCGACTGCCGTCTCAACCTTTTGAATTTTGTCAGGCATGGATACAGACGGTTCATCTTCAATGATAGGTGCTTCGGCTGACCACCTGGACGGGCCAGCCGGGTTCTCAACTAGTGAAGGACTTGGCAGGAGTTTTTGATATCCAGGAGGAAGTTGCGCTCGTAAAATCGAGCGATCTTCCAAAACTCGTTTAGCCTCATCTAAGAAGGGACAACGGTGGATGGCGTGGTCGCCTTCACACAGTTTGCAGGGAAATCTAGCTTTCCCTCTCTGTCCTGGGACTTCACTTTCACTAGTTGACGGTGAGCAGTCAACATGGCTATTAGAGGTTGATGCTACCGAATTGTGAGAACGGGGAGACCAGTCCCTTAGTATCTGAGGGATGCAAGGAAAATCTCTGTGGAAGTGGTCTCCCTTGCATATGACACATGGCGATTTAGGCCTTGTCAGTGCTGTGTGTGGATTTTTGTCAGACGACACTTGTTTGTCCCCAGTCGCTTTCGACTCCTTCTTCTTCTTCTCTTTCTTCTTCTTTTCCTTCTTCTCCTTAGGAACTTGGTTTTTTGCTTTACCAGTTCCGTCAAGCGAAGAGGAAGGAGGAGAGGAAGAGTTAGATGAAGTAGAAGGCTGGTTGGCAACTCTGGTCTGGTCTAACTGTTGACTCGACTGTTCAGGAATGGTGGTGCTCTGAACGACATTGGTCGAAAGAGCCAGACTGGCATGCCAATTGTCAGTCCTGGAAGCGACAATGTGGCCATGTGGGGTGCACCAACATCTCCCCAAGAGGAGAAGGGACTAGGATTTCCACCAAGGGGAATTCCTTGGTTGGTGTGCTCCATTTTTTCAACCTAATGATCAACGCAGGAATAAAAGGTGATTGTTCCGTTTAAAATAAATTTTTAACGACGCTTGGACACAACTTTCTTTTTCACTTTTAAAGAGTCGAGAAAAAACTAAAGATGACTCTAGTCTCCTTCGATGTTTTAACGAGCCTGAAGTGACAAATCCAAGGAGACTAGAGTCATCCAATTCCCCGAGAATTCACTAGAAACATTCCTGAACATGAATCCGACATCCATGAGATCCTTTGACTGTTCGGGCCTCAGGACGAGGAACATTCTTGCATTCTTGCATTACTAGGGTGGAATGTCAACTGGAACACTGGCTACCTGCGCTGAACGAGAATGGACAAGTGGCAAGCTCATTTATCAAGGTGTCAAAACCCAGAAAGCTTCCAAAATGACACTTGCCTTAGGGAATTCGACTGGTGATGAGTAAGAGGTTCCAAATCTCCAAGTGGAAGGAAGAACCTCCAAGTGGACTCAAGAACTAACAGAGGGAGAGGACACTAGTCACATCTCAAGCTGACTCATCCTCTCTCCAAACATCTATATATGGATCTCTCCTCCATGAGATCTAGAGGCTGGAATTTTGTTATTGCAAAGACTTGCTGTTTGTTTGAGACTGGAACTATTGGGTCCTTATTGCTTTGAAGGGGGTGAGGATAGGAATTCCATTTGCTGGGAAGGAGATGCTGGATTGGAGCCCTCTAGGTTGTATCTCTTCCTGAACCTTGTTATTCATCAATAAAGCTATCTTGGTTTCTCCTATATGCTGATGTATTCTTGATGTATGATTGCATTAGTATGTTTAGTTTATTTCTAATCCTGAACTAGTTATGAATATGAATCCATGTCCTGTGTAGTGTTCTCTTCTTGTGATCTTGCAGAAACCTCTTGAAGCTAGGCGAGCGAGAAGGCAAGTAGCTGGGAATTCTCCAAGAGAAGAGAAGCTGGATCGAGGGACAAACGGAAGACACCGGTTAGTCCATCTATCTCTCTCTTCATTCTTAATTCATAAAGGAAAGAATACTAGAATAGCTGTCTCTGTTTGTTGCGATCTTGTTCTTGAGGAGGATCCTATCCATCAATGGCTAGGGCGGCCGACATGGAAAAATGCCTATGCAGGACGATCCTATCCACCTAAGGTGTGACAGTGCCTTAGCAACAAACAGAGACAGCTATTCTAGTATTCTTTCCTTTATGAATTAAGAATGAAGAGAGAAATAGATGGACTAACCAGTCTCTTCCGTTTGTCCCTCGATCCAGCTTCCCTTCTCTTGGAGATTTCCCAGCTACTTGCCTTCTCGCTCGCCCAGATTCAAGAGGTTTCTGCAAGATCACACTACACAAGACATGGATTCATATTCATAACTAATTCAGGATTAGAAATAAACTAAACATACTAATGCAATCATACATCAAAAATACATCAGCATATAGGAGAAACCAAGATAACTTTATTGATGAATAACAAGGTTCAGGAAGAGATACAACCCAGAGGGCTCCAATCCAGCATCTCCTTCCCAGCAAATGGAATTCCTACCTTCACCCCCTTCAAAGCAATAAGCACCCAATAGTTCCAGTCTCAAACCAACAACAATTCTTTCCAATAACAAAATTCCAACCTCTAGATCTCATGGAGGAGAGATCCATATATAGATGTTTGGAGAGAGGATGAGTCAGCTTGAGATCTGACTAGTATCCTCTCCCTTTGTCTGTTCTTGATTCCACTTGGAGGCTTCTTGCTTCCACTTGGGGATTTGGAACCTCTTACTCATCACCAGTCGAATTCCCTGAGGCAAGTGTCATTTTGGAAGCTTCCTGGGTTTTGACACCTTGAGAAATGAGCCTGCCACTTGTCCATTCTCGTTCAGTGCAGATAGCCAGTGTTCAGTTGACATTCAACGCAGGTAGCCAGTGTTGGCTTCGATATTCAGCGCAAACAGCTAGTGTAGCCACTGAAATGATCCTGAATTGACTTGTTTTTGAGCAGTTTTCAGGTGGAGAACTTCTGTGAATTGCTCTGGTTTGTTAGCCTTGTTCCTCTAGGGGTAGGAACAGCATGTTTAGGGACTTTGGATCCCTTAGATTATGGACATTTCATGCTCAATGTTGTAAGGCACAAAAATGTCTATAACAGTTGCCCCCTAAAGTATGAGGCTGTTTATCGGGCGAAATGCTTTATCAGGCGGATCCGAAGTTCATCCAATGCTAGGAAGAGACCTGTAATACAATACAATACAATACATTATTTTTCATACTGCTTTCATGATCTAGCTGAGGCGGGCATTCCCATGCTCAGCTTTATAAATTCATTTTTCTGTACATAGAACAGACAATCGTCTGATGGTAGACTGATAATTTTGATGAAATTATCATCCTTTGAGTAGGATGATTATCTGCTGCAATGATGTACATGTCAATGTCTTTATCTTTCCTGAATATATATCGCATCCCGGATGGATGAAACTAGATCCGGGGTCTTCAAACTCGTTCGATCTTCACTCTAAGTACAAGTCGATCCATGTGAGAATTGTTCTGAAGTCGAACATGGAAAGACATCGCTCGATTACCGGTCAATGATGTAAACCGTTAACAAGCGCGAGAGGAATCACCGATAATGATAATGACCCTCAATGTACTACAGTACAATTCACGTGGTGTGAATAAAGGACTTGGCGTTGAACACCATGCAAAATCTTTCGGTCGAAGGTCATTGATGTATACCTATCGCCGGAAGTGAGAAACTTGCCGTTGAGGCATGCAAGCTTCAAAGTACTGAAGGGGTTGTTCCTAGATCAACTCCTTGGATAATGAGCTGATGTCGACAAGGAGTGATCTGTCAAAGGAGGGCCTTAATGGATCCCACATCAGTGACACGGAACGGAGCTAATGATTTTAATGGAGGTGAAAACGATCTGTGACATATGATTCAGGGTGGCGGTCATGAAAGGATGAAGGATAATGTATGGCAGTGGATGGGACACGGTTGACTTTTCTGAACGACTTCTCTTGAACATATGGCGACACTGATGCGATGGATTGGTAGCATTACCCCAAAGATGGATGGTATGGCGAGACCATGGATGTGACCGGTGAATGAAACAACCCAACCCGATTGTGGTAAGGAGGAAAAGTGTCAAGTTCAAGAGCGACTTCCTACCATCAAAGTTTTCTTTAGTTTCTCCCAATTTTTCCCCACTCATTGCTGACCAGTACCTCTTTATTTTTGTCAAGCTTGAGGAGGATAACATATTCTTGTTCTATAACCTGCCCTTCGGGCAAGCCCATCGCTATGTTTTAACGAGCCTAGCGATAGTGAAACTCGTTCTCGTCTAAAGACAAGTTTGTCGCTATTTAATGATTTTAACGAGTCTAACGACAAGGATAACTCGGTCCTTTTCATTTTTAGAGTCTGAAAAGGTACATAAAGTTAACTCCAAAAGTCCTTTTTCGTCATCTAATCCCTTAAGTCCGAAAAAGTATAAAACAATACAGAAGGGATGAGTTTTCGATAGTTTTAACGAGCCGAATAAAACAAGCGCTCGATCTTTTTGTGCAATAATCCCTCAGGTCCAAAAACATTAAAATCTAGAGGAGGGATAGCTCTTCTGGTCGCTTTAACGAGCTGGAAGGCCAAAACTCGGCAATCTTTTCATATTTTACGAGTCAGATGAAAAGAGCTTAAAGAAGACTCGTCTTTTGAGGAATGAGTGATAAACAGGATTAGCAGCTGATTCCAGGTACAGGTTGGAATTTTTCCAACCACGGCAGTGTCACAAGGACGGCTAGGTGAAATCACTCTTCGCAGCTGTTCCTCAAAATGGGTAAACAATCATATGGAGGTGAACGATCGGCCAATGGAAAAGTGGAGGAGACGGTGCAAACACGACCAAGGCTTTAATGGCTGATGATATAACATTCGCAGTGGTTATTTACCGGGATAGTTCATTTTTTAACGAGCTTAAACGCGGGTGGAAACATTTTCTCAATCTTATGTTTATTTTTTAACGAGCATGAACTATGTGCTAAAACTGCTCGGATCTTGCGTTTATTTTTTAACGAGCATGAACTGTGTGCTAAAACTGCTCGATTACCCAGTCATATGATAAGAGTGTCTCATCAAGATTCTATTTTTTATGGAGCTTCATCTCACTAAGCTTTGCTCCGTATCCTTTCTTTATGCAAGTTAGGAAACGGCTAACCCAAAAAACAGATAAATAACCGCTCTTTGCTTGCACTCCAAAAGGTTTGCATGCCCCCAGGTATAAAGTACGATTTCAAGGTTACCCCTACTTCATTTCCGTCAAAACTTTAGTTTCACCGAGAGAGGCCTACCTCTTTCAGGTTACCCAAAGATTGTTTCGTTAATCTTTCAAACAAAACATTTCCTCGGCAATGTCTACCGAAATAGACAAAGGTGAGTGAAAAATAGTTTATTTCACTCACATAACTTTGACAAAGAATCTTATTCTAGAATAACCCTCTTCCTAGACGGACGGGGTACAGACTAGTCATATTCTCCCGCATAAACCTATCCTATACCCAAAGTTTTCCTGTCGAAGTAGACCAGGACGCATGCCCGCTGGGTTCCAGTCATATCCTCCCGGATTACTCGCGCTCATCAGGAGGACGGACCGTGGGTTGAGACACTTCTTGCGTGAATAGACCATTTAGGGGTGGTACATGACTATTTGCGATGCGTGATCCGGGAAACGAAAGTTGGTCCACGAGCTTGACCACTCTTCCTTCATGCGGAAAACACATTACTCTAAAGAGTGAGGAGACGATGGCTCCTATGCAATATATATAGTCTCGTCCAAGGAGTAGGTTATAATCCAAGGGTCCTTGAGCGACCATCACGTTCATTTGAACGGTCTTCCCTTTCAATGTAATGGGCACATTGGGGAGGATCCCTAAAGGTCGACTGGTTCCTTTATCAAAGCCTGATAGATTTCTCATTTCAGGCAAAAGCGCTGGCAAACCAAGCGCTTTCCAAGCAATAGAGGAAAGGATACTCACAGATGCCCCCTCATCAATGATAGTGCCAGCCATTACCATTCTGTATATTTGAACGATAATCCTGAATGGTATGCTGGCTGGCAACCGGGGTCTGCCTAGTTGGTTCCAATCGAATGAGACAACTAGGTTGCCTGGTGGTGGGACCGAATAGACGGCCGGATATGACTCTGACGAAGTTCCTTCCTGCGACAAAGGAATGGGTAAATTGCCCCCTTGTTCGTCAGAGTCTGTGTTGATGAAGAGAATTTGGACGGTGTCGTCTTTATTCTCCTCTGTGATGGTATCATTCGAAGATAGAGCCTCTGAAGGCAAAACCGGGTCAACTGCCGTCTCAACCTTTTGACTTTTGTCAGGCATGGATCCAGATGGTTCATCTTCAATGATAGGTGCTTCGGCTGACCATCTGGGTGGGCCAGCCGGGTTCTCAACTAGTGAAGGACTTGGCAGGAGTTTTTGATATCCAGGAGGAAGTTGCGCTCGTAAAATCGGGCGATCTTCCAAAACTCGTTTAGCCTTGTCTAAGAAGGGACAACAGTGGATGGCGTGGTCGCCTTCACATAGTTTGCAGGGAAATCTAGCTTTCCCTCTCTGTCCTGGGACTTCACTTTCACTAGTTGACGGTGAGCAGTCAACATGGCCATCAGAGGTTGATGCTACCGAATTGTGCAAACGGGGAGACCAGTCCCTTAGTATCCGAGGGATGTAGGGACAATCTCTGTGGAAGTGGTCTCCCTTGCATATGACACATGGCGATTTAGGCCTTGTCAGTGCTGTGTGTGGATTTTTGTCAGACGACACTTGTTTGCCCCCAGTCGCTTTTGGCTCCTTCTTCTTCTTCTCTTTCTTCTTCTTTTCCTTCTTCTCCTTAGGAACTTGGTTTTTTGTTTTACCAGTTCCGTCAAGTGAAGAGGAAGGAGGAGAGGAAGAGTTAGATTAAGTAGAAGGCTGGTTGGCAACTCTGGTCTGGTCTAACTGTTGACTCGACTGTTCAGGAATAGTGGTGGTCTGAACGACATTGGTTGAAAAGAGCTAGACTGGAAAGCCAATTGTCAGTCCTGGAAGCGACAATGTGGCCATGTGGGGCGCACCAACATCTCCCCAAGAGGAGAAGGGACTAGGATTTCCACCAAGGGGAATTCCTTGGTTGGTGTGCTCCATTTTTTCAACCTAAAGATCAACGCAGGAATAAGGGGTGATTGTTCCGTTTAAAATAAATTTTAACGACGCTTTAGACACAACTTGCTTTTTCACTTTTAAAGAGTCGAGAAAAAGCTAAAGATGACTCTAGTCTCCTTCGATGTTTTAACGAGCCCGAAGTGACAAATGCTCGGATGGACTTTTTCTGTTATAGAGTTTGAAAAAGGCCAAAAGGAACTGCTCTGGAGTTCTAGGCAGAGGGTGTGCCAAACGTTTCGCAAAACCGCAGAATACTTTTTAAGGTACGGGCGGTCGATCTTCCTGAATGCTATGTTCAGTGTATTGCGATCAGTAGGGCGGCCGACACGGCTTCCTACATGCAGGATGATCCTATCCACCAGTGGCTAGGGCGGCCGACATGGACAAATGAACATCGGGCTTCATTCTCCTCGGAAGCCCGAGATCCTGAACAGCTTCTCAAATCGCCCAACCACTTGCGCGATGAGGATCATTGGATGAGAGATTGTCCACATATAGCTGAAGTTAAGAAACTCTTTAAGAGTTCAAAAACCCCAGCGGTATTGACTGATCCGTTTCCAAGCCCGGGAACCAAACTAGTTGCTAATCAAAATGCTTCCCGATCCCAAGTGCTTATGTTGTCTGTCTCAAGGCAGCAAAATGATGCTTTGACAAGGAATAAAGATTACGGGAATCCACGGCTGTCGAATAACAAGGCTAATGAACAACCTACTAGTTCAACGACAACTTTAACCAAAGTTGTGCCACCCATCATTCCTGAACCAATGATAAAGTCGCCAAAAGGAGTAGTACACAAATCGACATTTAATCCTCATGCCAAAGTAGCACAGAATTATAATATAGTAGAGGACCTGGCCCAATCGCCGTCCGCTATGTCAACACTTGAGGTACCGCAAAATTGCCCCTGCCAAGAGCAAGCATTATTATCAGCAATAGGTGGGATTGGCCCAATGGATTCCAATCTTGTGGCCTTTGATCATAAAGAATATGACCCTCAGTTACCATCTCAACTTGCTTTCCTTATTCAAGTGAAAGCCCTCAACAAAACTGTTCATCGAACAATTATTGATGAGGGGGCATCTACATGTCTTATGTCGATGAGTTGCTGGAAAAATTTAGGTTCACCACCCTTGTTGAAATCGTCAACGACGTTAAAAGCATTTGATGCACGATCATACACTCCATACGGGATTTTAAGTAACTTGCAAGTTGAACAGGGGGGAGAAACAATAGAAGTTGATGTTGAAGTAATCAATGGAAACCTCGATTACAACATCCTACTGGGAAGGCCCTGGATATATGCCATGGCCGCAGTTGTGTCGACCTACTTCAGGAAGATTGCATTTCCCTTTCAAGGAGGAATTACGGTCGTCGACCAACAAACTTTCCTCCCCGACAGTTCACAAGTTACAGGAAGTACTCCAACGATCCATGGAAGCAATCATTCGTTTCAAAACATTGGAGTAGGTCTCCTAAAAGAACCTACCTTAATGGGTACTTTTGCCCTACCGCCTGCGAGTAATCTGGCGGAAGTAGCCACAGTGGAAACCTACAAAATGAAATCTTCTATATCTAATGGATTCGGAAGATTCCTAAACATTTTGTCAGCATGGATCATCGTCCTAATAGAAATACTGTAAATATAATGGGCTCCGAGGACGTTCTAATCTCGTGTCAACCTCGTTAAAAAATGAAACAAGGAGTCATGAGGATAGTTATTTTACTGTGTCAACCTCATTAAAAAATGAAACAATCTCCTTTCCAAATCTCAAAGGTAAACCTTCATTCCAACCACCAAGTTGAATGCAATGAAGCTTGGGGGGCATGCAGCTCGATTTGCGTCGTTATGCTGGGGGCATGCAAACTTACCTCGATTTGAGTTGTTATGCTGGGGGCATGCAAACTTATCACCGAGCAGTTTTAGCACATAGTTCATGCTCATTAAAAAATAAACATAAGACCGAGCAAATGTTTCCACCCACGTTTAAGCTCGTTAAAAAATGAACTATCCCGGTAAATAACCACTGTGAATGTTATATCATCAGCCATTAAACCTTGGTCGTGTTTGCACCGTCACCTCCACTTTTCCATTGGCCGATCGTTCACCTCCATATGTTTGTTTACCTATTTTGGAGAACTGCTGCGAAGAGTGATTTCACCTAGCCATCCTTGTGACACTGCCGTGATTGGAAAATTCCAACCTGTACCTGGAATCAGCTGCTAATACTATTTATCACTTGTTCCTCAAAAGACGAGTCTTCTTTAAGCTCTTTTCATCTGACTCGTAAAATATGAAAAGATTGCCGAGTTTTGGCCTTCCAGCTCGTTAAAGCGACCGGAAGAGCTATCCCTCCTCTAGATTTTAATCTTTTTGGACCTGAGGGATTATTGCACAAAAAGATCGAGCGCTTGTTTTATTCGGCTATGATTGCTCCTATATGCTGATGTATTCTTGATGTATGATTGCTTTGAAGGGGGTGAAGATAGGAATTCCATTTGCTGGGAAGGAGATGCTGGATTGGAGCCCTCTGGGTTGTATCTCTCCCTGAACCTTGTTATTCATCAATAAAGCTATCTTGGTTTCTCCTATATGCTGATGTATTCTTGATGTATGATTGCATTAGTATGTTTAGTTTATTTCTAAACCTGAACTAGTTATGAATATGAATCCATGTCTTGTGTAGTGTTCTCTTCTTGTGATCTTGCGGAAACCTCTTGAAGTTGGGCGAGCGAGAAGGCAAGTAGCTGGGGACTCTCCAAGAGAAGAGAAGTTGGATAGAGGGACAAACCGAAGACACCGGTTAGTCCATCTATCTCTCTCTGTTTGTTGCTAAGGCACTGTCACACCTTAGGTGGATAGGATCGTCCTGCATAGTCATTTTTGTGCCTTACAACATTGAGCATGAAATGTCCATAATCTAAGGGATCCAAAGTCCCTAAACATGTTTTTCCTACCCCTAGAGGAACAAGGCTAACAAACCACAGCAATTCACAGAAGTTCTCCACCAAAAACTACTCAAAACAAGTCAAATCAGGATCATTTCAGTGGCTACACTAGCTGTTTGCGCTGAATGTCAAAGCCAACACTGGCTACCTGCGTTGAATGTCAACTAGAACACTGGCTACCTGCACTGAACGAGAATGGACAAGTGGCAAGCTCATTTCTCAAGGTGTCAAAACCCAGGAAGCTTCCAAAATGACACTTGCCTCACGGAATTCGACTGGTGATCAGTAAGAGGTTCCAAATCTCCAAGTGGAAGCAAGAACCTCCAAGTGGACTCAAGAACTGACAGAGGGAGAGGACACTAGTCACATCTCAAGTTGACTCATCCTCTCTCCAAACATCTATATATGGATCTCTCCTCCATGAGATCTAGAGGTTGGAATTTTGTTATTGCAAAGAATTGCTGTTGGTTTGAGACTGGAACTATTGGGTGCTTATTGCTTTGAAGGGGGTGAAGATAGGAATTCCATTTGCTGGGAAGGAGATGCTGGATTGGAGCCCTCGGGGTTGTATCTCTTCCTGAACCTTGTTATTCATCAATAAAGCTATCTTGGTTTCTCCTATATGCTGATGTATTCTTGATGTATGATTGCATTAGTATGTTTAGTTTATTTCTAATCCTGAACTAGTTATGAATATGAATCCATGTCTTGTGTAGTGTTCTCTTCTTGTGATCTTGCAGAAACCTCTTGAAGCTAGGCGAGCGAGAAGGCAAGTAGCTGGGAACTCTACAAGAGAAGGGAAGCTGGATCGAGGGACAAACGGAAGACACCGGTTAGTCCATCTATCTCTCTCTTCATTCTTAATTCATAAAGGAAAGAATACTAGAATAGCTGTCTCTGTTTGTTGCTAAGGCACTGTCACACCTTAGGTGGATAGGATCGTCCTGCATAGGCATTTTCCCCCCCAACAAATTGGTGACTCCACTGGGGAAATCTGTTTAGTCATTTTATTTGTGTTTCTATCATTGTTTACTTCATAGACTTGACAGCAACAATCGAACTGCATCTGCTTTTCCCAGATGCAAAGTAGACAGTTGCTGCTTTGATCCAATCACTGGACTTGTCTATGATCTGAACTATAGACTCAAAAATGATTTGATAATCCTTTGTGATAGATCTTAGTACTCCCTCAAAGCATCCCTTTAGTTGTACCTTGCTTGTTGCTTTTATTTGGCCTGAAAAAATGAATTAAATAGCAATCTGTGACCCAGAACCTATGGGAAACGAGAGTTTCTCCTTCAGCGCAGACCCAGTGAAGGGATTCTACATTTCAACGCAGGTACCGTGAAGGCTACCTGCGCTGAATGTCAAAACCCCTGTGTTGAGGTTGCGCTAAACCAGTTTGTCCTAGTGCAGCTGGGGTTCTCTGCTCTGTTTTGCCCTTTTTTGATCTCTGATTTTTGTAGCCTGTAACCAGCATAGATACCAGTCTGATAACTCCTTTTCTCTGCTTAGATTCCGCCTCCTTTTGTACAAAAATACTGTGAGTGTTTTTATGTGTTTGTGGCATCATTTGCAGTCTTCCTTTGCATGAGTGAAGTAATCATCCTGTAGCCCTTGATTCAGATCTATTGATTGTGATCTTAGGAGAGAGTTCATTGGCTGTTTACAGTTGATTATACATCTGCTTTTGCTTATTGGTTTGAGTTTGTCTCTTTTAAAGTGTCAAAACAAAAGTTTATTTCGAAAATCGTTAAGTGTTGTAATCTCTTCTACCCTTTCTGATTTCGAAAAAGTAAACTTGTTTGTATTTGTCATTTAAAAGCAAATTCAAAGTTGTGCAAAAAGATTTCTTTTGTAAGCATCAACACTAAGAAAGCGGAAAACAAACACCTGCATTGTGCATTTGCATTTTGATAGTTTGCATGCTTGATTTAGGAAAAGTGCATTAGAGTGTGCTGATTGCTCTTTGAGAAAACATGGTGTCTTTCTTTTCCCTTAGTAGCTAGGATTTTCAAAGTTGAAAAGATATAAAGCTTGCTTATCATCTTTAGACTGCATTTAGGAATTTGTATCATACATCTCGTGGTGAACCTTGAAAGGCAAACTTTAAAAAGATCAACCTAAAATAAACTCAATGAACTTAACAACGCTTTGTAACATAACCTACAACATAGAGGTCTAGGCTAGAGACGTGTTCCGGCGTCGTTAAGCCTGGTGACTGTCGATCTCGTGGATGGTGGGTGATTCCTCCTGAGGGACGATAGCGCCAGTACGGATTGTGCTCCCACGTACCGTCGCGTATATATTGGGAGACCCCTATAGGCATAAAACCTTTATCCTTAGGAAGCCGTGTCGGCCGCCCTACTGATCGCAATGCACTGAACACATCATTAAGGAAGATCGACCGCCCGTACCTTAAAAAGTATGCTGCGGTTTTGCGAAAAGTTTGGCACACCCTCTGCCTAGAACTCCAGAGCAGTTCCTTTTGGCCATTTTCAGACTCTATAATGGAAAAAGTCCATCTGAGCATTTGTCACTTCGGGCTCGTTAAAACATCAAAGGAGACTAGAGTCATATTTAGCTTTTTCTCGACTCTTTAAAAGTGAAAAAGCAAGGTGTGTCTAAAGCGTCGTTAAAATTTATTTTAAATGGAACAATCACCCCTTATTCCTGCATTCATCTTTAGGTTGAAAAAATGGAGCACACCAACCAAGGAATTCCCCTTGGTGGAAATCCTAGTCCCTTCTCCTCTTGGGGAGATGTTGGTGCGCCCCACATGGCCACATTGTCGCTTCCAGGACTGACAATTGGCCTGCCAGTCTAGCTCTTTTCAACCAATGTCATTCAGACCACCACTATTCCTGAACAGTCGAGTCAACAGTTAGACCAGACCAGAGTTGCCAACCAGCCTTCTACTTCATCTAACTCTTCCTCTCCTCCTTCCTCTTCGCTTGACGGAACTGGTAAAACAAAAAACCAAGTTCCTAACGAGAAGAAGGAAAAGAAGAAGAAAGAGAAGAAGAAGAAGGAGCCAAAAGCGACTGGGGGCAAACAAGTGTCGTCTGACAAAAATCCACACACGGCACTGACAAGGCCTAAATCGCCATGTGTCATATGCAAGGGAGACCACTTCCACAGAGATTGTCCCTGCATCCCTCGGATACTAAGGGACTGTTCCCCCCATTTTCACAATTCGGTAGCATCAACCTCTGATAGCCATGTTGACTGCTCACCGTCAACTAGTGAAAGTGGAGTCCCAGGACAGAGAGGGAAAGCTAGATTTCCCTGCAAACTGTGTGAAGGCGACCATGCCATCCACCATTGTCCCTTCTTAGGCGAGGCTAAACGAGTTTTGGAAGATCGCCCGATTTTACAAGCGCAACTTCCTCCTGGATGTCAAAAACTCCTGCCAAGTCCTTCACTAGTTGAGAACTCGGCTGGCCCACCCAGGTGGTCAGCCGAAGCACCTATCATTGAAGATGAACCGTCTGGATCCATGCCTGACGAAAGTCAAAAGGTTGATATGGCAGTTGACCCGGTTTTTCCTTCAGAGGCTCTATCTTCGAATGATACCATCACAGAGGAGAATAAAGACGACACCGTCCAAATTCTCTTCATCAACACTGACTCTGATGAACAAGGGAGCAATGCCCCCATTCCTTTATCGCAGGAAGGAAGTTGGTCAGAGCGATATCCGACCGTTTATTTGGTCCCACCACCAAGCAACCTAGTTGTCTCGTTCGATTGGAACCAACTAGGCAGACCCCGGTTGCCAGCCAGCATACCATTCAGAATTATCGTTCAAATATACAGAATGGTAATGGCTGGCACTATCATTGATGAGGGGGCATCTGTGAGTATCCTTTCCTCTATTGCTTGGAGAGTGCTTGGTTCGCCAGCGCTTTTGCCTGAAATGAGAAATCTATCAGGGTTTAATAAAGGAACCAGTCGACCTTTAGGGATCCTCCCCAATGTGCCCATTACATTGAAAGGGAAGACCGTTCAAATGAACGTGATGGTCGTTCAAGGACCCTTGGATTATAACCTAATCCTTGGACGAGACTATATATATTGCATAGGAACCGTCATCTCCTCACTCTTTAGAGTAATGTATTTTCCGCATGAAGGAAGAGTGGTCAAGCTCGTGGACCAACTTTCGTTTCCCGGATCACGCATCGCAAATAGTCATATACCACCCCTAAATGGTCTATTCACGTAAGAAGTGTCTCAACCCACGGTCCGTCCTCCTGATGAGTGCAAGTAATCCGGGAGGATATGACTGGAACCCAGGGGGCATGCGTCCTGGTCTGCTTCGGCAGGAAAACTTTAGGTATAGTGTAGGTTTTCGCGGGAGAATATGACTAGTCTATACCCCGTCCATCTAGGAAGAGGGTTATTCTAGAATAAGATTCTTTTGTCAAAGTTATGTGAGTGAAATAAACTATTTTTCACTCACCTTTGTCAATTTCGGTAGACATTGCCGAGGAAATGTTTTGTTTGAAAGATTAACGAAACAATCTTTGGGTAACCTGAAAGAGGTAGGCCTCTCTCGGTGAAACGAAAGTTTTGACGGAAATGAAGTAGGGGTAACCTTGAAATCGTATTTTATACCTGGGGGCATGCAAACCTTTTGGAGTGCAAGCAAAGAGTGGTTATTTATCTGTTTTTTGGGTTAGCCGTTTCCTAACTTGCATAAAGAAAGGATACGGAGCAAAGCTTAGTGAGATGAAGCTCCATAAAAAATAGAATCTTGATGAGACACTCTTATCATATGACTGGGTAATCGAGCAGTTTTAGCACACAGTTCATGCTCGTTAAAAAATAAACGTAAGATCCGAGCAGTTTTAGCACATAGTTCATGCTCGTTAAAAAATAAACATAAGATTGAGCAAATGTTTCCACCCGCGTTTAAGCTCATTAAAAAATGAACTATCCCGGTAAATAACCACTGTGAATGTTATATCATCAGCCATTAAAGCCTTGGTCGTGTTTGCACCGTCACCTCCACTTTTCCATTGGTCGATCGTTCACCTCCATATGATTGTTTACCCATTTTGAGGAATAGCTGCGAAGAGTGATTTCACCTAGCCGTCCTTGTGACACTGCCGTGATTGGAAAAATTCCAACCTGTACCTGGAATCAGCTGCTAATCCTGTTTATCACTCGTTCCTCAAAAGACAAGTCTTCTTTAAGCTCTTTTCATCTGACTCGTAAAATATGAAAAGATTGCTGAGTTTTGGCCTTCCAGCTCGTTAAAGCGACCAGAAGAGCTATCCCTCCTCTAGATTTTAATCTTTTTGGACCTGAGGGATTATTGCACAAAAAGATCGAGCGCTTGTTTTATTCGGCTCGTTAAAACTATCGAAAACTCATCCCTTCTATATTGTTTTATACTTTTTTGGACTTAAGGGATTAGATGACGAAAAAGGACTTTTGGAGTTAACTTTATGTACCTTTTCAGACTCTCTAAAAATGAAAAGGACCGAGTTATCCTTGTCGTTAGACTCGTTAAAATCATTAAATAGCGACAAACTTGTCTTTAGACGAGAACGAGTTTCACTATCGCTAGGCTCGTTAAAACATAGCGATGGGCTTGCCTGAAGGGCAGGTTATAGAACAAGCATATGTTATCCTCCTCAAGCTTGACAAAAATAAAGAGGTACTGGTCAGCAATGACTGGGGAAAAATTGGGAGAAACTAAAGAAAATTTTGATGGTAGCAAGTCGCTCTTGAACATGACACTTTTCCTCCGTACCACAATCGGGTTGGGTTGTTTCATTCACTGGTCACATCCATGGTCTCGCCATACCATCCATCTTTGGGGTAATGCTACCAATCCATCGCATCAGTGTCGCCATATGTTCAAGAGAAGTCGTTCAGAAAAGTCAAACGTGTCCCATCCACTGCCATACATTATCCTTCATCCTTTCATGACCGCCACCCTGAATCATATGTCACAGATCTTTTTCACCTCCATTAAAATCATTAGCTCCGTTCCGTGTCACTGATGTGGGATTCATTAAGGCCCTCCTTTGATGGATCGCTTCTTGTCGACATCAGCTCATTATCCAAGAAGTTGATCTAGGAACAACCCCTTCAGTACTTTGAAGCTTGCATGCCTCAATGGCAAGTTTCTCACTTCCGGCGACAGGTATACATCAATGACCTTCGACCGAAAGATTTTGCGTGGTGTTCGACGCCAAGTCCTTTATTCACACCACGTGAATTGTACTGCAGTACCTTGAGGGTCATTATCATTATCGGTGATTCCTCTCGCGCTTGTTAACAGTTTACATCATTGACCGGTAATCAAGCGATGTCTTTCCATGTTCGACTTCAGAACAATTCTCACATGGATCGACTTGTACTTAGAGTGAAGATCGAACGAGTTTGAAGACCCCGGATTTAGTTTCATCCATCCGGGCTGTGATATAAATTCAGGAAAGATAAAGACATTGACATGTACATCATTGCAGCAGATAATCATCCTACTCAAATGATGATAATTTCACCAAAATTATCAGTCTACCATCAGACGATTGTCTGTTCTATGTACAGAAAAATGAATTTATAAAGCTGAGCATGGGAATGCCCACCTTAGCTAGATCATGAAAGCAGTATGAAAAATAATGTATTGTATTGTATCTTATTACAGGTCTCCTCCCAGCAATGGATGAACTTCGGATCCCCCTGATAAAGCATTTCACCCGATAAACAGCCTCATACTTTAGGGGGCAACTGTTATAGACATTTTTGTGCCTTACAGCATTGAGCATGAAATGTCCATAATCTAAGGGATCCAAAGTACCTAAACATGTTGTTCCTACCCCTAGAGGAACAAGGCTAACAAACCACAACAATTCACAGAAGTTCTCCACCAAAAACTACTCAAAACAAGTCAAATCAGGATCATTTCAGTGGCTACACTAGCTGTTTGCGCTAAATGTCAAAGCCAACACTGGCTACCTGCGTTGAATGTCAACTGGAACACTGGCTACCTGCGTTGAACGAGAATGGATAAGTGGCAAGCTCATTTCTCAAGGTGTCAAAACCCAGGAAGCTTCCAAAATGACACTTGCCTCAGTGAATTCGACTGGTGATGAGTAAGAGGTTCCAAATCTCCAAGTGGAAGCAAGAACCTCCAAGTGGACTCAAGAACTGACAGAGGGAGAGGACACTAGTCACATCTCAAGCTGACTCATCCTCTCTCCAAACATCTATATATGGATCTCTCCTCCATGAGATCTAGAGGCTGGAATTTTGTTATTGCAAAGAATTGCTGTTGGTTTGAGACTGGAACTATTGGGTGCTTATTGCTTTGAAGGGGGTGAAGATAGGAATTCCATTTGCTGGGAAGTAGATGCTGGATTGGAGCCCTCTAGGTTGTATCTCTTCCTGAACCTTGTTATTCATCAATAAAGCTATCTTGGTTTCTCCTATATGCTGATGTATTCTTGATGTATGATTACATTAGTATGTTTAGTTTATTTCTAATCCTGAACTAGTTATGAATATGAATCCATGTCTTGTGTAGTGTTCTCTTCTTGTGATCTTGCAGAAACCTCTTGAAGCTGGGCGAGCGAGAAGGCAAGTAGTTGGGAACTCTCCAAGAGAAGGGAAGCTGGATCGAGCGACAAACGGAAGACACCGGTTAGTCCATCTATCTCTCTCTTCATTCTTAATTCATAAAGGAAAGAATACTAGAATAGCTGTCTCTATTTGTTGCTAAGGCACTATCACACCTTAGGTGGATAGGATCGTCCTGCATAGGCATTTTTCCCCACAACAAATTCCAGGATGATCCTATCCACCTAAGGTGTGACAGTGCCTTAGCAACAAACAGAGACAACTATTCTAGTATTCTTTCCTTTTTGAATTAAGAATGAAGAGAGAGATAGATGGACTAACCGGTGTCTTCCGTTTGTTGTTCCAGTTCTGAAGGAGAACAACCTTTGCCGACATAAATATTCTCTACAACATTTGTTTTAGTCGAGATATTTATGGCTATAGTCTCTTCAATATTGGATAAGTTTCGCTCGGAATCCACCGTATTTACAGTATTCGATAGGAATTCAAAAACTGAAGGGTGATAAAGGTCATGTTGAGTATCTTCTTCACATTCCGGAACAAGGGAACGATGGTGGCAATCATTCCATGGTGTCCCCTCAATCAACATTGATTGTAGGATTCCTTCGTCAGTCCCATGTAGTTTTGACCAAGGATCTAATGGGGTACCATATTCTCTAGACCTATCTACCCAAACGCTTGACGAGCGTTGATTAGGGTCCGCCTCCCATGCCCGAAACATTGATTGCTACAATATTTCTATTGGGCTTGGGGGCAAAACCATTGCATGATCCATGTCGATATCGTCGTCTTAGATCTTCGTGGAAGATATCATATTGCAGGCTCTTACCAATGCTACTTCCCCTATATAGACTAGAGGTGGAAGTGCGAAAGTTCCCATTAATGCGGGGTCTTTCAGTAGGCCTACTCCGATGTCTTGAAGCAAATGGTTGCTTCCATGGATCATGGGAATGCTTCCTGTAACTTGTGAACCATTAGGGAGGAAGTCTTGTTGGTCGACGATCGTAATCCCTCCTTCAAACGGGAATGCGATCTTCCTAAAATAAGTCGACACAACAGCTGCCATGGCATATATCCATGGTCTTCCCAGTAGGATGTTGTAGTCCAGATTCCCATCGATGACTTCAACATCTATTTCTACTTTTTTTCCTCCTAGTTCAACTTTCAAGTTATTAAGGATACCACACGGGGTATAAATTCTTCCGTCGAATGCTTTCAATGTCGTCGAAGACCGCGACAAGGTCGGAGACCCTAAAGTTTTCCAGCAACTCATCGACATAATACATGTAGATGCCCCCTCATCAATAATTGTTCAGTGAAAAGTTTTGTTGAGGGCTTTCACTTGAATAAGGAAAGCTAGTTGAGCTGGTAACTGAGGATCGTATCCTTTGTGATCAAAGGATACAAGATTGGAATCCTTAGGATCAACCCCACCAATAGCCGATAACAAAGCCTGCCTTTGGGATGGGCAATTTTGTAGTACTTCAAGAGTCGACATAGCGGATGGCGATTGGGCCAAATCTTCCACTATGTTATAATGCTGCGTCGCTCTGGCGCGAGGATTAAATGTCGACTTGTGTACTACTCCCTTTGGCGGTTTTATTGTTAATTCAGGAAAGATGGGCGATACAACTTCTGTCGAAGTTGTTATCGAACTGCTTGGTTGATCTTTATCCTTGCCGTTCGACATCTGTGGATTCCCGTAATCTTTGTTCCTTGTCAAAATCAAAGCATCATTCTACTGTTTTGAAACCGACAACAAGAGCACTTGTGACGGGGAAGTATTTCCACTATCAACCAGATTTTGTCCTTGATTGGGAAACGGATCCGTTAACACAGCTGAGGTTTGTGAACTTTTGAAGAACCTTCTAAGCTCAGCTTTGTATGGAAAATCGGCTGTCCAATGATCCTCGTCACATATCATGCATGGACTTTTTGGTTTCCCTTTCCTAGGAGGGTTTGAAGAAGTTTTTTCGGGAGATGACTCACCTTGTTTCTTCTTCTTCCCTTTGTTTTGCTTCTTCTTGCTTCCTGGTTGATTGGTTTCTTTGCCTTTATCTGCTGATACGGCATTTACTTCCGAAGCAAGAATTTCGTCTTTTGCATTTTGATCCGAATTCTTACGGGCTTTCTTAAACGAAGCCTTTGTCGATTTCGTGTTTGCCGTGCCAATCACACCATCGCCGGCATGAGAGTCACTATTTGATTTAGGAGGAGGAGGAATTGAGAATTCCGGTCTAGGGGCGTCAGGTATTTTGTCGTAGAGCGTGCCAGACTGAGTATAGACTAAGTCTAGATATTGTGCACGAGCAATAACTTGCTCCTCTGTTACGACTCCCCCCTTGGCCACATCTTCCGTTATGGCAGGAAGTAACGACTTGATAAACCATTCAGCTAATAGCTAATCGGGAACATACGTTTTCACCATCCTACGATGACGACGCCACTCATGTATATGATCGGATATATGAGTGGCCGTTGTCTGTTTGAAGTTGGTTAAGATCCCCTTTCCCGTTTCATACCTTATCGGTAATTGAAAATGGGTTAAGAAAGTCGTGGCTAGGGAGCTGAAATTGTCGAACGAGGCTCTAGGTAATTCAATATACCATTTAGCCGCTGGACCCGTTAACGTCCTCTGAAAAAGGCGAAGCCTTATCGAATCATCGTTCAGGGTGTTTGATGAACACCATAGATGAAAAGTCATCACGTGATTCGATGGGTCTTCACCTGGATTTCCATTGAATTTAGGAATGTCAGATGGAAGTTTGTGAGGAATCGCTGGCCACCAAGGGGCGTAAGCAATCGGATCGTTGGTTAACCGGTGTAAATCGGGTAACTCTAAAGTTGCCATGAATGGTAACTGTTGATTCAGGTTAGGTGAAGCATATCCAGGGTATGATGGAATCGCCTGAGCAGTGGGCCTTTGCATACCAACATAATGCAACTAATGTTGGTATGACTGATACGGTTGGTGGACTTGACCACTGTAAAGCGGTTGGTTTTGGCCATTTTGAATATACGGTTGTCCACTGTTCGCAAAGATCTACTGCTCAGAACCTTGGTACACTTGCTGGAATTGTGGTTGTTGATTTGCACCAGCCACGGTTGTGAAGCCATGTTCTGTTGTGCTATACTAACCGTTGGACCAAGGTGTGGGGTAATAGTACCCGTTTGGACTTGTGTCGCCCCACCAGTTGGCGATTGTGGTTGTGTCCCAGGGTCAAGGGGTTGTTGCATTACAACCTGAGAAATCTGAGGTTGACATACAATAGGCAACGTTTGAACTTGCGACACAGTTACAATAGCAGGTGTGGTTTGGATGTTCGACATAGGTACACATTGTTGCATAGAATACACAACCCTTGGTTGTTGAGGTAGCATAGGTACCCAACCACTTGATGTAATTCCAGTATAACCTGAATACTGTTGTGAACTCCCGTATGGATACCCTCCTGGAGGGGGTAGTGAAAGGGCATACTGCCCCCCATACGGTAGCAATCCGGAACTCAAGGGGATTGTTTGTCCTTGGGGACTGGATTGCCCAAATTGACCTCCAAATGGATCAATCTGGCGAGTCTCAACATAAGAGTTGCCGGATATTATTCCGGATGAACAAACTGGAACAGACCACACTGTCGAAATAGTCCCTTGGTGGACTCCTTCTAGCGGTTGCAAGCTAGTCGAGACAGATGGTATGCCGGCAAACATTGTCGGAATGACGGCAGGGGCTTCTGCTGTCACTGTGTCATTCGACACAGTCCTAGATGTTGACGGTTGTTCAGACATTTTGAGTCTATCCAATAGATTGCCTAGCGATTCTACAGGAACTTCCACTTGTGGTAGGCTAACTTCTGATGAAGGAAATAGAGTGATCCCGACTCCAAACTGTGTTGGAGTACTTGCTTGCGGATCCTCTACAATTTCCTCTATCGCAATCAAACCAGGTGGAAGAGGAAGACTATCAGGTCCGTAAAATATTTCTGGTGCCGAAGAAGGGGTTGAATCGACAGCGACAGTTGTTTGAGGAGCAAGGCTCTCTGAACCGGTCACAGATGGAACTGGTTCGGTAACGCAAGTATTTGCCCCCAAACTAGGATCAGTGTTACTGTCCCTCTGTGGCTGTTGAACTTCTTCTGTAGAGGCAGGGGTTCCATAAATGTTTGGAGTAACCGGAATCTCAGATGTTGTTGGAACACTTGTTCTAACTTTTATAGGAGATTTCGAACCGGTTAAACGAGTTCGCTTTGTCCGTACTGTTTTCGATTCCGGAGACAAAGAAGGTTGACTCGTAAGCCTCCGCGAACGACGGGGTTTCAATTGACTTTCTTCCACGATTTCGGATTACTCGATCAACCAAAATACAAAAGGGGAAAGTGTGTTTCCGAATTAAATAAATTTTTTAGACGCTTATAGACACAACTTGCTTTTTCACTTTTAAAGAGTCGAGAAAAAGCTAAAGATGACTCTAGTCTCCTTCGATGTTTTAACGAGCCCGAAGTGACAAATGCTCGGATGGACTTTTTCCGTTATAGAGTCTGAAAAAGGCCAAAAGGAACTACTCTGGAGTTCTAGGCAGAGGGTGTGCCAAACTTTTCGCAAAACCGCAGAATACTTTTTAGGGTACGGGCGGTCAATCTTCCTGAATGCTGTGTTCAGTGCATTGCGATCAGTAGGGCGGCCGACACGGCTTCCTAAGGATAAAGGTTTTATGCCTATAGGTGTCTCCCAATATATACGCGACGGTACGTGGGAGCACAATCCGTACTGGCGCTATCGTCCCTCAGGAGGAATCACCCACCATCCACGAGATCGACAGTCGCCAGGATTAACGACGTCGGGCCTAGACCTCTATGTTGTGCATTATGTTGCAAAGCGTTGTTAAGTTCATTCAATTTATTTTAGGTTGATCTTTTTAAAGTTTGCCTTTCAAGGTTCACCACGAGATGTATGATACAAATTCCTAAATGCAGTCTAAAGATGATAAGCAAGCTTTATATCTTTTCAACTTTGAAAATCCTAGCTACTAAGGGAAAAGAAAGACACCATGTTTTCTCAAAGAGCAATCAGCACACTCTAATGCACTTTTCCTAAATCAAGCATGCAAACTATCAAAATGCAAATGCACAATGCAGGTGTTTGTTTTCCGCTTTCTTAGTGTTGATGCCTACAAAAGAAAGCTTTTTGCACAACTTTGAATTTGCTTTTAAATGACAAATACAAACAAGTTTACTTTTTCGAAATCAGAAAGGGTAGAAGAGATTACAACACTGAACGATTTACGAAATAAACTTTTGTTTCGACACTTTAAAAGAGACAAAATCAAACCAATAAGCAAAAGCAAATGTATAATCAACTGTAAACAGCCAATGAACTCTCTCCTAAGATCACAATCAACAGATCTGAATCAAGGGCTACAGGATGATTACTTCACTCATGCAAAGGAAGACTGCAAATGATGCCACAAACACATAAAAGCACTCACAGCCTTTTTGTACAAAAGGAGGCGGAATCTAAGCAGAGAAAAGGGGTTATCAGACTGGTACCTATGCTGGTTACAGGCTGCAAAAATCAGAGATCAAAGCAAGGCAAAACAGAGCAGAGAACCCCAGTTGCACTAGGACAAACTGGTTCAGCGCAACCTCAACACAGGGGTTTTGACATTCAGCGCAGGTAGCCTTCACGGGACCTACATTGAAGTGCAGAATCCCTTCACTGGGTCTGCGCTGAAGGAGAAACTCTCGTTTCCCACCGGTTCTGGGTCACAGATTGCTATTTAATTCACTGTTTCAGGCCAAATAAAAGCAACAAGCAAGGTACAACTAAAGGGATGCTTTGAGGGAGTACTAAGATCTATCACAAAGGATCATCAAATCATTTGTGATTCTATAGTTCAGATCATAGACAAGTCTAGTGATTGGATCAAAGCAGCAACTGTCTACTTCGCATCCGAGAAAAGCAGATGCAGTTCGATTGTTGCTGTCAAGTCTATGAAGTAAACAATGATAGAAACACAAATAAAATGACTAAACAAATCTCCCCAGCGGAGTCGCCAATTTGTTGTGGGGAAAAATGCCTATGCAGGACGATCCTATCCACCTAAGGTGTGACAGTGCCTTAGCAACAAACAGAGACAACTATTCTAGTATTCTTTCCTTTATGAATTAAGAATGAAGAGAGAGATAGATGGACTAACCGGTGTCTTCCGTTTGTCCCTCGATCCAGCTTCCCTTCTCTTGGAGAGTTCCCAGCTACTTGCCTTCTCGCTCACCCAGCTTCAAGAGGTTTCTACAAGATCACAAGAAGAGAACACTACACAAGACATGGATTCATATTCATAACTAGTTCAGGATTAGAAATAAGCGAAACATACTAATGCAATCATACATCAAGAATACATCAGCATATAGGAGAAACCAAGATAGCTTTATTGATGAATAACAAGGTTCAGGAAGAGATACAACCCAGAGGGATCCAATCCAGCATCTCCTTCCCAGCAAATGGAATTCCTATCTTCACCCCCTTCAAAGCAATAAGCACCCAATAGTTCCAGTCTCAAACCAACAACAATTCTTTGCAATAACAAAATTCCAGCCTCTAGATCTCATGGAGGAGAGATCCATATATAGATGTTTGGAGAGAGGATGAGTCAGCTTGAGATGTGACTAGTGTCCTCTCCCTCTGTCAGTTCTTGAGTCCACTTGGAGGTTCTTGCTTCCACTTGGAGATTTGGAACCTCTTACTCATCACCAGTCGAATTCCCTGAGGCAAGTGTCATTTTGGAAGCTTCCTGGGTTTTGACACCTTGAGAAATGAGCTTGCCACTTGTCCATTCTCGTTCAGCGCAGGTAGCCAGTGTTGGCTTTGAAATTCAGCGCAAACAGCTAGTGTAGCCACTGAAATGATCCTGATTTGACTTGTTTTGAGTAGTTTTTGGGTGGAGAACTTCTGTGAATTGCTGTGGTTTGTTAGCCTTGTTCCTCTAGGGGTAGGAACAACATGTTTAGGGACTTTGGATCCCTTAGATTATGGACATTTCATGCTCAATGCTGTAAGGCACAATAATGTCTATAACACACCATCTATCCAAGACCCCATAGACTATATTTCAAAAAAATTAAAATACTTTGACAATTAAAACATTATGACTAAATATTTTGTATTTTATTTTATTTTGATGTCGTACAGCATTATATATATATATATATATATATAATATGCAATATTTCAAATGTGTGTTGTACATTCACGAGGAGGGAAAATGATAATTTTCCATGGAAATATTATCTAAACTTTTCCAAAATATTAATGTTCCAACTACCTCCAACAAAGATACATAGAGAGTTTCATGTCTTCCAATTGAAACTGTTTAGGTTTTATTTCTTTAAAGGTAGCCTTAGGTTATGATTATGTCAGAATTTTAAAAATATTATATATTTTATTATGAACTAGATTTATAAAAAAAACCAAGTTAAAGAAAATTAACATATTGAGTTAGCTTGTATGACACATTTTGTGTTAATGACTCTTTTGTTAACACTTATCGCGTATATCAACCACATTTATTAATGTGGTTGTGTTAGTATATATTATAATATAACAAATTTATATTATATTAAATTTAATAATATTATATTAATTCAAAATGAATAAATTTAATATTGACATTAAAATATATTAATATTAATTTATTTATATTAATATCAAATTTCATAATTTAATTTAATAATAATAATAATATCAAATTTAATAAGGTTTCCACATGACATGATAACAAAAAGTTATAATAAAATTTAGAATTTTAAAATGTGGTAAAAAGTTAATTTTAGATCATTCAAATGTTTTTTATAAAGTCTCAATCAAACATAATAGCTCAATTGAGCCATAACGCTCGATCGAGGGTTTACAAAACCCTCGATTGAGCTATTTCAATTTAAAATTTAGATGCTTTATTGAGTTGTTGAAGTCCTAAAATCCAAAATTTCAACACCCCTTCTGTAAAATTTCTTGCAACACCATTTTGTATCCTAGCAAACTTAGGGAAATTTTTTTCAATCGGTGGCGGAGTTGATCATGTTGGATTCATGAAGGAATCCTCTATCTAATGGAATATGAGTTTGACATTCTCGAATTCATATGATATTTTTCTTTAAACATAATGCTTGAAATGTTTCTGAACAATTTTAAAGAGGTTGAATAAAAAATCAATATCATAAAAATATACATAACAAAAAAATTTCAAAAATACCACTATCTTCATTTATGAGTCCTCTTCAAACTCATTTTTTTCAATTTATTTAAATAGTTGAAAAAAACATTACGTGAACACGTGCCTACAAAATGCAATTGAAATATTACTTTGCCAACTTCAAAAAATAATAAAAAATATAAATTCTCATAAAAAAATAAATTTTTAATATGAGAAACTTAGCTCTCTCCGTGTAGATCATGCCTATATATCTATATCTATATATATATATATATATATATATATATATATATATATATATATATATATATATATCAAAATTTTTACATTTTAGACAAAGTTATGCTAGTGAACACATACGTACCTCTTAAGATGTCTGAAAATTTGGAAGGAAAAACATTTAACTTAATGGAAAATTGACATATTATATGACACTAAATATTTTTGCAAAAATATAATTAGGACAACATAATTCTCCATAATTTGTCTTTTTACTCTGAATCAAAATTCATAGTGCTTATATGAATTTTGATGACCTGAATTAGATAAAAGAGGAAAGACTTAAAATTTCATTGCCACATTTGGCCCAAAAGTGTAACCCATCTTCATGCATTCACTCATAACATAAATATAGGCATAGTATAAGCACATAATATCAATTCATGTCCACATGATACTAACCTCATAGATCCATCAGAGCTACTCTGCCCACTTGATTCCTCATAAACTAGGAACCTATCCATGCCTTTCACTTGCGTAAGCAATCGTTTCTCCACAAGCATTATCCATGATGACCTTATTAACAACGACATAAATACATACATATATACATATAAACATTATAATAAAAAAATAATGATCCCTGATGACCCTACCATACATACATACATACATAGATACATACAGACATATAAACACATCAGCATAATCATGATCACAACACAATTACTAGTGTTCATAAGGTCAAGGTTAATAGAACTCCCTTTATCCATGCACAACACACACAACATTGAGAACAACATTTCACAACTTAGCCAAGGAATATGACACCTCAAATCCATTTACTTTACCTTTATTGTTACCTTTCTCATGACTGTCCTGCCACTATCCATTTACCCTAATGGCCCCAGCCAGTCCAATTGGTTGTCATATTCTTACCATTAGCTAACCTTATACATGAATTAGGCTTCATCCAGGTCTTACATTGCCTGTTGGGTTGCATTCAACTCTTCCTGAGCTCCATTAACTTTTCTCTTTCCCCAATCAATTCCCAGGACCCTCAAAACATAAAAGGCAAGAACCAGAAACAAACAAAAATAAAATCGTGAAAACAAATAGCAATATGATCCCACAACAAAGTTGCATGGCCATGCAACATACTTAAGAAAAACTACAAATCAAGCACAAGAAAATCACATTAGAGGAATTTCAGCCTAAAAGTGGCCTCCTAAGGAAAAATGATAAAACAATAGTTAAAATAATAAAATAAGAGTTATTGGCGGCTAAACGCCTTCAGACAGGCACGACCATAAGCAAAGCAACCAAGCATTGGAGGCTTGCCAAAGCCACGGAAAACATAGCTGAGCTCATTATGGGGTTGAAAGGTCTAATCTTTCAAACGATCAGGAGAAAGGCGAATGGTCTTGCTGACCATCTGGCAAACTGTGGTGCAGACAACCCCAACATTGCCTTGGACAAGTGCTGGCAGGAGTTTGACGACCCAATCATAAAGGAAGCATGCATACAACTGGCAGCAAAGGACCTAATCCAGGTCACCCAACCTTAATCGCGGACGGCATCTGGCCACAGTCCCGGAATCATGAGGAAATCGACAAGGATTATCAACCCAAAGCCCTCAATGGGTTGATGGGACACAGGGGAAGAGGGAGCTCCTGGCGGCAGCGGCTCCTGCTGTTAGGCGATCATGACGAGTCAAGCGACGAGATCTATCACTTCCGACACCGTCCTTGCAGCACGCATGGAGAGGATCCGTATGAAGAGGTTTCATTACCATTAATGGCAATTCTGAGTGGAAGGAGGTGGAACAAGGCCCGAAGGAACAGCACCAAGCATGCCAGCATACGGGGCTTATCTCCCTTCACGCGCTACCATCCCTTAAGAAGGCTCTCACCTTACACTTGGCGCCCGGCTCATCAGCTTGATAGTTACATCATTAGCTCCAATTCTTTCAATGACAAGCTCGCTTGTGCGATTCTTCAGCTCACCCATCAGCAAGGTACCGCCACTATCAGAGGCATTTACTCCAATCTCCTGAGGAAACATCATTGCCTTCACTATAAAAACATGGGCAATTGCCCTGTTCTCCTCATTGTTCTTAGAGTCTGTGTTGAGAGCGGGTTTGATTACGAGTCTGGTTTATTTCGGGCTAGTCACAAGAGGTTTACCATGGAGGCGGGAGGTAGTCGCTGCAAGGCAGCTAATAGGGAACTTCAGGTAGCCAGAGGTGGCTACGAAACCAGGACCGCGACCAGAATCAAACGCAAAATTGCAGAATTAGAGGCTCAGGCGAAGCTTGAGGAAGGTGGTCGTTCGGATAAAGAAATTGCTGCTGAGGTCAACTGGTTAACAGACCCCGGCACTCCCACGAAGAGAGCCACTCAATTTGTGCGCACCCAGGCGGAGAGTTGGCGCACGAAAACCTTAATTGCAAAGGCGCTGGAATCCGTCACAGAGGTTAATCTAACTACTGAGGTTAATCTCACTACAGAACAGATGGCCAAGATTACGGACTTCAATAGCTCCCTGGACAGAAAAATAACCTTGGTGTATGAAGAGATCAAAACCAACAACCGTATGCTCAGACTGCTCATCCAGCTTCTCAAAAACTCCATCAATACTGCTCCTGCGGCTTAGCCAGGCACTTCAAATGCGAACCAAGCTGCCATGCCAGCCACTTCTGCAGCGTTTCAGCCTGCCTCCTTGGAGGAAATGCAGTCGAAGGCCGACAGCCACATCAGGGACATCAGCTTGGACACCATCGCCCAGCTGGGGAATTACAACTTCTAAGGTCTTTTGATGGTTCTCTTACCGACTCGGGTTCTCGCTCCTCTGTTATCTTTTCACTCTGTTATCTCGGCTTTAGTTTGTGTCTGGTGTTATGTCGTTACTTCTCCTATCTACCTACGGTAGTTCTTGTGGTTTAGTTATGTTTTGTTCTGTTCCTCGCCACCCTGCGTGGTGTGCAACGTTCTGGTTTACTTGTATCACTTCCTCAGAGCAGGCGATAGGCCCAGGAATATTGTACATCCCTGCTCACACTGCTTCGACAGTTTTTTGTATTATACTTGTTATATAATATAATCTACTCACTTACACAATAATAAAAATAAAATAAGAGTTATGAATTTTGAAGGGAAAAGAAGAAAATTACTTTTTAATTGTATTTTTGGCTTATCTCCTTATATGTTTACTCGAATTTCAAGCACTATAAACACTCGTTGGATGTGGAATTAGATTCTGCATCCAACAAGTACACATTATGCATGCTTTTGAGAAGACTGATATTGATAATACATTAAAAAAATGAGTTGAACACATTTTTTAATGTATATTCAAATTTTATTAATGTGGTTCTTATCAAAACTATGATAATTGGTACTCGCTAGATGCAAAATTTAATTTTGAATCCGAGGAGTGTCTACACATGAAATTTGAGCAAACCTATAAGGATATAAGCCAAAAATACAATTAAAAAGGTAGTTTTTCTTCTTTTCCCTCCAAAATATTTACATGTACCTCTTTAAATTTAAAGGATTTTGATTGGTTTACATATTATGACATGGAAATTATGTGAAAATTTCATGTGCACTTTCAAGCTAAAATTTCCTCTAATGAAAAATACTAAAAGCACAAAACTAGCAACAAACACCATGACTCAACCCCATGGTTCCTAAAGCTTCCAAAGGAAAGCTCAACCCGAGCCTTCTTCAATATTTCATGTCAGTCTCTTTTACCATGAAACCCCCTGCATCATACTGCCATAAACACATAACTTTCAGTGCATAAATAATCATAAGAATATAATGATTACCTTACCTTTTTGTACCCAACACGCTGACCTATAATTGAACATGTACATATATCATCTCTCAAGGGAGTCCAAGTCCTTGATGAATCCAATAATCACTGAAAAACAACTATTATACCTATCAAATACATGTTTAGGAATAACACATATCGACATATTGTTAGACATAATCAAGGTTAAGAAGACTTCATGTATTTATTCATTTGGAATTGTGGTTGCCAAACATAGATAAAGGAATTCTTGCCCAATTCCTTTCTTTTATATTTTTCCTTGCTGCAATTGAGTCTTATTATGTTTTATCACATCACCCAACTATTAGTTATATAAACAAATGGATTGTTACCTTGTCATGCTAATACCAAGCATGTTACCCTGCAAGTATTCACACATGTTAGTCACATGTTCCAAGATCAAGACATCATATCTATTAATTTGAAATGGGCTTTTACGAAGACTAAAAACCATGTCATAATCAACTCATAATCATTAGTCATAATGCTACAACTATTACCCACTTTCACTCAAGTACATATAAGTTGTCTCAGCACATATTGTGTTAATACAACCATCTTAAAACAAGATCATTCCTTCATGCAATCTTATAGACACATACTCATACCATTCAATTAATAAAACACTCAAACAACTTGTAAACATAGCATGTTAGATAAACCAAATAGATGACATAATCAAACTCATACCTTAATGTATCTAAGGGGAGGCAATCACATATGCACAATTTAGTCCAAATTAATATGACACAATATCACAAGTATATCAACTCATACCTGGATATCATAACCATTACCATTTGCACAAGACAATCCAAATTAGCATGATACATAATAACATCAAGATCTTAGCTGCAATGACCATAATCATCATGCGTATGGCCACAATGCATATAACAACAAGTTACTACCATGCATGGCTATTTGACACGTGCATATGACCACGTTGATCAAATAACATCTATCATGCATGTAACCACAAAAGCAATAGAATGATAGGCATGCATATAACCATAATGCATATAACAACCATTAACCATCATACCTGCATGCCCAACATACCTACCTATGTGACAATATGCTTTTTACCCCAAGGTATGGTGTTGCAACTTAGCTTTGACAATCTACATTTCCTGCTCCATATCAGCCAATAATATCAACATCAAAACATTCCAATAACATCATGATGACACAAACTTCCTAATAACCACCATGATGCATGCCTAACCTACTATGCATGCATAACCATATACATTTAGTTGGATGGGCTAAATGGGCTAACCATTTCCTTATCCAGTCCAAGTATTTGAACCATGCTCTAATACCACCCTGTGGTATAAAAATATCACCCAAAGAGAGCGAAAAGCCACTCTGATACCACCTTATAATTCCCTCTCCCACATTTACTGAATTTCATTGGCCTTCCAAGGTAAACATGAGACCGAGAGTTACGACGACATGAACCGACCTCCAAGCTCGAGTTAAGAAAGTGGGGTCTATAAGCTAACCACAAGTTGACAACTAATAACATCCCTCAGGGTTACATGACACTCAAGGGCCAAATGACCACCTCAGGTGACCAAACCCTGGGTTGGGGCTACATTTCTCACAACTTTACCCCCACATGCATACATGAAAAGGCCTCCATGTGGTTATAGGCCTCCAACCACATGCACAACAATGCCTGAGTGTAGTTGTGACCCAACTTTCCCAGTCTAGAGTGTGTGGTCTCGAGATCTGATCCAAAATTCAATCTAAGCCTCTAGACCACATCCCATAACTACCTGAGACTTTCCAAAATCATAATATAGATAATGCCAATGCCATTAATACAAAAATTGAACAAGAACTTGACCTAACCACGTCTAACCATGACAGTCATTTTGTCAAGCATATGGAAAACAAGTAAGCCACATGCATGAATGCATATATGATCACAGGATTCTAAAACATGTGTGCGAACCACTAAGAAGTTATAATTCCCTCTCATATTAGCTGCAATAACATTTTTTATTCCATTCATTCATTAACCCTTCACACATTCATCAAATCATGTCAAGATCCATAAGTAATATACATCACATAACCAACATATAACCAACAAATAACCATCATAGAAACCATGGCAACTCAACCATAATATTTCCAACATAGTTGCCACAAATATACATGAAATCACAATAGAATAACAACTCTTATTAACATATGAAAATACCAACCAAGTGAGGGACTTCTAGATACCACCCAACCATATATTGGGCTGAACCAAATCTCTCTTTCAGTCAATCACCCCCACACCATATTCCAAGCATGAATGTGGGATATCATGGAATAAACCAAACAAAACCAAACCAAGGCTTCCAAAGGCCAAACCACCTCAACCCTCAACCAGTGATTCCACATCATGGTCGGACATCACTAATCACTAACCAGATTGGTCTCTACCCAAGCTGTTCAAGGCTCCAAGAACTAGTAACTCAACCGACAACCTTTCAAACTCTAGATCATTTGTCCAACCCTACTCTAGGGACTAGTAACTCAACCCACCAAGGGCTCCAGAGTGTTTGTCCCAACCTAGGCTCCATGACTAGTAACTCAACCCAAGTTTTTCTAGGGCTTCTAGAGCATTTGTTCCAACCCAGGACTTTAAGGAATTATGAGAAACAATAAGAAAACAAAAATTGGAATAACCCACAACACTATGGCTATCCAAGAAATGGAAAGGCAGGGCTAAAACGACTATCAATCGAGGAAATCCTCCATGCCAATGATAACACATAACTAGAAAATCACATGCCTATGAAATGCATCCAAAAATCAACAAGGAGATCATACATGCCACCTATTACCTACGAAGAAACCCAGATGTAGCTATTGATCTACCTATTCCTTTTCACTTTCCTACTTTCATTTTCCTTTTTCTCCAAATTCAAGTGAATACTATAGTGCTCCATGAATTCTCTAAGTATGTAAGAGTATGAGAGAATGGAAGAGTTCTCAACCCAAAAATAAGCTAACAAAAGTCTATGAACTAAAGCCTTTTTATTTAAGGCCTCTATTTTCTTCATTTTCCTTCAATTTCCCTTTAATTTCCCTTGCATTCAAATCTATGCCTATTCACCTTCCTTTTCTCCTATTTACCTTTATTTTCATATATAAATTCTAATTATTGCCACTTTTCCTTTGCCAATGCCTTTTCCAATTTCCCTAGTCATAAATAAATTGAAAGTGACACCCACTAAGATGTTTTTCCCACCATTCAATTTGGAATACATGTCCCATGATCTTGGTATTATATTTTTTACATTGAAAATCAACCAGGGGTTGTTACAAGGAGTCTTTGTTTGCGTTTCTTTATTTTTTCTCATTAGGCTCATGGAAATAATGGGAGAATTTTGTAGAAACTCTCAAATTGGAGATAATATGGAAATGATCATATCTCCATTTTTCATCTTCCAAAAAATTAAAGGTTTTCAATGTCTTTCCAATAATAGGGAGAGCTAGTTTTAATTTGATAGTAAATCCAAAAAATTATGTAAGAACAACAAATGCAAATTTTCTTCCCTTAGATGCAAAGCGTAGGTCATCTGAATGTATCCTTTGGCACAATTATTCTAAGGAAAATATCTTCGGATTTATATACTGAGGTAGCCTAGAAGGCTTGATCTTTGCATTATATATCCTAATGATAGTATAGTCTTTCTCTATGTATCGATCTCCTTATTTCTATTAGTCATTCATGTGTAAGTGAAATCTACATTCTTTAGGCATCCTAGAAGGAGATTGATCACTAATTATACAAATACATTATATACAAAACTGATTATGAATATTTGATATTTTAATGGTCATTGATGTATGAAACTAGTTTGAGTCCATTAGAAAGGGATGTTTTCTTCTCCTAATTGATCATTTCCTTTAGCCAAAATGAATCAAAACGTAACAATTGTTGGGCCAAAATCATGTAAACTAAATATGATTAAAAGATAAACACTATTTCTTCATGTAGTTGTATGAGTTGTTCATGAATTATTTCTGCTAGAGGTGACACATAATTAAATATGGTAAAGTTTAATAACCTGTGGATAAAACCTAAAATAACTATGCATTCTTGATATGATCATCATAACCTAAAATGATGCTCACCATTTAAATAAATTCTTTCGTGGGCTCCTAAAAGACATCCCTAGTAAAGGGGGTTTTCCATCGAGTCTGACATCTTCATTTGTCAGCAGGGTTTTTTCGAAACTCCTTCCTTTATTCATTTGGTAAACTCTTGAAGTTTCTTTCCAAACTCTTTTTGTCAATTTCCTTAGAGTTGGATGAAATATGAAGGGCTGAAGAGTATTCTTGTTCTCTAAGTGAGCACACATTATAAGGGCTTTGTCAAACCCTAGGTACCATTCTAGAAGAGTCATAGGAATCTACAAAGAGCTACATGAATTACGAGAAATGAAAAAATTGAGGAAGAAGCGCCCGTGGGAGGAAACTTTCCTGTGTGCGAAAGGACTGGGAATTCTCAATAAAGTGCACACGGGCCTCATTGTGGAGCATTTCTGGCATTTTATTAGCTAAGTAAGGTTAAAAAGTGGTGGCATCCCTATCTAAGAAAATATTGGAAACATTTGAGTCTTCTAACTATTTACCTGGGAAATTAGTTCTTCTTTTAGGTTTCACAATTGATACAAATTGTTATCTTATATTTTGGGTTACGAATATTGTACCTATCTGTTGGAAGACTACACCATGAATAGTTTTTGCATACACTAATTCCTCAACTGTTAACCATTTGAATGATGGTCAATATTACCCAAAATGTCTATTCATGTGCAATAATTAATTTTCAATAACTACTTTGTCTATGGTTGGAGCTTAATTAATGAACATATCACATGTACTAACTATTGAGTTGACATAACCACCCAAAATAGTTTTGTGGAAAATTGGAAGTGGTTTCACTCGCACTTCGAGAGGTTTTAGCCAAGCTTCTGGTTGGGAAAAATGCTTGTGATTGGCCAATATCATTGGAGGTTAGTTTTGGATTTTTACCCTAGCTCATTCGTGTTGATGTTGAGCATTTTGAATGCGAAAAATAAATCTACACCATCGATCATGACATGCTTATTATTGTTAGGTCTAGATTTTTTGTAATCAGTGAAGTGGGACCCTAGCACACACAAAATGTATTAATTATGAATCATGACACTTAATCAGTGGCTTGTAATATTATGAGGAAGGATTAGGCTATCGATTTGGTGACATCACCAAATCATGCTACAACAATTTGCTCCATCTAGGGATATCACTCCATTGAAAGGGATGATAAGAACCATAAGAGTTAATGCCTCTTCAAAGGGTCATTGAGTTAGTCACACGTAAGGCCATATCATGCAATGTGTGAATGATTCAGATCATAAACCATATAATCAACGTATGATGGGTATAAGGTTTACTACATTAAATTGATTAGAGTGTGAAATTTAGGTATAATTAGGACAGTGACACTGAACATTTAGACATAACTTGCAAGATAATGGAATGTAGTAAGAGACAAAATGTCTTGAGAAAGGAGGTGGAGGGAGATTCCATAGAGAAAACTCTAGCCATGGATTTTGAATGTGAAATTTTACAAAGCTCTATAACTTCAACTGCAACAACATGCTCATGGTCAAATGTTCAGCTGATGTCATAAGGAGTGCTCCTAAAATCAAGTGAAATATGAAGATGTCTAACAAAGAAGATGGATCAAACATACCAATGCAAGGTTTAGATGCATATACCAAAATCAACATGAAACTGGACCAAATTATCGTTAATTGAGTTGAGTTGAGGGATGACATGGATGTCTTACGATGCAAACATTATGGATTTTTTCCAACAGATAGAGTAGGAAACAACTTAGAGGAGCTAAAAATGATTGATGATGATTTTTCATGAACTAAGTAATTCATCTACATTTTGAAAGGGAATCATCAAAGCTAGGTTGATGGGGAAATTTTCGTAAGGTTTTGCGATGAAGAGAACCATTTTGTTATCTTGTATACAATCTTCATATTATATTTAAATGTTGTAGATGATATTACCTACAATTTTCCATTGGGCCCTAACTACAAGTGCTAATGTACAAAGGACATACAATTGAATGGCTATTAGCATATTTTTTGTAACCATCATTGTTAGTACTCTTTTAATACGTATCTTTTATTATCTGTTAATGAAAAATTCTACCAATTATGTTTCTCTTCCTTTTTTCAAATATATTTTTTTATGTTTCTTGTGTAAATTTTGTGGGAAATTTAATTTTCATTATATATATATATATATGAGACTTGTCATAAAAATAATTAAAAGGAACATGCCATTTCACTATATAATAAATATTCAATTTATTTATGAATGAAATAATTAAGCAGGTTTTTGTAGCTCGTTTTACTTTTATATATGCTTAGAAGAAATGTATATATGTAGTTGTTAAAAAAAAATCAAAAGAAAAAGGAGAGCAAAACAAATAATTTTGATGTTAGACAATTAATGTATGATGGTGAATTAAAAAATCTTAATGCTGCATTAAATGTAAAGGTAGGTGGGTCCCTAGTCAATAGTAATAAGTTGGAGCTTAAATGTTGAATGGCATTGGGGCCCGTGGGATGGATAAACCACGATGACACTACTTGCCCAATAGTTAGCTCTCCCAGTCCCCTCGTCAATAATTTTCAACATCTCATTTTCCCATAGATCAACGATTAATAATGGTTGTGGGGGGTCTCCATCGGGTTTCTTCTGTACTAGAATCTGCCCCCGTATTACGTTGGCAAGTGAGCATGTTACGTCAATAGGCGAGCGTGTTACATTAGCAGGTGAGCGTGATTGTGGTTTGTCTGTTATGCCATTTATATGTCATCACTTCTCATCATACCTTTCTTCCACCTCATCATCCATGTCAGCCATCACCTCATCCATCTTGTCACTAGCTCATTTTTTAAAATTTATCACAATTCTCATTCATTACTTTTTGCCACCCGTTTCTTTGTTTTCACTATAAAATATCATTTTGTTATTCATCCAACTCACTGTTGTCCTCTGCTCCTACTTTGAAAGAATTCTATAGTACAGGTTATAAATCTAGTCATCATCAACTACCACTATTCAGATATCTGCACAAAGTCTTGTCTTCCAAAATTAGAAAAATGTCGAAGAAAGATGTTGTAACAGGTTCCACTTTTCATATTCTATTGATGGATACTAAAAGAGACATTTTGACCTACTTTTCTCAATTAATTATATAGAAATTTATCATCAGGTTTTACTTAACCAAACTGAGTCTCCTGTATATGCTACTGACGTTAGGTTAGGTGTCCTAGCCACTATGATTACTCAAACTTACATTTTCCTAGAGTTCATAAATTGGCTTGTTTATGCCCTCTACCCTCAAATTTGTTTTTTCATGAATAAGTTAGGGGAAAATGTTTTTCAAGTGTCTGCCCTACTAATTCAACAAGCCTTATGTTTTCCATCTGCATGTTCTTACACACCTTTCTTATAAGAATCTTTGTTTTCCACTTTTCAAGATTTCTCTCCTTCCAATTATGCTCAATTAGCTGCCTTTTTGATGCCTGCTAGGAAGCATCTGCCTATGGAGCCTACTCTTTTTCCTCTAGACACTTTCACTGAAGAAGTTAGGCTTGTTCTATAAATTTTAGCCAAAATTTTAGGAAGGGAGGATACAAATACCGTGGACAAGGCTAGGTTAGGAATGTTTCGTTTGATGATGAACCCAGAAACAATTTTTGACATACCTGTTTTCTCGAAGAAAATGGTTAATTCTCTATTAACAAATATTCCCCTCACGGGTTGCTTTAGATTTCCATCTCCTGTTACTTATCTCTTTTTCTACACTCATCATGAAATATTCATGCACTTGGGGTTAAATATCATGGACCCTCATAAAAATAAGAAATTAGTGATATTTTGGACTGATGTGGTAAGAAGCACTGAAAGTAACCAAGGGTTGATGTATTTTTCTACTTATTTTTTATAAGTTGTTTACTGAATATTGAACAGTTCTCCTCCACCTTGTTTTCTACCAAAGGCTCATTATTTACTTCATCTTAGTAAAGATGTTAAAGTAGGTGATTGGTTTCAATTTGAATATTATTCAAAGATTAGATTATATGGAGTAGAAATTGCCCCTTACAGACTCCCAACTTTTGTGCCTATGATACTATTTTCATTGGAGTTCATGAGACAAATTTTAAATGTAGATCAAGTACATTTTGTACCAACAAAGAAGGGGTATTTATTTAAATTGCCAAAGACAATGGGACCTTTCATTGTAAATAACATGCAATTTATAGGAGAAGTGTAGAAAGCACTTGAAGAAATGAATTTGTAGCTAGGTGAAAAGTGGGCATATGACCCACATCATATTATTTCAAACAAGAGGGTAGAAAATGGCTATGATCCATTTATACATGAAGCTTGACTAGAGATGGAGAAATTAGCCAATGGAGAATAAACTAGTTTGTCAGGAGGGGTGGAAGTTGAAACTCCTCATCAAAGTGAGAAAAAATTAAAAACAAGCAATGAGGATGTTATTGACTTAGATGAAGAAACAGATAGAAGTACTAAAATATCTAAGCTTTTTGAGGGCGGTTGTTCATCATTTGTTTCAGGTTTTAGTTACAATTAGGATAAGTTGTTTGTACACCATCTTCTCCTATTCTATAAGAGACCGTCAGAGTTTTGTATCAATGATAAAGCATATGTATTCTCAGATTTAAGAAAGAAAGAGAAAGGTTAGAGAAAACATGAAATCCTAGGTGGAGGCACAATTTATTTCATATTATCATACCAGACTAACTTTTGCTATGGATTTGGAGAGGAGTCACCTTAAACTAGCTTTTTCTCACCCTTCTACTTTGGTTGTCTCTTCTTCATCAGGTTTTAAGACTGTCCAGTTGACAATAGATGCTAGGGTAATCCCTCTACCTCACAAAATCAATTTTCGTAGGCAGACTGGTGAATTGATTTATAGTGATTTGAAGAAGTACTCCTTAGCTGCTAGTAGAGTAGAGACTTTATTAGAAAAGGTGGTTAACCAATTAAAATTGGAAAAAGCTAACTCCAGAGCTTTAACCACTCAAAATGAAGAATAGAAGAAAATGATTGTTAAAATTAGAGTAAATCCAGAGGACAAAAGTGTTTTTCAAAAACTATTGTAGGGAGCTGAAAATGAAATCCAGGTGTTAAGGAAGAAAATAAATATGCCTTTAATAGAGCACATTGACTGAGATCATATAGAGAAATGATGAAATCGCAAAATTAAATGAAATCAATTTTGTTTTGCAGCAGAAAATTGACTCTTATGTTTGTACTATTGTAGTACAATCTGATTATGAGGATGCATCTGATAACATGACTAGAGTCATGAATGAATTGTATATTTCTAAGAATGCGATGAAGAAAGTTCATAGGGACTATGAGACTTCCTTGAAACTCATAAAGGTTACTGAAAGATAATTGGAAATTTCAAGGAAAATGCATACATGTACAGGAATGCCTTTCAAGTTGCTTCTTAGGAAATGGAGGAATTAAAGGAGAAGGTGAAGGGAAATATGTTCCTTTTTCAAGCTAGAGAAATCTTATGGAATGACATCATTCATACTATTAGGAACATCCAGGAGTCATTGTCTATAGTAGAAGAAGAATAAAACATTGTTAGAGATTTGGAAAATCTAATTATTGCAAATAAACAAAATTTACAGCAAGGATCTTAGTTAACAAAAAATGATTGATTTTCTTAATTCAAGAAATTCTCAGTAGTTTAGGGAATTACGAGTTGAATATAGAACTGAATATGTGTTAGAAATAAATAAAATGATTGTGAATAACCTCTACAAGAATAATATAGAGAAAAAATTAACAGAGGTTAAAAAAGCTGTAATGAAGTTCAACATTGATTTTGGTAAGAGAACTAGAGCAGGTTTTCCCTCACGCTGGGACCAACAGGGTAATTTATTACCTTCAGAGACTTATGAAACTTTGCTGGTAGAGGAAAAAATAAAAATTGGCTCAACACATGGAAGAACAATAGTATTAAAGGGAGCAACCATTGTCAATTATTTACAAAGGGATTTTCAACTTTTATGGTTGATGAGAACCATTTTTGTTGACAAACCTACATATAGCAGAATCACTAACTTCAGGATGAGACACAAAAGGTTTGTCAAGAGTACCATTTCAGATGGATCCATGTGGAAAACGTGTAGTGAGTGGATGTCACCAGCAACAAAAAATTCGAAAGTAGGACCTTCATCCGCACCTCAGTCTCAGATTACCAAATGAAGCAATGCCACCTATCATACATAAGTTTTGTCAAATATTTTTGAATGATGTATTTATGTTTTTCTTTTCAAGATGTAAAGTTCGAAAGAAATATTAACTCTAAAGTAGTTTAGGAAGTTATCAGTTTTTGGTAGTTGACAATTACTTAACTGTCCTTTTGAAATTTTGTATAAAGTTAATTCAGAAAGAGAAATGGGGGTTCCGATTTTTGGACCTCAGAAGTAGAAACTACTTGTATCTTTCAATCTTCATGTGGATTTGAATAAATTATTTGAAGTGATTCCAAACACCTATTGAGTACAAAATGTGTTTCTTGTTATCTCCATTTTATGTTTTTCTTCATAGAAACAAGTAATGAAGTTATTTTCTTTTAATTTTAGAGTTCTGCAAAATCTGTTTTCTGTGAGTTAAAGTTAAAATTTCCTTAATCATGCACTCATCTTTTCTATATATCATCTCTTGCTAATTCCATATTTCTTCTAAGGTTGAAAACAAAGATTTTGCATTAAGGAACTTTTGTTGGAGACTTTCCACTATCTTTTCTGACTATTCTTTCATTAAACTTGTATTTAACATCAGAAGGCCACTTTAAATAATTGTTCCTTTCCACAAAAGATCAAGATGCATTGTAATTTTAATTATAATTTCTAGGGTTTGAATAATGACACAACAAACTCATGTTTTCATAGTTTTAAACAAATGTCTTGGGAACTGACCTCCCTTCAGCCAAAGGTTGTCTTCCAAGGTACAACAATTTTTTGGTGCCAATGTCGAGGAATGGATATATGAAGCTATTTTTCCCTTGGATTTATCTTCATATTCATTTCTTTGTCTAGTGAGAAAAAAAAGTGATTAGGCTGAGTCTCTCACCAAGAAAATAGTCTTGGCTTCCAAAAAACCCTACACGAGGTCTGATACCTCACAAAAGAAAGCTCCTATTCTCTCTGATCTAGAGAAATTAATTTTTCAAAGATTTTGGAAGCCAAAATCCCCAGTAACTCCAAACCCTACTCTGTCTGCTCCTGGTTCTAGTTCTGCTACAAAATTCTTTAAAACTTTTCATTTGGAGCAAGTTGCTAAAAATCTTGATTTTTCTCCAGAAAGTTTATCTTCCTCTCAGAACATTTTTTCAGAACCCACATTAGAAGGAGAATCATTTGAGTCATTTTCATTTTCTTTTCCATAAATCGAAGAGATTAAAACAATTGATTTTTTAGTTCCAAATCAAATTATTTCTACTTTCAGTCAGCTAGTTCCTATTTCTATTATCCCGCCTCAATCACTTGTGTTTCATGCAGGAAGTTCCTCTATTCCTCTCTCAAATTCAAATATGGTCCCAGATTTTATGTGGAACATATATGCACCTTTAAATATTCCTCAGATAATGAATGCTATCCCCTAAGGTTATCTATAATTATTGCCCAGTTTTACAGGCGAAGATGAATTAACAACCAAATTTTTTTTTGCTTCTTTTTGTGCATTTGCTGAGAATTTAAATGTTGAGTATCTGAATGTAGTGATGAGACCATTTTTCCAATCACTTGATGGGGAAGCAAGGAAGTGGTTCAAAACACTTCTTGCTAATTCTATAAATACTTGGAAGGAATTAGAGAATGTTTTCACATAGAGATGGGGTGAAAAGGAGGACCATGATTATTTATTAATTGAATTCAATGTAGTTAAAAGGAAATCATAAGAGGATGTAAGCGAATTCATTAAAATATTTAACAAGTTGTATAATAGCTTACCAACAGAGATAAACCCACGTGATCCACGAGAAAAAGTGGTGTTTGTAGGGGCATTTGATTATGACTTTGGTTTCACCTTGAGGGAGAGGAGATCTCCTACTTTAGACCAAATCTAGACTAATGCACTAGAGATTGAAGCAAATCTATCTGCTGCAAGGAAAATTAAACCAAAGGAACAAGTTGAAGATAAGGGAAAAGGGAAAGAAGAAGAGAAGGTTGCTAGTCAGCCAAAGGATTCTCATGAACAAAAGCTCGATGAAATGACCAAGGTCATTAAAAATTTGTCCAATAAATTGGTGAAAATGGAGTTGGAAAGAAAAAATCCACCAAGACAGATTTAGCAGGGTCAAAACAGAAATTTTAATCCTCAATTTAGGAGGAAAACACTGCAAATTATGCAAAGGGAAATAAAAAATCAGGATCAGATACAACATCCTCTGTACATCGAGGATGGACCAGATGAGGCAGTGGAAGAATCTCTTAAATAAGAGGAAAATCAAATTTCTAAATTATATGATGAAGAAAGAGATGGAGTCATAAGGGAAGATTCTAATTTAGATTTTGAGGTCTCTCTGGATGATAAAATAATTGAAGAATATTATAAGAAGTTTACAAATTTTATGCAAGCAGAGTTGCATAAAAAATATGATCTTAGATCTAGGAAAAGATCAAGACTCCTAGACAGTGTGGAGGAGCAAACAGATCATATAGTGCAACAACAGTCTCTAAGACAAGTTGATAAAGGAAAGAAGTAGGTCAATGCAGTCCCAAAAGTTACATTTCAGCAGGGAGAAAGTTCTAATAATAAACAAGACTTAGGGATGTTGCACAAATCTGTTCAACAACCTATTGTTAGTTCTCAAAAGGTCCCAAGTTAGAACTTAAACGACGGGGAATAATTGAAAATAGTGAAAGAAAGGCATTCTTTCAATTTAATGAAATAATTAGAAAAACTTAAATTTCCAATTTGTTTAACAAAGCTAGTGAAGACTCCTACGGATAAGAAGACTTTATAAATCTCTCTCAAGGTAATAATTCAAAAAATGTAGTTAATTTGTAGGAGGAGAGACCAGAAGTGATGTTTGGTCCTCATGTAGAAGAGAAAGATACTTCTAAACCTCATTTCTGTATTTCTATGCTTATGCATACTTTCATACTTCATAATTGTAAGTTAGATTCGGGAGCATCTCATAATCTAATGCCACTGTTAGTTATGAAACAATTAAACTTGCAAATTACAAAGCCTTATAAAGATATGTAATCTTTTGATTTAAAGAAAGTAAAATGTATTGGATTGATTAAATATTGGCGGTGTCATTGGCTCAAATTCCTACTAGTAGTATTTTAATGGACGTGGTTGTTGAAGATATTCCAATCTGTTTTGGAATGTTGCTCTCTAGATCTTGGGGAGCCAAACTAGGAGGAGTGCTTAAACTTGATTTTACTTATGCTATTATTCCAGTTTTTGGTGGAGAAGAAAGGAGATTGTATCGAGATACCAGGTTTGTAAAAACCATCACAAAGGAGGGTTCAAGTAATTCTCCTGATTATAGTCAGGAAAAGGATGAATTTTCCTATTTTATGTTACAAGAATCACCAGAAATTGTTGAAGACACAGAAGTGCAACTCCCTTCAGCAATTAAGAGCAAGGAGCTAGTAGTCAATGGAGTTTGGAAGTTTTATTTTAATGATGCCTATTTGAAGGAAGGGAATGGAGATGGAGTTATTTTAATTTCTCGTAAAGGTCATATGATTCCCTTGTCTTATAAACTAGAATTTGACTCTACAAATAATATTACTGAGTATGAAGCTTTGATTCTTGGTTTACAAGCAACAAAAAATTTAGGAATACAATGTATTTTTGTTTTTGGAGATTCATAATTGGTGATTAAACAAATCAAGAATCAATGTCAAGAAAAACATCCAAGGCTTAAGACATATAGGAATGAAGTGTGGGATATGGTATATAACTTCATTTATGCTTTCAATGTACAATTTGTACCTACGGAAGCTAATAGACTAGTTGATTCATCGACAGTTGCAGCTAGTACTTTTAAACCTCCCTTGAATCCCAGACTCAGGTATGAAGTGGAAATCAAGAACAAACCATCTATTCTATATAATGAAAAGTATTGGCTGGTGTTCAAGGATCAAGAGGATGAAACTGAAGAATTTCAAGAAGAATAATCAAACAAAAAATTTCCTTTAAATAATTCCATAGGAGCTCATAAAATAATGTAGTTGAAGAATAATGTGATCCCTAAAGGTTTGGTACCCTTGGAAATATTATTTAATGCTAATGATGTTGCTTTCAATATAAAGAAAATAGATTCAAAAGATGATCTTGAAGACTGCAACCTTGGAATAGAGAAACAACCTAAGATGGTGAGATTGGAAAAATATGTTCCAAAGGAGTTTAAACAGAGGTATGTAGATATTTTCAAGGAATATGTTGATATATTTGCATGGTCTTATGAAGATTTGAAGACATATGATACTAGCATCATTCAACATAAAATTCCTTTGAAGCTAGGGATTAAACCATATAAGCAAAAGTTGAGGCAGATAAATCCTTTATTGTTGCCATCAATTGAGAAAGAAGTCAAGAAACTATTGCAAGCTAAAATAATTGTTCCTTTGAGATATTCTAAGTGGGTGGCTAATCTAGTACCTATGAGGAAGAAGAATGGGGAGATTCGATTGTGTATTGATTTTCAAAATTTAAATAGGGTACCACTGAAGGATAACTATCATCTTCCTAAAATGGATCACATTTTGCAAAAGGTGACACGATATTCTAGGTTATCAATGATTGATGGATTTTCTAGTTATAATCAAATCTTCATGCAGCCAGAAGATAAGAAGAAGACAACATTCACCACTCCATGAGGCACTTTTATGTATGCAAAGATGCCCTTTGGATTAATGAACGCCGATGTGACTCTCCAAAGAGCTATGGATATAGACTTTGTAGGTGAAAAATAAAAAATTGTGGTAATTTATTTAGATGACATTACAATTTTCTCCAAATTATATGAAGAGAATTTCAATCATTTGCAACAGACATTTGAAAAATGCGTAACATACGGCTTATCCTTAAACCCCAATAAATCTCATTTTGCTTTGAAAGAAGGAAAATTACTGGGTTGTATTGTATCTAAATAACGGGTTATGATAGATTGAAAAATAGTTGAAGTAATAAAAAATATACCTCTTCCAAGGAGTAAGAAAGAGATTCAAAGCTTTTTGGGAAAGATAATTTTTTTAAGAAGGTTTGTCCCAAATTATGCAGAAATTGTTAAGGAAATTACTAATATGTTGAAAAAGGATGCATAAGTAAAGTGGACAACAACTTCCAGGGAATATTTTGGTAGGATCAAGAAATATTTTCAAGAGGCCCCTGTGTTGGTAAGTCATTATTATCAAAATCCTTTTTAAATATTCTCATTTGCCTCTCCTTTTACTCTTGCAATGATACTTCTACAGAGAAATAAGAAAATAGGGAGCAACCTGTAGCATTCTTCAGTAGGGTGCTAAGGGATGTATAGCTGAAATATAATATTCTGGAGAAGAAAGGCTATGCTTTAGTGAAATCACTAAAGGGTTTTAGAGTTTATATTATTCAATCTCAGATTACTACTTACATTCCAAATGTTGTCGTCAAAGATGTATTGACTCATAGTTATAGAAATGAAAGAAGAGGAAAGTGGATTTCAAAAATTCAAGAATATGATATGGACATAAAGCCAACCAAGTTGGTGAAATGACAAGGATTAGAAAAAATCTTAACAGAAGCTAATCATCAAGCTATGGGAATTAATTTGCTGGCTGAAGTTGCTGAATCCAAGACAGAAGAAGAACAAGGTAAGAATAAAGAGCCTAATAGAAGAATTCAATACAAGCATCTTTGTTCTCAATGATATAAAGACATTGTCCATTATCTATGTTTCCTTAGCTATCCTTCTTCTTTATATAGAACAAAATATAAATCTCTCTGAGTCAAAGCTCAAAAGTATGTCATAGTAGATGGAGTTCCATTGGAGAGATCCAATTCGTGTTTTATTGCTCTATTTAACTGAAGGAGAAACTATAGAAATTGTAAATGAATATCATGGATGCCTCTACGGTGGTCACTACAATTGGGAGGTTACAATGAAAAAAAACTTGAAGGCTAGTTTCTTTTTTCCCTCTCTGTTTTTTGATGTTTATAGAATAGTAAGAAGTTGTGAGAAATGCCAGATGTTCACTGAAAAGAAGAAATTAGCACCATTACCATTGATTCCCATGTTTATGGAAGAAACCTTTAGACAATGGGGTTTGGATTTTATAGGGAAGATAAATCCGCCCTCTAGTGGACAACATAGATGGATTTTGATAGGGACTGATTATTTTACTAAGTGGGTAGAAGTTGTTCCAACGAGGAGAGCTAATGATTCAGTGGTAATTAAATTTTTAGAAGAAAATATTTTCAGTAGGTTTGGTTGTCCAAAAAAGCTAGTAACAAATAATGCTCAGGTTTTCAGATCTGCAAAGCTGATTGACTTCTGCCAGAAATATAATGTGATATTGTCTCATTCTACCACCTATCACCCCCAGGGGAATGGGTTGGCATAATATTCTAATAAATCCTTGGTGAAGATACTTAAGAAAACTATTGTAGAAAATCAGAAAACCTGGGATTCAATGTTGAAATTTTCCTTATGGGAAAACAAAGTTACTACTAGGAGGTCAACTGGAAAGTCACCTTTTGAGTTAGTATATGGAGCAACTGCTTTATTTCCCAACCAATTAGAAAAACCTGTTGTGGCACTTATTCAAGATGTTCAACAAGAATCAAATGCACTCACAAGAAGAATGAATCAGTTGGTGGAATTGAATGAAAATAGGGAGAAAGTAATGGAAAATCTTATCAATTACCAAGAGAAAATGAAATTAATATTTGACAGAAAAGCCAGAGATATTATTTTTCAGCCATGAGATTTGGTTCTACAATGGGATGTGAGGAGAGAAGAGAAAGGAAAGCATGGTAAATTTGATCCTCTTTGGTATGGTCCTTTCAAAATAGCAGAAGTCAGAACCAATAACACCTTCATTCTGGAAAACTTGGATGGCGAACTCATACAACTGCCAGTCAATGGGCAATATTTGAAGCACTACTTCCAACATTGACTTCATTTATTTTCTTCATTATATATACTGGTGTGATCATTATGAATATTCGGTGAGCTTTGCATTGTAATGCTTCAAGCTATAATTTTGACTCCATGGCTGTGGTGAAGGCACTAATATGTGCTTCTAAGTGTTTTGACTTAAAGCACTATCTCCAAGTGGAGCCAGATGTTGGAGCTAATCTTAACTTTATCTATGTTTAGAAGCAATGTATATATGTAGTTGTAAAAAAAATAAAGAAAAAAAATCAAAAGAAAAATGAAAGCAAAAGAAAGAATTTTGATGTTAGACAGTTAATGTATTATGGTGAGTTAAAAAATATTAATGTTGCATTAAATGTAAAGGTAGGTGGGTCCCTAGTTGGCAATAATAAGTCAGAGCTTAAATGTCAAACAAGTCTTTGAGCACGAGGAGGAATGGCAGTGGGGCCCATGGGATGGAGCAAACCCGAGGATACTACTTGCTTGATGATGAGCTCTCCCAATCCCCTCGTAAAGACATTTAAACATCTCATTTGCCCACATATCAATGGCCAATAATGGTCGTAGGAGGAATCCATCATATTTCTTTCATACTAGAGTTTGCCCCCATATTACGTCGGCAAGCGAGCGTGTTACATCAGCAGGTAAGCACGGCTGTGGTTTGTCTGTTTTGTCATTTCACTGTCATTACTTCTCATCATAGCTTTACACCATGTCATCATAAACATCAGCCATAACGCCATCTATCTTGTCACCATCTCATTTTTTATAATTTCCCACAATTGTCATTAATTCCGTTTTCCCACCCATTGCTCTGTTTTCACAATAAAATCCCGTTTTATTATTCATTCAGCTCACTGTTGTCTTGTGCTCCTGCTTTCAAAGAATTCTATAGTACAGGTTGTGAATCTAGTTAGCATCACCTACCACTATTAAGATATTTGAGAAAATTCTTGGCTTCCAGAATTAGCAAAATGTCAAAGAAAGCTGCTATAATAGGTTCCACTTTTCATATTCCATTGATGGATACTAGAAGGGACATTTTTTACTGAATTTGCTCAATTAATTATATAGAAACTTATCATCATATTTTACTTAGCCAAACTGAGTCTCCTATATATGATGCTATTGTTAGGTTAGCTGTCCTAGTTGCTATCAATCCTCAAACTTACATTTTCCCATAGTTCATAAATTGGCTTGTTTCTGTCCTCTACCGTCAAAAGTGTTTTGTCATGAATAAATTAGGGGAAAATGTTTTTCAAGTGTCTACCCTATTAATTCAGAAAGCCTTATGATTTCCATCTACAATTTCTTACACCCTTTTCTTAGGAAAAGCTTTGTTTTCCACTTTTCAAGATTTGTCTGCTTCCAATTATGCTCAATTAACCTTTTTTTTTATGCCCACTGGGAAGCATCTACTTATGGAGGCTGCTCATTTTCCTTTGGACACTTTTTCTGAAGAAATACTTGTTCTAAAAATTTTAGCCAATAATTTAGGAATGGAGGATACAAATACTATGGACAATGCCATTTTAGGAATGTTTACTTTTTGATGATGAACCCCTAAACAATTTTTGACATACCTATCTTTTGGGAGAAAATGGTTAATTCTCAATTAATAGAACTTCCCGTCACTGCTTGCTTTAGATTTTCATCTCCTATTACTTATCCCTTTTTGTACACTTACGTTAAAAGATTCATGCACTAATGGTTAAATATCATGTACCCTCATAAAAACAAGAAATCAGTGATATTTTGAACTGATGTGGTAAGAAGCATTGAAAGTAACCAAGGGTTGATGCATTTTGCTACTTCTTTTTTATCATTTGTTTACTCAATATTTAACAATTCTCCTCCACCTTGCTTTCTACCAAAGGCTCAACCTTTACTTTATCTCAGTAAAGATGTTAAAGTAGGTGATTGGTTTTAATTTGAGGATTATTCAGAGATTAGATTATATGGAGTAGAAATTGCCCCTTATAGACTTCGAACTTTTGTGCCTATGAGACTATTGTCATTGGAGTTCATTAGAAAAAAGTTTGAATGTAGATCAAGTACATTTTGTACCAGCAAAGAAGGGGTATTTATTTAAATTTATAAAGAGAGTGGGACCTTTCACTGTAAATAATAGTCAAGCTGTAGGAGAAGCACAAAAAGAACTTGAAGAAATGAATTTATAGCTAGGTGAAAAGTGGGCATATGACCCACATAATATTATTTCAAACAACAGGGTATAAAATGCCTATGGTCGCTTTATACATGAAGCTCGACCAGAGATGGAGAAATTAGCCGATGGAGGACAAACTAGTTTGTCACAAGGGATGGAAGTTGAAACTCCTCATCAAAGTGAGAAAAAAATAAAAAGAAGCAATGAGGATGTTATTGACTTAGAAGAAGAAACAGATAGTAGTACTAAAATAGCTAAGCTTTCTGAGAGTTGTTGTTCATCATCTATTTCATGTTTTTAGTTACAATTAGGAGAATTTGTTTGTACACCAACTTCTCTTGTTCCAGAAGAGACTGGACAGAGTTTTGTATCAATGATAAAACATATGTATTCTCAGATTGAAGAAAGAAAGAGGAAGGTTAGAGAAAACATGGAATCCCAGGTGGAGGCACAATTTATTTCAGATTATCAGACCAGACTACTTTTTGCTATGGATTTGGAGAGGAATGAGCTTAAAATAGCTTTTTCTCACCCTTCTTCTTTGGTTTTCTCTTCTTCATCAGGTTTTAAGACTGTCCACTTGATAATAGATTCTAGGGTAATCCATATTCCTCACAAAATCAATTTGCATAGGCAGACTGGTGAATTGATTTACAGTGATTTGAAGAAGGCCTCCTTGGCTACCAGTAGAGCATAGACTTTATTAGAAAAGGTGGTTAACCAATTAAAATTGGAAAAAGCTAACTCCAAATATTTAACCACTCAAAATGAAGAATTAAAGAAATGATTGTTAAATTGGAGTAAATCCAGAGGACAAAAGTGTTGTTCAACAACTATTGCAGGGAGATGAAACTGAAGTCCAAGTATTAAGGAAGAAACTAAAGATGCCTTCAATAGAGCACATAATGGCTTCATAAGTGGCACAAGTGGAAAAAGAGAAAGAGGCTCTGACTGATGAGCTCATACAGAGAAATGATGAAATCACAAAATTAAAAGAAATCGATTTTGTTTTACCGTAGAAAATTGACTCTTATGTCTATACTGTTGTAGTACAAGTTGATTCTTAGGATCTAACTGATAAGCTTACTAGAGTCATGATTGAATTGCAGATTTTTGAGAATGAGATGAAGAAGGTTCAGAGGGACTATGAGACTGCCTTGAAAGTCATAAAGGCTACTGAAGGATAATTGGCAATGTTGAAGGAAAATTCAGACAAGTACAAGAATGGCTTTCAAGCTGCTTCTCACAAAATCAAGGAATTAAGGGACAAGGTGAAGGAAAATATGTCGCTTATTCAAGCTAGAGAAATATTATGGAATGACATCATTCACAGTGTTTGGAACATATGGATTCATTATCTATGGTAGAAGAGGAATATATCATCGTTAGAGATTTGGAAAATCTAATTATTTCAACTACATAAAAATTAAAACAAAGAGCTCAGTTCACAAAGAAAATGATTGATTTCCTTAATTCAAGAACTTCTTAGCAATTAAAGGAATTAGGAGTTGAAGATAGAACTGAATATGTGCTAGAAATAAATAAAATGATTGTGAAGAACCTCTATAGAAAGATAGAAGACACAAAATTAACAGAGGTTAAAGAATAGTTAATGAAGTTCAACATTGATTTTGATAAGATAACTAGAGTAGGTTTCCTCTCATGTTTGGACTAGCAGGGTAATTTATTACCCTCAGAGACTTATGAAACTTTGTCGGTAGAGGAAAATTGCAAAATTGTCTCAACACATGAAAGAATAGTAGTATTAAAGGGAGAAACCACTGACAATTATTTGGAAAGGGATTTTGAGCTTTTATGGTTGATGATAACTCTTTTTATTGATAAACCTACATATAGAATTATCACTAACTTCAGGATGACACACATAAGGTTTGTCAAGAGTCCCAGTTGAGATGGAGTCATGTGGAAAAAATGTAGAGAGTGGATGTCACCCACAACAACAAATTCAGAAGCGAGACCTTCATCTACACCTCAGTCTCAGATTACCAAATGAAGTAGTGCCACTTGTCATACATAAGTTTTGTCAAATATTTTTGAATGATGTCTTTATGTTTTTTTTTCAAGATGTGAAGTTCGGAAGAAATATTAAATCTAAAGTAGTTTAGGAAGTTATCATTTTTTGGCAGTTGACAATTACTTAATTGTCCTTTTGAAATTCTATATAAAGCTAACTCAAAAAGAGAAAATGGGGTTATGAGTTTTAGACCTCAGACACATAAAATACTTGTATCTTTCAATATTCATGTGGATTTGAATAAAGTATTTGAAGTGATTCCAAAGGCCTATAGAGTACAAAATGTGTTTCCTGTTATCTCCATTTTATGTTTTTCTTCATAGAAATGAGTAATGAAGCTGATGGATTTTAATTTTGACAGTTATGCAAAATCAGTTTCCTATAAGCCAAAGTTAAAAGTTTGTTAATCATGTGCTCCTTTTTTATATATATCATGTCCTGTGAATTCCATATTTACTCTAAGGTTGAAAATAAATATTCCGCATTAACTAGCCCGTCTTGGAGACTTTCCATTATCTTTTCTGACTGTTCTTTCATTAAAATTGTATTTAACATCAGAACACCACTTTAAATAATTATTCATGTCCATAGAATATCAAGATTCATTATCTTTTTAATTATAATTTTTGGGGTTTGAACAATAGTACAACAAACTTATCTTTTCAAAGTTTTAAACAAATGTCTTGGGAACTGAGCTCTCTTCAGTTGGAGGTTGTCTTCATAGTTACAACATAGTCCAAACTTGTAACTGAAGAACATAATGATCTCCTTCTCAAAGATATCACAGGGTAGGAAGTGTAATTTTTTCTCATAGACATGCCTAAAGGAAAATCCATGAGCTCTGATGGACTTACTACTAACTTCTGTCAAGGTCGTTGGAAATTTCTCTGGGATGATAAATGGAAAGTTGTAGAAGATTTCGTGCATCCCCCCCTCCATTCCCACAGTCTTGGATGCCACCTTCATTTCCATCATTCCCAAATCCTCCAAAGTTAATTATTCCTTTAACTCTCATCCTATTTCCTTATGTGATCTCATCTACAAAATCATTTCTAAGTTCATTTCCCACATACTCAAGCCCATTTCTCTATCACTTATTTCCTTGGAGTAAACATGCTATGTGGAAGGAAGAAAAATAATGGACAACATAATCATTTCCCATGAACATATCCTCCCACTAAAATCTAGAAAAAACCATGGAATGCTCATAAAGCTTGATGTGTCAAAATCCTTTGACAAATTAAGTTGGAAATTCATCTTCCACATCCTCACAGCTTTTGGATTTGTTGAAATATGGACCCATTGGGTCGTAGCCCTCATTACCAAAACCTTATTCTCAATTTTCATTAATGTATCTCCCTCCCCCAATTTGTTTCCCTCATGAGTAATTCAACAACTTGGGGATCATATCTTTCCATACATATTTATTCTCATGGTTAAAGGGCTAGGTTGATCCATTTCTTTAGCCCTCTAACTAGACCATTTATGAGGTCTTCAGATGGATTCACACAAACACTCATTCACTCATCAACATTTTTTGGATGATACTCTATGTATGGATATACTGACTATTAAAGAAGACTCCACACTTAAAATTATCTTTAAGGACTTCTTCGAAGCATCAGGAGCTACTTCCATTAACTTGGGAAAATATAGAATTTTCTTCTTCAACACCTCACTAGTTGTTCAAGTACATATTTATTGTCTTCGTAGGTTTCAAAGGAGCTCCCTTTTATCCAAATATCAAGGAGCCCCATTAATTGGTAAGTCTCAAAGGAAAAAACTTTTGGAGAATCTTCTTCAAAAAATTGAAGCGAGACTAGCATGTTGGAGTTGAAATTTTTAAACTTGGTAGCTTGCTTCATCCTTCTCAAATACGTCCTTCAATATATCCCTACTTATTTCCTTTCAACCATGGCTTCTCCCAAAGTATTCTTAATAAGATAAGAACTATTCAAAAAATTGCTATGAGGAGGTGCTAAAAGAGAGAAAAAATGGGCTCTAGTTTCCTTGGACAAAATTTATCATCCAAAATTAGATTGGGGGTTGTGACTCAAGGACCAAAAAAATCTCAGCAAGGCCATAAGTGCTAAAGCTTGGTGGAGATGGATAAATAGTTTGGAAGCTTTATGGATAAAAATATGGAGGTACAAATATGTCCCAAATATCCAATAATCACAAATGATTAGAATGAAAGGTAATATAAAAAGCCCTCACATTTGCAATGCTTCCTGGGAACAAACCAATCTCATTCATGAGCGTAGATTTTGGGAAGTCAAGAATGGTAGAAGTTCTCTATTTTGGGAGGACCCATGGCATAAAGGGCCAAAACTATCCCATCACAGACAACTTGGCTCAATCAAAGATTCCCTCATCTCCTAAGGATTAACCTCAGTTGCACAATACTGGGGTCATTCTTCTCAATGAAAAACTTGAAAGTAATACATGAGTTGGCATGAAAAAAAATGGATTATCCTTACTCAAAATCTAGAAGAATGGAAAATTCCTATCCAAGAAGGTGAAGATATTCTTTACTCGGGACATTGGCTTGTAGGAAATTTCAATATCTCTGAAGCTTGCAACTACCTCACCCACTACAGTCATAATGAGGATCACAACAAATGGGAAAACCTATGGAATCTCAAGCATTGACCCAAAATTACTCTGGGGTCCATGACCTCTTCCACAAACTCTAGCTTAAGAAATATATCCTTTCTTCCAGATTTCGGTCCTTCACTTCTTCTCTGCCCTTTCTGTGATATTTCAGACTGCAATTCATTAAGTGTGTGCCCAATTGAGCTCCATATATTCCGTATATTTATATAGTTTAGGTGGGGTGTGAATAGGCATGTCCATTTCGGAAAGGACAGTTTTTCATGTAGCCTGATTTGGCATCTAGAGGGTTTTTGACCCAAAATTACATATTAATTTTTTTTCCTTTTTATTTTACAATAGCTCCAAATAGGACTTTGGCTCAAAAACCTTGAAGCAAAAAGAACATGCTTTTCTAGAATAATAATAATAGTTTTTTTTTTTTTTACATAAAATACATAATGGTACAAATTATGAAGACCAAACTTAGTTACATTCTCCACCACTCCCTCTTGACTAGGTAGGTATTCATAATTTGTACACCTAGTACAAGGATACTCTCAAATTGAAGTATTCTCATAAGAAGAGTCAGATTGATAATAAATCTTTAAGCATCAACATCATAACTAACATTTTCAACATAGTAAGGCCTTTAACTAACAAAATATATTTATATCATAGCATAATGTTAGGAGGGTTTACGTGAAAACACATTCACTACAAGGAAAATACATTCTCGCAAAGGTTATGATGGAGGATTTTATCGTTATAAAATTGGTAAAAATGTCAAAAAAACATGTGCTAAAACATCTGTTTGTGATAGTGCATGTTTTAGCGGATATTATAACAAAACTTCATCACAACTGGAAAAATCTTGGCAGTCGAAGGTTTTAGCAGATGTTTTTTTGGCAGTGTGCTTCATGGAACAAGTAGCACATGTGCGCTACATATATAAAAACATCGGGTTACATACATAACTAAAAGGACTAAGGCATTGAATGAAAATAACATCAATTCTTGAAATGTATATTTCCCTAGGGCTTATATATCAAAAAACACCCTAGTATGTTCTTTTAAGGAACGAAACCGAGGAAAACAACAAATAATTTTAGTCCCGGTGCTTTTGTTTAAACTCATAGCATTGATGCGTATTGTTTGTCTAAGCGCACCAGTGCATTAATGGTATAAAATAACCAGTGGTGTTAATTTTAATAATGCACCAGGGCTGGAAATAGTATTTTGTAGGACCGAGGTGTTAGTTCTATGAAAGCACTGGTGCATTAAGAATTGCAATGCATCAGGGTGTTAATTGCAAATAATACCAGTACTTGAAGAACCAAACACCCTAGTGCTTTCGTTTTCTAAAAAGGAATTGGTCATGCAAAAAGATGTCATCAAGGTGCTTTTTTATAACATAACACATCGATGTGCTTTTATGTTATGGACGCACAAATTTTTTGTATGAGAATTTCTTTTTTTTGGAAACATCGACCTATGATAGTGCAATTATTGTAATTTTTAAAATCTATTATTCATAAAAAAATCAACATATATCTTATAGAAATATTCATATAAATAAAAATTTGATTAGTGCATTTGTATATGATATTTGGATTAATTTGTTATATTATAAGATTTCACATCTCTTCATTATAATATTTAATCATCCATATATTTAAGAAGTGGTGTAACATATCACAATGACATTGGATAACACAATAGAATAAATTAAAATGTATTTTATTATATCTCAATAAGAGGCCCTTTGTCATACAAAGTGGGATTGTTAATGGTAACCCATTGTCTTTCAATTGGGATACTATGTCCATTACATTAAACAAAACGTTTGTTTTCCATAGAAAATTAATTAAAAAAAATATAACATGTTGCATTGATATCCAAATAGATCATCATTCTTCACTGGAATCGCTGTTAGTACTTGAGATACTTCCATGACTTAGGCTATTTCGAGGAATGTTTTTTCATTTCATCGATTGTTTTCATTTTCTTGATCTTGTTTCATCTGCAAACATAAAAATAAAGTGTAATGATTGTATCTACATTGATGATAATAATGAAACTTTTAATAGATAATATACATCAATGTAAATTGAATAGAAATGTACCATAGCAAGAAGTGACTCATAAATTGTGCACATGGTTTCAAAACCAATTCTCATTCCTTGTTGCGACAAGTATTTTACTGGTGTATTTCCACACTTTGTTTCCTACATGTTTTAAACCCCATTATAAATCATACTTTAATATAAAGGATTTTTTTGTTCTATTAATTATAAACTCAGAGAAGTAAATCAACATAGATACTTACAAATTCCACAATTAGTTTTTGATATCCCAACATATACTCATAACCCTTATTTAACCCAATGATAATCAATTCTTTTGATGGCTCTTTTCTGTGTGCTAGCACCTATTTGGAGACATTCAAGGATGATTGTTGTAAAACAACTTAAAATATACAAAAATGAAACCTTGATTTATTATAAGGAAATACTAACAATTACTCAAAAACTTTGAAATCAAACATTTCGATACTTTTCACCCTAATTTATGTGCTAAATGAGTTCCATTTTGTTTTATTTTTTGCAAGAAAATATTTGAAAATAAATATTTAATACTAAATTATTTTTTTATATGTACAAAGTAAATCATGATTACATACAATTGAAGTGTTATCACTGAGAAGTCTTCCTTAGAAGTTATCAAAATAAGGAATAATCCGAGGTAACCACAAACCTAATCTTTTAGACTCTGGTTCTAGCCAACCTAAGTCCAGAGAGGGCTCTGTCTTTATAATTTAACTTTGTTTTGGTTGGTATTTTAGGCTAGTTCTTAGTGTTCATAAGGTTTTGAATTTGGTTGGGTGGTGGAATTCTAGGAACAAATGGATGGAGCATGGCCTTCAAGCCATTGGGCTATTGAGTCAATCAAAGGGTAACTTAACTGGACTAGATCACTAAAGGGAGTATTCACAGGGTAGGCTAGCAAAGCAAAAGGAAAATCTTCAGGTTCAATGGATGGGATAGTCTTAACAAGGGTGAAAGGGCAATGAAGAATCCTTAGACCGGGATCAGGATGAAGAGCAAGAAGTGATCATGAGAAAAGGGCAAGTAAGAATCCTTTACTATAGACCGAGGGGAAAACTACAGAAGTAAGGGAGAATTTAATAATTCCCTAACTTAGATAGTTTAGCAGAAAACATTAAGAATGTAAACAGTCAAGGCAGAGTGCATTAAAGCAAGTTTTGAAATATCATTCCTAGTTTACCATTCAGATTAAATAGAAACACATATGATTATTAAAAAACATAAAGAGAAACAATATTAAACATGAGAGTAATACTTATTTGATTTCCTCTTGACACAAGAATCCTGTGAAATGTCTTTATTCCTTGATCCAGCAAGCCAATCCAGTCTTGATACAATAACACTTTAACTTGAGAGGAAAATGTCTATAGAAATGTCTTGGAATCCACCCTAAATACTTCAAAAGGTGAAGTATTTATACAAAGAATATTTTCAAAATATCTCATAACAGTTTGAGAATTAATCTAGGAAATGAAAATATCTTCAAGCATGAAGATAGAGACAGATGGAAAATTGCATCATGTTGTCCCTCTTATTGTGGTAGTGTTGGCTGTTGCAGTTGAACTCGAGCCCTTTTTAGCTGGTTGATATGTGTACACTAGAATAATGTTTGTCTTTAACCTTTGACTGATACTCTTTAACCTATTACTCTTTTACCCTGTTTACCTATTTCATCTGGATGCCATTTAGATTTACTGTGGTAACTTACAGTAAATCTGTCATTTTTTCCCACCATTCATTTTCAGTTAACTTTACCTTGAGCATCCTTCTATATATCTCGTCTGCCTCAGTGTATTGGAAAATTTTGGCTTGATGATAAATAGATGGTTCACCTCATGCTCTATGAAGAATAGATTTTCTAAAGTATCATATAATACTTTTCCTGTTGGCAACGCTTTGACTCTTGAAGTGCTTGCTTGTTCCTTATATAATTTCTTTAATATGTCAACATAGTCCAATTGGGTCATAAGTTTTTCATCGATTACCATGGGATTGGTAAGGCCTTTATCTCTCAAAATTTGAAGCTTTGCCATGAATCTGTCAATACCAACTAGCATGTTATGGCATTTTTTCTCTAGGCTAAGCATAAGGTTGCTTTTAGAAAGAACCTTCTTGATTTTAATGATGGCTTCAGTTCTCTCCTCCACACCAAGCTCATTTAGTTCATGCCTGTTCTTACTGTTAAAGAAATTGATGAGTCGATTAGCATCCTCGGGCTGGTCTCCTACGTCTTCCTTTGACTTTTTTATTGCTTCGGTGGCCACTTTCACCAATTCTATTTTCTCGAATATTACTTGAATTGATGGCCAAATATCATTGACAGAGTTAATGATATTGGTCCAGAGCATCTCGTTAGTCTATCCTAGTGGCTTTTGCAATGTTATATCCTTCTCTAGGAACTTAATCTTCTCAACCATCCTTAAGGCTTTCTGTGCTTCTTCTTTCTACTGTACTTTGGCAAGTTTATAGTCAGTTTCTAGGCTTTCTATTTTCTCCTTAAGCATTTTTAGCTCTATTTCGTGGATGGACATTTCCTCCATGGCTTTCACTAACTCTGATGTCTTCTCTATTGAAGTACCTGTTGTTGTAGACTTAGTTGTGACTAGCAGTGCTGTGGCAGGTGGATCTGTTGGTGCTAAAGAGGTTGCCAATGTTGAAGGGCTGGTAGTTGTTACTATGGGAATTGCAACTATGGAGGTAGTGGCCAATTCACTCTGTTTGGACTGAATCAATGTGTCCAAATCTTTCTCTATTTGTTTCAACTAGTCATTTAGCGTAAGGACCAAGTCCATAAGCTTTTCTTGTCCTTTTTGTGTTTCCAAGACTTCTGTTGTTTGTGAATGAAGCAATGGTGGAATTTTGAGTTGCTTCTTCAAAGCAGCTATGTCATCATTCTTCTTTTTTTATCAACTTTTTAGTGGTATTTACATCTTTGGGATCATGTCCCAACTCAATGATTAAGTCCTCTAAGGACTTGATTCTGGTGTGTTTTGCTTGTGAAAAGGCCTTCTCCAATTGGAACTAAGCTAATATAATATTCAGGGAGTTCTGCACTTGGTGGGATGTGATGGCTTTTCCTGTCAAGGTGGAGTAAATCAACTCCCCTATCTCTCTGTGCAATTCAATCTGGTCAATAGGATGTATGTCCTTTGCCAACACTTCAAAATCTATCTTTTTGTAGTCTACTGCTATTCTCGGTTGTTGAGTGGTGGGCTTCATGAAAGTAATCTGCATTTTCCTTCTTTCACATCATAGGCTAACATAAGCCTTGTCTGGTTGGTAGGTGCCATTTTTAAGTATTGTGCATAGCTTTCAGCTTTTAGCCTTTCATTCCTGGCCTTTATTTCCTTGTACTTTTCTTTGATATCCTGGTCTTGGTCAGCTGGCATCCTAAATGAGGACGTTTCCACAGTTTGCTATCTTTCCAGCATATGAGCATGTGATGTGGAAGGTTCTTGTATGCCTCTAGAGGGAGTAGCATGCCTGCTCCCTTATTTTTCTGTGCTTGTGGCTCCAACTATTTCTTCTGTGAATTCCTGCTCAGAGAAAGGATTTAACCTTTGAATTTTGACATATGTTTATGAAGTTGCTCTACCTGAAGGAGTGGCCTCCTCCCTATTCCTTTTGAGGCTTCTTTCCTCATTTAGAGGAGTTTGCAACTGAGTGGGAGTACTCATATTCGGCTGCTGTGTGCCTGTTTGACCTAATTCCTCTAATAGGTCTGGCTGTTTTGACTTTTCTTGCTCCTGGGACTCTTCTTCTATATGTTGCTCACTGTGTGCCTGTGATTCTCCTTGTGCTTGAGATTCTGGCACCTGCAGGAAACAACCTTCGTAATGCCTTTTCTCTATATCAATTAGTGCATTTTCAACAATAACTTCAGTGCTATCTCTATCCACTAGAGTATTCTCCACCCATTCCAATTGATTTGCATATATGTCAATTTGAGGGATTTGGTGGTGAATGAAGGAAGTCATCTTATTTTTCTATCTTCTGTTGTAGATGAAGTCACAAGGATCATATTTCCACATGAAGCTTTGTTTTAGTTTGAGTCTCTTAAGGATTTCTTCTGCTTCTCTTCCAGCTTCTCTAGTATTGCATACAAAGGGGCCTAGTTGATCTTTGATTCTGAGGTGGGACTTGTTTTTGCCTTTAACAAAATGTACCTCATCTGAGTTGATTATCTTCCTGTAGTACTCCAAAGCAAATAAGCTCATTGGGAGGTATCTGGGTAGTTTATATGGGGCCAAATCACAGCCATAGATCCTGATTTTTGTGTGACTTTGGTACAAGTACCAATCTCCCACTTTGTGTTGTTTTGACAGCTACAGGATCCTTCTGATGCTTGAACTAATTCTTGGAGGAGGATTTCCTAGTAGCATAGTCACTACTGGATTATTCCAAGTACAAAGCTGAAGAATATTTAAATACTCTTTCATTACTCATTCTCAAAAACTGTTCATGCATCCTATCAAAAATGTACTTGGCATAATCATACATGACAACAGGGCACTGTCCTGGAGTAAAAATGGCAATGAAGGCTAAAATGATTTCATCTGTGTACTCACTGGTGGTATAGCCTAAAACACAAGAGATCATTGCTACTATATCCTGACCAAATGGGGAAAATATGGTAGCCACATATGGAGGGGGTTCTGTTGGGACATGCTTTCCCTCCCTAATGAAGGTCTGAAGCATTTCAACAATCTTGGCAGTGGTAAGCTTGGGAAATTGGTCTAGCAGGTCTCCAATGAAAATAGGGGTCAGATTTTTTCCTAGTTGCAGTTGTAGCATTTCATTGACTGACTCGGTAGTGATGGTGAAAACTATGGTTTGGTCAGGAGACATCACTGCTCTTTGTCTGGGAATGTAGTTTGCATGGCAATAATGAATGATTTCAGGGAAAATGTGCACCTCAGGGAATTTATACTTGGGAAAATAAGACTCCCAAAGACCTATTTTATCAGCTTGGTTTAGGTATTGGTCCCTGTATCTGTAGTACAGTTTGATAGGGGATTCAAGGACAATAGTGTCCTTGATTTGGAAGTCTTTATCTACTAGAGGGAGATGGTCTGAATCCAGATGGGGAGTTGAAACTAGTCAGACATCCATAGCGATTGGAGTGGCCATTCTTAGTTCTTGTGGATTTAAGAATGGGGAAAAGTATTTTTCAGTCAATAAGGGTAATTTGGTTTAACTACAGAGCAGTTTGGGGTTGCAGTGCAGTTATTTTATGTAATTTCTTAATAATTTCTAAGCAATAAAATAACAGGTTCAAGAATGAGACGGGGTTTCTGGTGAATTTGGAAAAATACCTGGAATTTATAGGAATTCTGGCTTCGAATGGGTCGATAGACAACTGTGCATGGTTTCAGAAGGTCTACGTGAATTGGAGGGTGGAATGAGAGTTTAGTGGCTTTTGTAGGTGGACGGTTGGACATAGGTTGGCAGTTGGACGTCATCCGTTGCGTGCATGGAGGTCTAGGACATTTTTTTCCACGATAAAACAAAAATAATGAGGTTTTTTGGTTTTATTAACAAAGTTAATGATTTGGCGAGTGTATGGGAATAGTAGTACTTTTGTCTTGTAGCAGGATGACATGATGCTTTGTCATTCAGTGGGAGGCGGTAAGCGGGTTTGTTAGCACTGCTTTTGTGGGCTGGGTGGTTTTGAGGGAAGGCCACCCGATCCCACTCATCGGGTGCTACGTCGCATCGGAGCCCAAAGTAAAACAACCCATATCAGGTGGGTAAAGTTCAGGTGTTGAGGCCGCCTGATATGTTTAATAACCGTCAAATTAAAGGGGAGGTGATCGCACGGTGATTGGGGTGGGGAGTTTGTACGAAGGGTAATGGATGGGCTCGGTGGATGTTTAAGCATGGTGGGGTTTAAATAAATGATAGTTTAAGGCGGGTTTAGGGCATCGGGGGTGATTTTATTGGTGGAGGGTTCAATTATTAAATTAATCACTGATCGATTAATTAACTCATTTGTTGGGTTTGGTTATTATAAAGTTTATATTTCAAACTTTTGGGGACGGGGTATTAATAAAAAGGGTTTATTTATAACTATACGGGAAAGGGTTATTTTGCTTTGGGAATTAATATATATATATATATATATATATATATATATATATATATATATAGATATATATATAAGTGTTGGAAATTAATATGAAAATGGTGGAGAACAGGTTTAGTGCTAAGTGTAATGAATATAATTAATTTGCTTTTTATAAACACATTATAACTTAGGATAAAAAGTATTTTTTTGGGTTTTTTTTAGAAAAGGGGTTTCTTTCATGGGGGTGATCACTTTTCCTAGGACAACAAGGTTTTATCCTTTAGAAAAAGGGGTTTATTAGGGGAAAATGGATGAATTGAAGGGGATGAATATTTATGAGGTGAGTTTTAGTACTTAGTACCTATAAACCTTTGGGCCGAAGGTACGGTCCCTCTAGAAGTCAAAGAAATGCTCTGAGCCCCTTTTGACTTAAGATTTTGGGTATTTAAGACTTTCCATTGGAAATTAGTTAAGTGAAAGGTGTAATGAGTAAGGGAAATTAATCAATTGACTTTGTGACCTTGATGCTAATCCAATTTGTCATCCATACTTAGAACTTTCAGGATGAGGATGATAAATATGCTTTTGTTTAACAATCATCACAATTCTGCAACCTTTCTTCTACTTACCCATCTACTCATCCTACCATTTTTACTTCTCTTTATTATGGTGCACTTAAGCTGGCAAACCCTTATCAAAACATTTTTCTTTTCTTTTACAATATTAATCTAACTAAGTTTAACCTTATTACATCCAAGGGATTAGATTAAATAGTTGAGCTCCTTTTATTCACTCTACCTAATCTACTTATCTGCCAAGATTAAACAGTTTGGCCAGATTTTATTCTCTATCTATAAGCATGAAATAGGCAAGTTTAAACATTTTGACTATCATGAATTGTGGCAAAGGTAACAAGCTACACATAATCATTTATTCTGCATCAAAAGTAACTAGGAGTGGCATTTTGACTTGCACACTTTCATGGTCTTTTCTTTTCTTGGGGTTCATAATTTTTATTATTTTTGACCTTTTTTTATTCTTTTTGTCCTTTGATTTTTCTTTTAGGACATACCCTCTTTACATTTTTTAATTTTTTAATATGGAAAACATTTGAAAAAAAGCAAAGGTATGTACATATTATAGGTTTAATCTCAGCCATTAAAAATTTATGACTCCTATTGGTATAGGAACCTAACAATGGATCCACTTAGGGATGGCATTTCCTAGTGAAATGTCAAGAACTTGTAGATCAATGGTCCTCTGAATTGTTGTGATGTTCTTCTGCAACTTTTTCCCTTTCACTTTTCTGCCTTATTGCTATTTATGATAGTAAAACCTTTGAATCTTAGGGCCTTCTCTTCGGGCTTCAACTCCAAAAATTCACTATCCAATCAACTCTAAACTTTTGAAAAAATATAATATGTACAAGTGATTATTGAAATCAGTAACTAGGTTCTATGTAGTGTTTAAGCATTCGACCATTACCTGGTCCTCCTTCTAATTCTGTGCCATCCAATTCTCTGAGGAAAAAAGCATTATTACCCCTAAAAGCATAAATGATATATGGGCCTTTCCATACGAAGTCAAACTTCCCATGTTTACCTTTATCCTCTCTTCTTGAATCCCATTTCAAAAATTTTCTTCTAGGTAAAACTCTTTTGCCTTAGTCCTTTTGTCAAAAGCCTTCTTAATCCTTTCTTGCACAACTTGAGATCTGATGTACACTTCTTCCCTGGTCTGCTGTAAGTGAATTGTCTGGTTGATTCTCCTTTGAATATCATTTGGCTCAACCTGCACTTCTTGGAGTAATTTCATCACTGGTGTTCCCAATGAAGATGGGAAAACAACCTCCATTCCATAAACTAATTGATAAGGATTTATACCAATGGATTTCTTTGTGGTTAACCTATCTGCCCACAAGGCATTTACTAATTTTTTATTCCATGTTTTCTTATTATCCTCCAACAATTTTTTGATGATATTCACTAAAATCTTGTTGGAGGACTCTGGTAGTCCATTCCCTTGAGGTTAATAAGTTGTAGAGTGGCCTAGGGTTATATGATACTTATTACAGAAATCAATCATTCTCTTCTATTTGAAGGTTGTTGCATTATCAATGATGATCTTGGTTGGGCACCCAAATCTATATAGGATGTTGGATTCAATGAAGGTTATTATAACAGTATCAATGGCTTGCCTTGATGGTATGGCTTCTATCCATTTGGTAAAGTAATCTGTAGCAGTGAGAATCCATTTATGTTGGGCAGAGGAAGGTGGGTGGATTTCACCCATGAAGTCAAGATCCACTGTTGAAATGGTGGTTCAGTATATATTAGCTTCAAAGATAAGGGTAAAATTTTTTTTCTTTCCTTCAAAAATCTGACATTTATGACATGAGGTTACAAATTTCTTTACATCAGAAAACAGAGTGGGCCAATAAAAACTGACTCTTAGAATCTTGTCAGCCGTGGTTTTCTAGTAAAGATGTCCCCCATAGTCACCTGCATGAAACTCCTCTAATACCTTGTCAGATTCTTCTTTTAATAAACAGTTAAGAAGGATACCTTCATGATTCCTCCAAAACAGAGCATTGTCAATTATGCAGAATTTTAAAGATTTCATTTTTAAGAACCTACTTTTAGTCCTGGATAATTCATGAGGAGCTTGTAGATTTTGTAAAACATATATAATGTCAACATACCATGGCGATTCAATAAAGGCTTGGCTGATTGGTGGAGTCACCATCTCCTCTTCATTATCCATTTTTGCAATAAAATTTATGTCTAAGGCCTGACAGTTCGATTCAGCCATGAGTTTGGCTAAACCTTGGCCTTTGATCAACTTTGTAGGTTTCATTTCTAGGTCATATTCTAATATAGTAGCTATCCATTTCCCTCTCTTCCCATCTGGACCATCTTGAGTTAAGATGTCTTTGACTACAACATTGGGAACATAAGCTATTACATGAGAATATAAGAGGTAAACTTTGAAATCTTTGATAGATTTGACTAGAGCAAAAACTTGCTTTTCCATTATATTTTACTTTAAAGGTGCATCCCTCAGGGCTTTGCTAAAGAAGGCAATAGGTTGTTCAAAACCCTGATCATTCTTCTACAGTAGGACTACAACAATTGTGTGTTTTGAGGCAAAAGAATATATAATGAAATCACTATCAAACTTTGGACTGATCAAAACGGGTGTTTGTGTTAAGGTTGGCTTAATATCTTCAAAATACCTTTTAGCCTCAACTATCCACTTAATATTCAAATCTTTCTTTAACATGTTATTTAATAATCTAATTAGTTCTGCTAAGTTAGAAATAAATCTTCTAAGATAGTTTATTTTACCTAAAAAGGCTTGTAGTTCTCTGATGCTCCTAGGTGATGTATATGTAAGATGGCTTCAATTCTTGCAGGATGTATTTGGATACCATCTTTAGAGATTATGTGGCATAACAGTTTTCCCTCTTCCAACCCAAATAAAGATTTTTTAGGATTTAAAGAAATTCCATACTTTTTACACTTGATGAAGACCTTCCTTAGATGATCTAGGTGTTGTTTATCAGATTTAGAGGATACAATGATATCATCTAAGTATATTACTAGGTTTTCATGGATTTCATTAGAAAAATCTATATCCATATCTCTTTGAAAGGTGGCCCCTGCATTCTTTAACCCAAAAGTTATCTTCACATACATGAATGTGCTCCAAGGAGTAGTGAAAGAAGTTTTTTCCTGGTCATCTGGGTGAACTAAGATCTGATTATAACCAGAAAACCCATCTAGTAATGAGATCCTGGTTGAACCTACTACCCTCTGTAATATGTGATCCATTTTCAGGAGAGGGTAGTTGTCTTTAAGTGAAACTTTATTGAGATTCCTAAGGTCAACACACAGTCTAATCTCACCAGTTTTATTTCTTGTGGGCACCAAATTTGAAACCCAATTAGAGAATCTAATTGGTGCTATGATGTTGGCTTCGTATATTCTTTTGATTTCCTTTTCAATAGAAGGAAATAGAATGGGATTAATCCTTCTAAGCTTCTGTCTAAAAGGTTTTTGGTTTTCTTTTAAGGGGATGGTATGTTGTATTATGCTAGTGTCATAGGACTTGAGGTCCTCATAACTCCAAGCAAAGACATCTTGGAATTTCTTTAACAGTTTAATGTATTTCACTTTTTCATTAGGAGTTACGGATTTTGAAAGTTTTATCAATTTAGGATCTTCCTCAGAGCCTATGTTACACTCCTCTATGTCAGATTTTAAGGGTTCCATTTTTGGTTTTCTAGGGGCATCATTTGAATCAAACAAGTCTTCCAAAGGAGTTAATCATTTGGGAAAAAAATTGTCTTTGAGATTGATGATTTCAAAGTCTTCGTCGATTATCTCATCAATTTCAACTTTCTTTAGGTTTTGAATATCTGATTTTGTAAATTTTGTGGGATGGAATCTATCTACCTCTTCATCTTCTAATTTTTAATTTCTATTTTATCTGTAAAATCAAGATCTAATGTTATGTCAGTATCTATGTTGATATTTACAAATTCTTCCTCTAAAGTTAGAAAATTGTTTATTTGTTGGTCATTAGTGAATACTTACCAGTTTTTCAAGTTGTCAGGGATGGCAGGTCTGTGCCTAACCTCAGTAGTGTACTGATGGTTAGGTTGAAATGGTAGCTTACAAGTGTTGGCAAACATTGCTAAATTATGAGCCTGCATATTATGTTTCCTTGGAATGACTGCAAGCTTTGTTTCTAGAAAAGTATTCAATATTTCTACTAATGTTCCTCTATAAAAACCTAACCTAGGATCTCTGGTCATATATACAACGTTGATTTGTTTTATAACCAACTCAGAATCTCGTATAATAGAAACTCTTATGGATCCTAACCTTTTAACCAATTTGAGACCTAAAAGAAGTGCTTCATACTCAGCCATGTTGTTCGTGCATTTGAAATTCAGTCTATAGGCATGGCCCTCTGAGTGATCATTCTCTAAATTATAAATCCACACTCCTGCTCCTACACCTAGTTTGTTCACTGACCCATCAAATTCAAGATGCCATAGTATTTCATGTTCATAATTCTTACTATCTGGGGGGACAAAATCTTCTTTGATTAAGGTATCTTGATCATCTTTTTTATCTAAAAACTTTTGAATTTGGACAATTTGATTTTCTGTTGCAACTGCAATTTCTTTTGGTTCTGAAGTAATGCCTCTTGAAGTATTTTCTTGGTTCGTTTCAGCATTGTACATAATAAAAGAATCGATGTCAGAATGAATGGAATATATAGGAAAGTTTTGAGGCCTAACTTGTCTACTCACTACATATTTCATTAGGGTCTCTTTGTACAGTTTTTTAGGATGTCCAATGACTGAAATTGTGGCATATGATATGTCAAGTTGTAAAGATCCTTGGAGTTTAGCCCCCCATGATCTAGACAATAGCATGCCATATTTAGGTGGTATATCAGCAACAACTATGTCCATAAGAATGGTCTTATCAGGGTATTGTACTAGGGACACACATAGGTCTTCTATTAGTCCTAGGCACTTAACTTGACTTGAATCAAATGAAAACAAGTCCTTGTAAGGCCTAGTGATATCCAAGTTCAATTTATCCATAACAGATTTAGGCATTAGTGTGTGTGAAGCCCTAGAGTCTAGCATAACATTCTATAGGATTTTATCGTGGATGTTAAAGCTGATGTAAAAGGGTGGTATCCCTCCTTCCACTGGTTTTCCATTAACATCAAGACTAAAAATAAGCTCAGCTTGATCAACAAATAGGTTAACGGAGTCTTCATTCTCAACGAAGTTTAAGGATTTGCTTATTTGAGATTTGTAAGTTTCATGTTTAATCAACTCTATTAAAGGAACCGAGATTTTCAATTTGGCTACCTCTGCCCCCAAATTGAAAGGCAAAGGGGATTTCTCTATTTGAGTGTTTGGAATTTTAACAGCAGGGTTTGGAGCAGATTGCTCTTCTTTTTCTACATTAGAAGTCTTTTTCTGTGGATTTTCTAAGGTGATATTTGGAGTTTCTTCCACTGTCTCCTTGGAGGGGATTGAAGTGGATGGTTGATTATCAGTGGGTTGGTCATTGGTTACATCTACAATAGTGGGACTAGGAGGGTTCTGATTTGATCTAGAGAGGATTTGGAGAGTTTTTGTAACTAGAACTGCTTTAATTTTCTTAGGTTGATTTGATATTGCCTTATTGTTTTGGTCAGGAGTATCAGTGTTCTTTTTATTCCTCAAGTTGTACTATTTATGCACTTCGAAGATAGAAGAATCATACCCTTGCTTGTAATCGAATGATTCTCCAGATTGGGTCTGTAATTGCCAAAGCATATGTAATTCCTGATCATCTTGAGTCAAGAAGATAGTTTCCTCCTCATCTAATCCCATTAAGTCAATTTGTGTGTCTTGTTCAGGGTATTCTGAATGGGAAGTTTTAGCATAGTTTTCTTGAAAAGGAGGCCTAATTTTCTGATCAGGTCCATTTATTCCAGTGTTCTGATTTTGATTCTTTCTAAAGTTTGGATTTCTCACTAGAGCTGCCTGTTGATTATCCCAATGAGGATTTCTTTCAATGTTCTCCATCCTATCCATCAATTTTTCCATTCCTTTGGCTAGGGCATCCATTTTAAGGTCAAAGGGTGAGGCTTCTTCTTTCAAGTGTGCTCTCCTTTAGTTCCTAAACCTAGCTCTTTTTGCTAGCAAATTAGCTTCTACACTAACTACTACACGCTGCATATCTTCTAGAGTTGGAGGATTTCTCTCTCTAAGTTGGAAGGCCAAATCAGTATCAAACCCATCAGGAAACTTTATCAGAGCTAAGCCAGGTGGGGGTCTGAGATTGACTGGTATTGAATTATATATATTGTTGAATCTAGTACAGTAATCCTAGACTGTTTCATTTGGTCCTTTCCTAACGTTTTCATATTCTGAAAGGATCTGCAAAGGTTTCTTGTTCTTTTCCCATCTATTTAAAAATTGCTAGTAAAATATTTCTAAAGTGTTTATGCTATTAGCAGGTAAATATCTAAACCATGTTCTTACATCACCAGCTAAATTCTGAGCAAACAGTCTCATTTGGACATCTTCAATATAAATTTTATGTAATTCAAAATGATCTATCATCTTTCTTGTGTGTTGTTGTGTTGTATAGGGTCCTATGCCATCAAATTGGATGATTTTGTTCTGGTAGTCTTATGGCATGGCACCTAGTGGAGCATGCAACACAAGAGGAGCATTTCTGTTTGCCATGGATCTAAGTTTGGCAGGACTAAGAAAGGATGTTTGGGTTCCCGAGGATTATACAAGGGGTAATGAGGAATTGGGAATAATGGGTGATTGATATGTAATGGTAGGTTGGTGGGGAAGTTAAGGCATAAATGGAGGTGAGGAATGAACTTCAGAGGTGGAAGGGAATAATGGTGAACTAAAGGGAGCTAAATCTATTTCAAAAAGTTCAAAGATCTTAGCAGTAGTGAGGGATGACTGAGGGGAATTTAGAATATACTGATCAATTGACAAGTTTTCCCTTTGGACTTCAAGTTCAGCTATAAATTATGGATCTAGAACTATGTCATCAAGTGCACTTTCAGACCTAGTTCTAAATAGGGAAAGGTCAAAATATTCATCAAAGGGGAGGTCTTCTAAAAACAACCACTCATCCGGGCAAGAATCTTCTTTAATTGAAGGTGTAGGACTGACTGAAATTTCTTGTCTTCTGGATATTCTTGAAACCAGATTAGGATTGTCAAATACTAGGGGAGGGTTTGGATCAAGATTGGCCCTAGTATAGTGAGTTCTCCTTGAAGCCATATTTCAATATTTTTCTAATTATTTCTTTTTTGTGCAATTTTATAAATAACTTCTAATAAACCCTTCAAGAGGCTTGAAATAAAAATTTGAAATTCTCAAAGGTTTATTAAGAATGAGGGTTTGAATCTCGAGTATGGTCGCCACTATGTTATCGCTCAGAAGTCTTCCTTAGAAGTTATCAAAAGAAGGAATAATCCGAGGTAAAAACAAACCTAATATTTTAGACTCAGGTTCTAGCCAACCTAAGTCCAGAGAGGGCTCTCTCTTTATAATTTAACTTTGTTTTGGTTGGGATTTTAAGCTAGCTCTTAGTGTTCATAAGGTTTTGAATTTGGTTGGGTGGTGGAATTCTAGGAACAAATGGATGGAGCAAGGCCTTCAAGCCATTGGGCTATGGAGTCAATCAAAGGATAGATTAACTAGACTGGATCACTAAAGAGAGTGTTCATAGCGCAGGCTAGCAAAGAAAAAGGAAAATATTTAGGTTCAATGGATGGGATAGTATTAACAAGGGTGAAGGGCAATGAAGAATCCTTAGACCGAGATCAGGATGAAGAGCAGGAAGTGATCATGAGCAAAGGGCAGCTAAGAATCCTTTGCTATAGACCAAGGGGAAACTACAAAAGTAAGGGAGAATTTAAGAATTCCCTAACTAAGGTAGTTTAGCAGAAAACGTTTAAGAATGTAAACATTAAGATTTACTGTCATAACTTATAGTAAATCTGTCATTTTTTCCTACCATTCACTTTTAGGTAACTTTACCTTGAGAATCCTTCTATATATCTCGTTTGCCTCAACGTATTAGGAAAATTTTGGCTTGATGATAAATAGATCTTTCACCTCATGCTATAGGAAGAATAGATTTTCTAAAGTATCATATAATACTTTTTCTGTTGGCAATGCTTTGACTCCTGAAGTGCTTGCCTGTTCCTTAGATAATTTCTTCAATATGTCAACATAGTCCAATTGGTTCATAAGTTTGTCATCGATTACCATGGGATTGGGAAGGCCTTTATCCCTCAAAATTTGAAGCTTTTCCATGAATCTATCAATACCAACCTACATGTTATGGAATTTTTTCTCTTGGTTAAGCATAAGGTTTCTCTTAGAAAGAACCTTCTTGATTTTAATTATGGCTTCAGTTCTGTCCTGCACACCAAGCTCATTTAGTTCATGCCTATTCTTGTTGTTCAAGAACTTGATGAGTCGATTAGCATCCTCACGCTGTTATCCTAGGTTTCCTTTGAATTTTATATTTCTTCGGTGGCCACTTTCACCAATTCTGTTTGCTCGAATATTACTTGAATTGATGGCCAAATATCATTGACAGAGTCAATGATATTGGCCCAGAGCATCTCCTTAGTCTATCCTAGTGGCTTTTGCAATGTTAGATCCTTCTCTAGGAACTTAATCTTCTCACCCATCCTTAGGGCTTTTTGTACTTCTTCTTTCTGCTGTATTTGTGCAAGTTTACGATCAGTTTCTAGGCTTTCTATTTTCTCCTTAATATATTTTAGCTCTGTTTCCTGGATTGACATTTCCTCCATGACTTTCACTAACTCTGTTGTCTTCTCTATTGAAGTACCTGCTGTTGTAGACTCAGTTGTGACTGGAATTGCTATGGCAGGTGGAGCTGTTGGTGCTAAAGAGGATACCAATGTTTAAGGGATTGCAGTTGTTACTGTGGGAATTGCAGCTGTGGAGGTAGTGGCAAATTCAGTCTGTTTGGACTAAATCAATGTGTCCAATTTGTTCTCTGTTTGTTTCAACTGGTCATTTAGCTTAAGGACCAAGTCGATAAGCTCTTCTTGTCCTTTTTGTTTTTTCAGGACTTCTGTTGTTTGTGGATGATGCAATGGTGGAAGTTTGAGTTGCTTCTTCAAAGCAACTATGTCATCGTTCCTCTTTTTTATCAAATTTTCAATGGTCTTTACATCTTTGGGATCGTGTCCCAACTCAATGATTAAGTCCTCTAAGGACGTGATTCCGGTGTCCTTTGCTTATGAAGAGGCCTTCTCTAATTGGAACTGACATGATATATTATTCAGGGAGTTCTACACTTGGTGGACTGTGATGGCTTTTCCTGTCAATGTGGAGTAAATAATCTCCCCTGTTTGTCTGTGGAATTCAATATGGTCAATAGGATGTATGTCCTTTTCTAGCACTTCAAAATCTATCTTTTTGTAGTCTGCTGCTGTTCTGGGTTGCTGAGTGGTGGGCTTCATGAAATTCATCTGCATTTTGCCTTCTTTAACATCAAAGGCTGACATAGGCCTCATCTGGTTGGTAGGTGCCATTTTTAAGTATGGTGCATAGCTTTTGGTTTTTAGCCTTTAATTCCTGGCCTTTATTTCCTTGTACTTTTCTTTGATATCCTAGTCTTGGTCAGCTAGCATCCTAAAGGAGGAAGTTTCCACGATTTGCTGTCTTTCAAACATTTGAGCATGTGATGTGGAAGGTTCTTGTATGCCTCCAGAGGGAGTAGCATGCCTGCTCCCTTCTTTTTCTGTGCTTATGGCTCCAAATGTTTCTTCTGTGAATTCCTGTTCAAAGGAAGGATTTAACCTTTGCCTTTTGACATACATTTGTGAAGTTTCTCTGCCTGAAGGATTGGCCTCCTCCCTATTCCTTTTGAGGCTCCTTTCCTCATTTAGAGGGGTTTGTAAGTTAGGGGGAGTACTCATATTAGGCTGTTGTGTACCTGTTTGACCTAATTCCTCTGATAGGTCTGGCTATTCTAACTTTTCTTGCACTTGGGACTCTTCTTCTGTATGTTGTTCACTATGTGCATGTGATTCTCCTAGCACCTGCAGGAAAGAACCTTCATCAAGCCTTTTCTCTAGATCAATTAGTACATTTTCAACAACAAATTTAGTGCTATCTCTGTCCACTAGAGTATTCTCCACCCATTTCAATTGATTTGGATATATCTCTATTTCAGGGATTTGGTGGTGAATGAAGGAAGTCATCTTATTTTTTTGTCTTGTATTGCAGATGAAGTCACAAGGATCATATTTCCACAAGAAGCTTTGTTTCAGTTTGAGTCGCTTAAGCATTTCTTCTTCTTGTAGGTTTTAACCCTGTACAAAAATTACCTGCATACAAATTCTAAAACACAGAAAATAAACAATGCGAGAGCATAACACATAAAACACATATACACAAAGATTTTCCCCTGGATCCCAAAACTGGGACTACCAGCTTGATTTTTCATTATGTTCCTTTCAATGTTATAATACATATTTATACATGCTGAAGCATCCAATACCATGGACCAAAAACCATCGCGTCCAATACCATGGACTGAAAACCATCGGGTCAAAAAACATGTGCAAAAATCATGCACAAAACCATAGGTGGGTCCACCCATCCTAACATAGGGTCCAAAACCAAAATTTTCCGGGGTGCTGTCCCGGACCCCATAAAGTGGGGTTATGGGTGCACCTCAAACCCCCTATGACCTCCCCCCCTCTAACCCATGGTTAACTACATGGGCTAGTCGTGGAAAGAATATAACACAATCAAACATTCTCCCACTTGTTGTTTTCTTTCCAAAGGGGGCCACAAGAGAGTTTAGTCATTTATCTAGCCCTCAAATGCCCATTGTCTCTATACACCAAGAAAACTTCTCAGAGCTCACAGATTTTATCAATGCATCTTAGTATTCTTCAAAGTGTCCACATTTACCAACAACAACTTTTTGTCTTCTATCATATCCCTCACAAACTGATACTGAACATCAATGTGCTTTTTCTTTGAATGATATGTGGGGTTCTTTGCCAAGAAAATTGCACTTTGGCTGTCACAGTCTATCGTTATAGCTCCCTGTACTAACCCCATACTTGAACACGATCTCTTCAACCAAATTTCTTCCTTTCTTGAATGAGTGGCTGCCATGTATTCTGCCTCTGTAGTTGATAATGCCACTACAAATTGTTTCTTACTCATCCAATTGACTGCACCTCCAAATAGGTTAAACACTTAACCACTTGTAGATATTTTCTGGTCCAAATCTCTAGCCCAGTCTGCATCAACAAAGCCATGAATATCCAGCATTCTATCCAATCCCGATCTTCCTGGGTAGCACAAACCATAATCACTGATGCCACACAAATACCTAAAAACCCGCTTCACTGCTGTCCATTGCTCCTTCCCTGGTTTTGACATAAACCTCCTCAATACTCCCATTGCATGTGCAATGTCTAGTCTAGTACATACCATTACATACATTAAGCTACCGACTACACTTGTATATGTGGTGGGCTCCAGTATTGCAGCAATAATGCTGCAACTCCTAGGACTCCCTTCTTTACTTTTATCAACCCGGTAGTTCGTAACAAACTTGGAAGAGACGGTGCTATATGCACAAGTACTAGCTCTTGCTGCAGGCTGTCACTGGATCAGCTGGCACAAGTCCACTAGGAGCTTAAGCCAACTTCTATGAGCTCTTAGAAGAAGCTTTTAACGGTGGTGTACGAAAGCTAACTCAAAGGAAGCTAGTCTACTTGCAAAAAGAAGCTGAAAGTGGAAAAGGAATGCAAACCCTAACAAACCCTAGTTTTACGGACTAACCGTACCGGTGCAAGAAAAGAGATGAAAGCAGTGGAAATGGATGCCATTGACTTCTAGAAATATAGAATGCATGTGACTAAGGTACTCTTGCAGTGAAATCTAGAAAGGAATGTCTTTTTGTCTTTTTGAGTAATCTTGTAGAATTATTATGCATGTGCTTAACTATTTTCACTGTGCAGAGGTTGATTGATGGAAGGAAATGGTGAGGGCACTTGCAAGAGGTTGGGAAGGTGAGAAGAGGGCCTAAGGGGTCCCTAATACCCTTCCAGAGAGTTTCACCATGATCGGATCTCGAAAAACCGCTCTCGTGATCTTCTACAGGAAGTCTGTAGGGGTTCTACAGGGTGTTCTGCAAGATGTTCCGAAAGGAGATGTTGGAGGGTTGAAGGTGGAAGAAAGGTTGAGAAGTGGAGACGGAGGTTGGATGAGGGTGTGAAGAGGTTTAGAACCTGGCAAATGAAGCTGAGAAGTGATGAGGATGGTTGGATTTGTTCAAGGATGGATAGAGCAATGTTGCACAAAAATATGGAAATTAGGTCAAAGTGAGAAAATGTGGCAAACGAAGGGAAAGAATCTGAGTTAGGGGATGGAACAGGTTGCAATGATGGCGGAAGGGTAGGCAGGGAGGTATCACAGGTGTTCTACACACTACTTCTTGAAACTGACCAAACAAAGACCATGCAAACCAAATATCTAGCTATTCTAACCTAATTTGACCTAGGAACCAGCACCCATGATGAACAGAAATTCATTGGTAGAAAATGATGTAAAATAACTTATGAAAACCAAGCAAGAATGGATCTAAGCATGTAATCACATCTGGTATCAACTTTTGCAACTGAGAAACTAACACTAGCAATTGCATGAAGAAGCAAAAATAGTGTTTTTGTGGCAGCAAACACTTGGGTCTCAGCGCATGGTCCTGAGTAGGGAGAGGTGAGATCCAGGGTTGCTTGATGGCCTTTTTCGAAGATCTCTTCTGTTTTCAACCTGTCAAATCACTCTGAACCACGAAAATCTCTTTCAATCATAAAAAATGACCTAGATAACCAAGAAAGATTCTAATCTACTAGCAGAAATTATTTTATGAAGACAGCAAAAAACATATAACAGTACACAGAGGAGGCCCTGGCACTTGGGTTGGGCCCAACCCCAAGAGCTACAGGCTCCTAAAAAGAAGCTCAGAACTGATGCAACATGAAACTAGTTTCCATTACTCAAAAAACAACCATGTCCAAAATGTGTTACAGCAGAAGCTCCAAAATGGGCTGAGAAACAAAGCAGCACTATAGTGCGAAATACAAACGTTCAACCAGTAAAATATAAAGGCTAGAAGTCTTCCTACTTATGAAGTACGAGGACCTCAACAGTCCTCCTAAATTCAAGGGGCTTGGCTTCTCAAAACTGCAAGTACTCAATCACTTTAGAAAAGCTTCTTGGCTGCCCTTGGAAATCAACTTTGGTGGGTTGCTAAACTCCGAGCTGATGGTGGAGAACTCAAGGAAGGGGCCATTTAGTGCAGAAGACACCCTTCCTACGAATCCTCAGCCTTGTCCTGGTATTTGGCTATCAAATGGCCCATAAATGCTTGAACTTGGTCCAAAAGTTGTCCAAAAATCTGCAACAAACATGTATTAGCCTTCATGGTCAAGTGACTATTCTCATTCATTTAATTAACATAAACATACTTCAAAAGCATACATAAACTATGAAGAATGGTAGATTAATGGAGAAAAATAGGCAAAATGAGCCCAACAAGTTACCCATTTTTGGGGCTCATCATCACCCCCCTGCTTAATGGGTTGCTCATCCTCTGAGCAACTAATCCAGCTCATCATCTTTGATTGCTTTGACTACCTCCGTCACATCCCAGGCTTCTGAGGTGATGTCTTTTTCTCAGTCATGAAATCCTGCTTTTCTTTCTACTTCCTCCCACTGCCTGTGTTCTTCTTCTTCTTTGACTCGTTCCAGCAATCCTAAAAGCAAGGGAGGACTAAACTTTAGGCAGATCCAGTTGGCCTGGAGATTTTTCATTGGCTGTTTATAGAGGGGTACCCTTGCCAAGGCCTCCCTCATCCTAGTTGGGGAGTGGTATTCTCTTATTTTCAAAATGTGGGGCAGTGTGTTCCACCTCCTTGTGCAAGCATGAATGCAGTTATACCCCAACATTCTTTCCATGTCCTCAAAGTGAGCAAGGGCTTGAGCTTGTCGTTCAATGTAATCTAGTAAAACCTGAGGGTTGTTGGCCAGGTGCTGATGGGCATATATTAAAGCTGTTGTATCCTTTGGTTCTGCCCTAATCATGAGTGGTTCACTTAGCTCCCTATTCCTAATATCTCGAATCTCTACTACCCTCTTTTCCTCATGATTTAACCAAGAGGCCATGGCCATAAGTTGCACATCTCCCAATGTAGCATTGGGGTCCCAAAGAGTCATGTTTGGAAGGGCTAAGTTGTGTAAATAGAATTTGGATAACTTGGCCTTATCTTCTGCTGAGTTTCTTCACACAAAGTCATGAATTGATGGTAATTTTGAAATGGAATGGTGCCCCTTTGGGCCAAGGTGTTAATCTGGAACTGTAACCATTGATCTTTAAGATATAAGGCATCTGACTTGGTAGGTTGCCTACACTACAAGGCCTCTACTACCCGGCTGGCCATACAGACCAGTTCGGCTTCCTTTTCTTATACCTGTTGCTTTAGAGACTACATTTCCTCTGCTGCTTGTGACTCCTTCTCCTATAGCTGCTTTGTTAGCGCCTCAACCTCGGCCTGCAGCCCGTCCACTCTCTGCTGTTCATCAGAGGTTTCTTTGTCTGTTAGAGGCTTTTCCTGTTGTTGTCATCCTCCTAGAATGAAGGTCATGTCTTCCTTATGAATTCCCTGTAGCCGTAGCTGTTGTTTCAGCAGCTCGTTCTCTTCCTGTAGTTTGGCCCTTTGACTACTTTCCACATGCTTCACCATGTCCAATTCTCCCCTTGACTCCTTGAGTTGTTCTTCGAGGTGGCCTATGTCTGCCACACCCTTGGACTTGGCAATCGTCATCCAAGTGTGAGTCCTAATTCTTTCTTCTTCCAGTGCAAAGAAGAGTGGCACTGCAAATTTCCAGGGAATTATTTTCCCGGCTTCTAACAGTTTATAGTATGATCCCAAGCTGGGCTGAGGGCTTGGTTCCAATATTTCCTTTATCTTTTTTTCTTCCTGTGATTGTTTGGCTGCTTTTTCCTCCAATTTCTCGGTCTCTTTTAGCTTAGCCTGAATTTCCTGTAGAGATTTCTCAACTTCCTATAGAACTGTCTTTGAGTCCATTTTATTCATTCTCTCTCTCCAGGTGGAGGTTTTTGGGCTTCCTCGTTCATAGGTGCTGGATATCTTTGAATGAGACCCTTCTTTTGGTTTAGGTGTTGTGTCCTCAATGACAATTGGCTCCTTTGACTGCGGCTAGGGTCTGCCTACTTTGATCCGTGTGCTCCTTCTTGCTTTAAAGTACATGGAGGTTTGCCTCTTTCTCTTCCCTTTTTGTTTTGGAGGTGTTCTTAAGGCGGCAAGCATAGCTGCTGCCTCCCTTGCCAATATTTCAGGTGATTTCCCCCTTTGTGTTCTTTTTCCATGCTTCCTATAGAAGTCCCTGTGTCAATTGTTTTTGTCTGTATTGTGGCCATTTCAGGATTTGTCTTTCCCTTTTGTTTCTATGTGTCTGCTTTGGCTGTGACAACCTTCATTTGGGGTTTTTCTGCCTTCTCTGCTCTCCTCTGCATTCTCTTTTCCCTTGGTGTTTGTGTTGTTGTTTCTTCCTCTATTTTAGGCTCAACAATCTGGCCCTCTCCCCCTTTTTCTTTCTGTCCTTGTTGTGCTTGAATGTCCTGTGTTCCTTCACCATTAGTTTTCTTACCTTCTTCAGTGTGTTCTCCCTCCTCACTACTGGATGAGGTGATGTCTTCAGCCAGAATTCTAATATCGTCATCCGGGACATGTTTCAGAAGATTTCCCAAGATATGGGGACAGTGTAGGTGTGCAAGGCATCTTCCACTAATAGCTTGATGAGCCCATGATGGGCCAGCTGATCTGGGATCCCTTCATTCAATTTTGTACCACATTCAATTAGTGACTAAAGAAGAAAATAGGGAATGCTCAGCTTCTAGGTTGGAGGTGAATCAATCCCATGTCTTAGTTCACACAGCAACCTGAAATGATATCTATAGACAATGCTAAAACTCCCCTCACATGTAATGTACTTCATAATTTGGAAACTGACCTCACTCCAGAGTGGAGGCAAGCTGGTTCTCCTAACCCTGTTTTTGTCTTCTACAAGATGTTCCTTGGGTAGGAAGAATGTTTTCTTTGCAACTTGGCCCAATGACCTCTCTTCTTTGCTCCAAGGGAGCTCTAATGGTAGACCAATAACATGACTAATGAGCTCAGGGGTAAGTTCTAGGGTCAAACCCCTAAAAGTTACTGTGGCCTATGTCTTTGATTGAGGTCTCAGGGACATCAAAAATTCCTCTGTTATCTCCTTGTCATGACCCCGAATTTTGTCAAAAAATGACATCCAATTGGCTCGGGTGAAAAGGTCCACCACCTCAGGATGCTCATGCAGTTTGCTGGTGTCCGAGGGTTCTTTCCTTATGAATCCCCCTGGCATGGTGAGAGTGCTCTTTTTTCTTTTTGCTTTGATTAGAAAAAGGAATGTTGTTTATGGTTTTCCCCTGAACTCAAGAAGGGATTTCTTGGGTATCAATATTAATTAGCAGCTATTCCCTGGTTTTCAAGACTGCTGTTGCCCAGAACTTGGCTGCCTATTTATGAAGGGAAGAATTTTGTTTCTATAGACAGAGTACAGAGCTCAATGTTTCTTCTCAGCACATATATAGATATACAAATTCAAAATTTTCATACACAGGTTGGCCCCCACAGTTGCATATCTTCCCTACAGGAGAATTTTAAAAATAGGAACGTGGAGGAGAATCTGGATGCAGAAACAACTGAGAAACCCAGTGCAACACATAGGCAAATGTTTTACTTCCAATCCCCAGGCAGATTTTTCTCTGGTTCCCCAGTCTGATACCGTTCAATTCACCACCTTTTCAAATCATACCATGCATAGAAGAGTTTTTCGAGCCTACCTCGGTTGGAGCTCCAAATTCGATGAAGAGAAATCCCAGGCTTCTCTGCTCCGGAAAGTTGTGCAGGCTTTCCTGTAGAACCCTTCCTGTAGAAGACTCCCCGGTTCCTGTAGAATGTCTCTGTGCCTCTGAGCGAGCCCGATACGTGGGAGATTCTCGAGAACAGGTAGAAAAACTAGTGGTGGACGACTGGTTAACAGTTTTTGGAAGCAGAGGACGCGTACTTCAATCGAGGACGTTGCAAGTGCAAATGAATAGAGGGTGGTGTGAGTTTCAGCCGAGCATCTTTTAACTGTGGCATAATTCATGGTGAGGGGATGAGGTGGCCGGACTGAACTGTTGATCCAATGTTATGGCCATAATTTCTTTGCGTGTTTCTGACCGCCATCACCTTCCCTCTGCCGTTAACTACCGCCACCACTGCCAGTCCCGATGATTTCTCCCTGAATGGACACTCCACACGTGTTGGCTGCACATCTTATCGGGAATTTTGAATGTAGATGAGCTTGTTAGGATCCCATGAGGCTATGTAACTGGCCGAGGGTGGCCAGTTGACTGGCCACCAATCCCATTCTATCCGAACCATTTCCACAGGCATGCAACTTTTAAAATATAGTTTACGCAATTGATGAATGAGTTTAGGCACTTACCTGCATGGTCACGGCGGCGTTGTGTAGACTTCGGGCCTTGGAACCATTCCTTCATTTGCTGGTGCTTCCTGCACAGGTTTTGGAACCCATTCTTTCATTCGTTGACGCTGCATGCACGTGTTTCGGAGTCCATTCCATTGGTTGTTGTCGCTGCATGCTCAGGTCTTGCTTGGTTTCGGCTGCTGATGATGTTTTCGCGTTCAAGATGAGCTCTTTGCATGTCTCCTTTGCTATTTTTCGGCTGTCCTCATCTCCAGAGTATGTCTTCCAGAGGGATCAGCTGCTACAGGATTCCTGTAGGATGTCTTGTAGCTGCTTCTCCTCCTGGGATGCAAGCTAAATGAGCAGGGCTATACTGCCGACGAGGGATTCGGCTGATGAGGAGTCTAGATGGAGATTGATAGGTAGGGAGAGCAAAACACCACTGCTAGATTTGTCACTCAAAGTTCTTGTTGGTAGTATGAGGAAAACAAGGGTTTTTTTTTTGTGACTGTGCAGGAATAAATAACAAAATGGGTGCAATGGAGTTGTAAAGAGATGAAACAGGGTGATCTATGGTGATGAACATAAACTGGGTGGTTGCAGGCCTAACAGATAGATTCCAGCCTTCGGATTCCCTTCCACGATCAATTTTTGTCTGTCTGGAGGTTCTACAGGATCTTCCTATAGAAGATATAGAACTTCCTGTAGAAGATCCAGAACTTCTTGTAGAAGGTGAAATCTTAGCCTGAATGTGACCAAATCCTAGGAAAGGGGGGTGGTCATGAAGGAAGTGTCTGTGAGGGATGCTTGCAGCCTGTTGTTGACCTCTGTCCTTCTTTTGTACGACCCTCCTAACCTGCAATGTCTTCCCTACACCCTACAATTATTCAATAGAAATTAGGCCTATTTCCCCCCTTTTTTTTGGGTGAGACAGTTGGGGCGCCTCTAGGAGGTTTTCACCCTCACTGTCTGCCCCAGGAGCCTCTAGAGGTTTTCACCCAAGGATCTTCTTATTCTTTTTTGTTTTTTTTATTCCTTTATTTATTTATTTTTTTTTCTTTTTTTTTTATGATCAAGGTGTGGGTGGAGTAGAGACAGGGCCCTTCTCCACTACCAGCACTGATTTATCCAGAGTTTCAATGAACTCTTGCTTGGAAAGGGGCTTTCGGTAGATTTTCAATCGGTGCCTGTTGATGAGCATGGGGATGGCTTCTTCATCAATGGTTCTGATAAGGATTGAACCATTGTCATTGCATTTCTCCACTGTATATGGTACCAACCACCTTTTCCTCAGCTTCCCTTTGAAATCCTTGTATCTTGAGTCATATAACAGTGCCCAATCTCCTGGTTGAAATTGCTTTGCGTTAAGGTGCCGGTCATGCCATATCTTTCTCTGGATTTGAACTACTTCTGAGTGGAGGAGGGCCTGCATTCTCTGTTCATCTAATCCATTCAGCTGTAGTAACCTTTCTTGTTGCGCATTGCTGAGATCCAGGTCCAGCTGAGCTACCAACCTTAATGTGTTGTACTCGAACTCTATGGACAACAGAGCCTTCTTCCCGTAGACCAACTCATAAGGTGTGAAAGCTGTTGTGGTTTTCCAAGTGGTGTTGTAGGCCCAGGTGGCCTCAACCAAGTGATCTGCCCAATCCTTTCTGCTGCTACTCACCACCTTAGTCAAAATTTCTTTTAAAGCCCTATTAGTGACCTCCACTTGCCCATTTGCTTGCAGATGATAAGGGGTGGAAGTTATGTGCTTGATCTTGTGATGAGTGAGCAGGTCTTCAATCAAGTTAGAGGTGAGTTCTGACTTCCTTGATCTGTGAATAATTCTCTTGGGTAGCCAAACTTGTAGAAGATATTTTCCCTTAAAAACTTAGCCACTTTTTCTTCTGTCGCTGCCTTGATTGCCTTTGTTTTCGCCCACTTTGTCAGGTAGTCTGTGCACACAATGATGTAAGACTTTTGCTTTGAAGGAGGGTTGATAGGACCCACAAAATCCATGCCCCACTTCTCAAATGGCTCGAAAGTCACTTGAGGTTGGAGGGGCATTTCATCCCTCGGAGTCAGTTTCCCCATCCTTTGACATCGGTCACATTGGCTGATGTATCTTCTAACATCTTGATGAAGAGTGGGCCAATAGTAGCCTGCCTGTAGAATTTTGAAGGCAGTCCTTTTTGTTGCAAAGTGGCCTCCACAGGGTCCATCGTGACAGGTTAGGAGAATGTCAAAAACTTCCTCCTCCCTAACACAATGCCTCAGGATCTGATCTGGGCCGAGTTTGAACAAGTTGCCCCCAATCCAAGTAAAGGGGGCACTTTTCCTCACAATTCTGCTCTTCTCTTTCGAGGATAGGTGTGGAGGGAACTGTGCTGAGACCAAGTAGTTTTCTATATCAGCAAACCATGGGAGAGAGTACTGAAATA